>RAOV01000006.1:1317682-1770967 GCA_009806015.1 Neurospora sp. CHS-2018b
GGGGGGGGGGGGGGGGGGGGGGGGGGGGGGGGGGGGGGGGGGGGGGGGGGGGGGGGGGTCGGTATCCAGGTCCTGACAATTTCCTATTTGGGCGAAAAACTGGTCAGAGCGCCTCGTGCACAGAAGTACCTCCAGAACTCAGTGCTCAATGTCTCTTTCTCACTTCTGCACTCATTATCAGAGAAATATGCAAAAATTCTTGCATGTACAGATTTCAATCCAGCATTTCACCCAAAAAGGCCCCTTTTGGGGCGCGCTGAGTTGCGAAAAGGAGCATTCCAGCCAGGCGTTTACTATTGAGAAGAGTGCTGGAGGGACTTGCGACTTTAGATGTGCACGGACATTCTCAGGACCTGGATACCGACTCCCGACTACCCTACACAGTAAGGTGCTTTCAGTACAGTATCAAATACTGTATACCGTAAAGACTCGCG
Source organism: Neurospora sp. CHS-2018b (assembly GCA_009806015.1). Lineage (NCBI taxonomy): Eukaryota > Fungi > Ascomycota > Sordariomycetes > Sordariales > Sordariaceae > Neurospora > Neurospora sp. CHS-2018b. The sequence goes on from RAOV01000006.1 coordinate 1,318,117, forward strand.
AAATTGGCAATCGTCCTATCCAGTCCGTCTTTGAGCGCCGGGCAGGGCAGAAATCTGTACGAGGCAAGCCCGAGCCTGTACATTGAAACGCACGCAGGTTAGAGTTGTGGGCGTTGTCCTCGAGTTTTCACTAACGGGACAGACGGGATACATCTGCTGGTATATGCGTGCTTACGGAGCGCCGCGTTCTGCCCTGCCCGGCGCTCAAAGAGGGATAGGACGATTGCCAATTTCGCGAGTCTCTACGGTAGCCGTATACCGTATCGACTCATTCGATTTGGTTTTACTCAAAGGTGCATCGGTCCTAAGAAACCCTGGCGACCCGCATCAGCTCACGACAAGATTGGTTGAAGCTACTTATCCCCGGCGTTATACCTATTTGAGCAAAACCAAATCGAGTGAGAACGGACGTTTTGGAAAGTGGAAGTCAAAACCCATGGTATCAGTTACTTCCGCGTTGATCCCGGAATGGCGAAGCTCCATGAACATCACCGGGTTGCCCGAACCCCTCATTCGGCTCTTATAGCAACAACGACTAGAAGACGCCGGATCTCGGATTAACTGGTGCAATTTGGGCTGGTATAAATCAAGATTTAACCATTTGTCGTTCCAAGTTCAGCTTGGAGAAATCCAAACTTGTCTCAAACTTGCAATTCCCATCCTGTTACAACAACCTCTCCAGTGGTGTTAGGCGCTGAGATAGCCTGGATCTGCGACCCTACCTTGAATACCTCTAAGCAGAGATATCTTACAGGAGTAATAAGTACCGGGACGAGCAGCAAAAATGGCCCCGAGATTGTTTTGGATCGGATTGGGGAACATGGGACGGGTGAGCATCACATTGGCAGCTTCGACTTTGCAGCAGGAGCATATCTGACACCTGCATAGGGAATGTCCGCAAACATCGTGGAAAAAGCCAACCTCGACCAGCCGCTTCTGATCTATAACCGTACCAAGCAAAGGTGCATCGACCTCAGCGAGAAGCTGCCCGCCGGAAAGACGGAAATCGTTGACTCCATTGCCGAGGGCGTGAGCAAGGCGGACATCATCTTCAACATCCTCTCCAATGACGCGGTGGTGGAAGCATCCATCGCTGAGATTCTGAAGAATGACGTCAAGGGCAAGCTCATTGTTGAGTGCTCGACCATTCATCCAGATACGACGGAGAAGATTGCTCAGCAAGTTGAGGATGCGGGAGCTCAATTTGTTGCGGCTCCTGTCTTCGGTGCTCCAGCCATGGCGGACGCTGGTCAGCTCGTTGGTGTCCTGGCAGGACCCAAGGCTTCGGTGGACAGAGCCAGGCCGTATTTCAAGGGCGTCACAGCCAAGGCCGAGATCAACATGAGCGATGAACCTTACCGAAAGGCATTGACGCTCAAGCTCATCGGAAACACCTTCATCCTCAATATGGTTGAGCAAATCGCCGAGGGTCACGTCCTAGCTGAGAAGTCCGGGTTGGGCACCGACTACTTACATCAGTGGATCGAGGGCATGTTTCCGGGTCCCTATGCGGCCTATTCGACTCGGATGCTCACGGGAGATTATTACAAACGGGATTACCCTCTCTTTGCCGTTGACCTTGCGAGGAAGGATGCAGGCCATGCGATGAGCCTTGCTAAGGAGGCAGGTGTGAGGTTGCACAATGTGGAAACGGGCGATGCTCACCTTGCCGAGCTCAAGGCGCATGTTGGGGAGAAGGGTGATATTGCTGGTATTTATGGGGCGGTCAGGATGGAGAACGGCTTGCCATATGAAAACGAGTAAATCTCGAAAAGTCTTGTTATCCAGATATGTTGCCATAGCTTTATGAAAGAGTAGGCTGTCGAGAATCGGGGGTGTCCGGGTGGCCGAGGTGACATATGGAGGCAAGGGACGGTAATTTCGTTATCAGATGATCTGATTATTCCCCTCCAATGCGGAGTAACGAATGAATCTGGAAGCTGTCCCGCTCGACATTTTGTGGAGTTTTCTGCTTGTCACACAGCGCATCTAACCTTTTGGAGCAACAACTGCGGTTACTGTATCCTCCCAGTGGCACCAGCCCCGGCCGTCCCTTGTTGACGCATCGAGTACAAGATAGTGACGGCTTCTGCTTTTCTCTCCCAACATCTGGTGCCGTCTGATCCCGATTGATTTTCTAGGATAGCGGAACACAGTCGGGAATGAGTTTGTGTTTGATTCTCAGGCTCGCACTGGTTTCTTAGGTCGGGCGAGCCTGTAAAGGGTATCGGGCTCTGTCAAGTTCATCACGGGATTTCGTCACTGTCAGCCAGCTCTTACCTGTCAACACGAAAACAACAATTCGTGAGCCATGTTTGTGCGAACCTGCCGCAGCTCGTGCAATGCATGGACCAACACTACATCCATAAAACAGGTAGGCTCTCTTTCGCCCCTAAATGCTCATCGCTCTGTCGTTCTCACACTCTCACTCCAGGTTTGCTCTGCGAGAACTTTCGCAACAACGGCATCCCAGTCGAAACGTCAAGAAGCCGAAGCGGAGGAGAAGCGCCAAGCGAGCCCCAGATTGGGGCCTTCTGCACCCAGAAGCTCGTACCCCTCGTCTGCTGAAGCGAGACAAAAGAGGGACAGTGACAGAGTATGATCACCTCCCGTCAGCTATCGGGCCACTCTTTCACCTGTTCTCACTCTTCATCACTGACCCTCTGTGCAGGAGTTTCTTATTTCCGTTCTTGAGTCGTCGGCCACAAAGCGCGATGCTCGAGGTTATCTCCAAACCTTCGGCTCTCCCGCAGCCCTAACCAGCGCTGGGCAGAAGAAACCATCCACCATCGGTATCTTGGGTGTCCCAGCCTCTGTGGCCGGTAGGCCTGCTTTTGTTCAAGGACCAGAAAAGGAAACTCCGGTCAAGACAAACGAAGCACCACATGTGGCCGTTGTGAAGTTGAGGGCACCACAGGCGTGGGATGACGTCCTCCTTGATGGTGTTGCTAAGACCCTCACCAGACTGAGAGATCTTGGTCTTCTCAGTGTGATCGTCCTTGATTGCGACGACATCAGCCCCAATCAAGCTTCTGAATGGCACGAAACAGTCACAGAACAGACGGACAGACTTCTGAGAGCAATTGGTCAGTATGGGTTCCCGGCCGCTGAAGTGGTTGACTCGGGGATATGGAAGTCAACCGAAAATCCCCAGATTCCATCCTCTGTCCCCTCCAACCCTCTTTACGTGGGGTTCGGAAAGGCGTTTACTACGCCACTTGCCAATGGTCACATACTGGTCGTCCCACCACGAGCATACTCCGACGCGTCTCTCCAATATTCTAAAGCTGATGCCAATGACATTGTTATTGCCCTGACAACCTTTTTTGCGGGACTGCAGTTTGGTCGACAATATTCGGACTACCGAGAGCTGGCGGAGAAGGTCAACGACGGTCAGCCTTTCCGAAGGGCTTTGGTTGATCGGGTCATCGTTATCGATCCTCTGGGTGGCATCCCATCACACAGACAAGGTCATGGCACACAGGTTTTTATCAATCTGGAAGATGAGTTCAAGAATATCCGAGACGCTCTCTACGAAAAGACTCAACCTACTTCGGCAGGTACGAAAGACGCTGGTGTCAGTGCCAGGGCTACGGTACATCTGGAAAACCTACGGCTCGCCAAATCCACATTGGCCATACTTCCATCAAACGCATCCGTGGTGGTGACCAGTCCTGCGGAGGCTGCAAATATCAATGTGTCAAAGCGTGATAACCATGAAGCCAAGCCCGATGGGTTCGCGGGTGAAGTCAAGACTAGAACCTGGCGCAATCCTTTGATACACAACCTACTTACCGACCGACCCATCTACTCATCATCGCTTCCCATCGGCCGAATCAAACCCACCCACCAAGACGAGGAGATCGCCCTTTCACGGATGCCCACAACTACCTTGGCCAAGAGAGGCTTGCCAGTAACCATCTTCCCTGATCCCCGGGTAAACCGGTGGAAACCACCGCAACCTGGTGTTCCTAGACTCAGGTTAACGGATACGTGTATCGATCTTCCTAGGCTGGTACATCTGATCAACGACTCTTTCGGAAGAAAACTCGACGTCGAACACTATCTTAACAGAGTCAAGGATAGTCTCGCGGGAATCATCATAGCTGGCGAGTACGAAGGAGGCGCGATACTCACATGGGAGACGCCGTTTGGGCTTGACGAAGAGACGGCCTACCGGGAGGGCCGACTAGTGCCGTATCTGGACAAATTTGCGGTGCTACGAAAGAGCCAAGGAGCGGGTGGCGTGGCAGACATCGTGTTCAACGCCATGGTTCGTGATGCTTTCCCAGAAGGCGTCTGCTGGAGGAGCAGGAAGAACAACCCGGTCAATAAATGGTACTTTGAGCGGTCCCGGGGCGTGCTTAAGCTGCCGGAGAGCAACTGGGCCATGTTCTGGACGACTCCGGAGGCGGTTTTGGACGACCAGATGATGAGAGATTATGAAGACGTCTGTAGGAATATTGCGCCTTCTTGGGCAGACACCACGAAACCAGCGGACTGAGGAACAGCTTCGGGCCTTTCGAGATAAGTGCATGGAAATGGGTTTGGATTCACGATAAGACTGGCGATAAAAGGCGCTTTTCAGTCGAGCTTGTCTTGGGAGACTTTGAGGTTGTTTGCCATATTGAACTAGAAGAAGGACCACCATGTCTGTATGGAAACCAGTTATCTTGATTCTTGACTGGGACGCCTGTCTCACTTGTCCACATTCACAGTGGGCGATGTCCTGTCATCATGATACGAGAACGTATTTGAAACGAATGTGCGTCAGCCAATCAACTCTTTCGAGCCTTCAAGGTGTTGTATCTCCACGTGCACGGTCTCCAAAATGACAAGGACCAGTGGGGTTATCGGTGGGGCCCCTTCCAGGCGCCGTACATCAGCATCTCCCCTAGACTCTAGCACATCTCACCGAAGAGGAGCTCCATTTGAATAACACGAGGCAGCCAACATTCAAATACTCGACGCACCTCCCTCCGTTAACGTCGTCAACCCACTCTCGCAACCGATCACCATACTATCGAATTTCTTGTCGCCACCAAAGACTATCTCATCATGGATATGTTCAAGGGTTTCCAGAAGAACCTTGGGTAAGTAGCTTGCCCCCGCCATGCTCTTCCTTCTATCCTTTGGGTACAAAGAGTCACGGACAGCTGGGTATGCTAACTTGCTTGTCGATTGCAGTTCTTGGGGTGGGCAAATCGCCCCCATCGCCTCGCGCACCGTTCAGTTTACCAAGGAGCAGCTGGGTCAGGCCGAGGATAAGGTCAGCAGCAACTGAGAGTCGCTACTCACTATGGCTTGCGATGGCTGACAGCCCTCGCGACAGACCCAATTGCCCGCCGAGTACATCGAGCTCGAGAAGCGTGTCGATGCGATCAAGGCTGTTCACCAGAAGATGCTCGCTGTGACGTAAGCTGCTTCCTAAATACCTTCCGCTGGTCGTTATCGGATGTCGGATGTTGTGATGCTGATCTGGCCATGCGTTCAACAGCTCCCAATACTCGCATGAGCCCTACGATTACCCTCCCAACATCAAGGAGACCTTCCAGGATCTCGGCCGCACCGTCAGCGAAAAGGTCCAGCTTTTGTCCTCGGCAACCTCGACCGCTGAGGCGCAGGCTGCCCTCACTGCTCCCCCCAGCGCCAAGCCGCAGCCCAAGACCTTCAACCATGCCATCGCTCGTGCCAGTCTGGCAAGCAGCCAGCTTTTGCACCAACAGCATACCGGTGCTGGAGAGGATCCTTTGGCTACGGCTCTTGAGAAGTATGCTCTAGCCATGGAGAGCGTTGGCGAGGCTCGTCTCGCCCAGGACGCGCAGATCCAGAGCCGCTTCCTCGCTGGATGGAACACCACGCTCAACACCAACCTTAAGTTCGCTACGCGCGCCCGTCAGAACGTCGAGAAGGCCCGTCTTAACCTTGACGCCGTCAAGGCGCGCGTTAAGGGTACTACCTGGAGACTGCCTGGAACCGCTGCCTCCGCTCACGACGAGCATGAGCTCAGCCCTGAGGCGCAAGAGGAGATTGAGAAGGCGGAGGATGAGTTTGTCACCCAGACCGAGGAAGCTGTGGCTGTTATGAAGAACGTGAGTGGCTCCCCATTATCTAGTTTATCTCTCCTGTATAACTGACAGACGGGTGTGCATTAGGTCCTCGATACCCCTGAACCTCTACGCAACCTTGCCGAGCTCATTGCCGCCCAAATGGAATACCACAAGCGTGCTCACGAGATTCTGAGCGAGCTTGCGCCCGTCATTGACGGACTGCAGGTCGAACAGGAGGCAAGTCGTGCTTCGGCGTACTCTTTGCAGTAAACCCTAGGCCTTCATTGTGCTAACTTTTGCCTTTGTTGCCACAGGCGAGCTACCGCAAGAGCCGCGAGAATGCTTAAAACAAATCAGATTCTAAAAAAGAAAGAGAGAGATACCTCGGGGTAGTGTGCGCAGGGCATCTACTGGGGTCCTCTGCGAGCTTCGACCTCTAATACCCTAGTAGGTACAAGGCACCATGGGTAATAACGGCATGTTTGGTACACTAATCATATCATGTCCATGGATTTGGTCGATCGGGACAGAGACCAGGCTCCTTAATTTGTTTCTTTCCTTATACGGGACATGTTTTCGAATGTTGGCTGGACTATCTGCTTTATCCCTATCATTATCATGCCTTGCCACCTTTTGCGAATGAAAAAGTCAAATGAGCTTGAGAGCGTTACCTCTGGTGTTCCTATCCCAAACTAACATGTTACCTTTACATTACATTCACTTAACGTATCTAATCAGGCGGAGTTTTTGGCAGTACCTTTGCTGCCAACCCTTTCTCCTCCTGTTCTCGTCCTATCCGACTAGTTCCCTTTCCAGAACACAGATCCCTGCCTATCTTCGACACACGGTATCTTTGATGGCATCATCCATGCCTTTAACGGACCTCGCGCAAGGCGCCGATCGGACGGTTCACGCCTGCATCGGGACGACAGTTCACACGTCGGGTTTGCAGAGGATGTTCAACATGGTCTGCCGTCACTCATAATGACAACTCCCGCTTGAGATCGTCAACAACAACATCACGGGCGTGTGGCTCAGTTGGTAGAGCGTTCGCTTAGCATGTTTCACCGCATGCGAAAGGTCCTGGGTTCGATTCCCAGCTCGTCCACATCTTTTTGGCTTTTTTGCTGTCTCCCTCACCTTTATTATCTTGTCTGATGATTTGGTTTTCTTTTTGCTTCTGTAGTACGGTTAGCACGAGGTTTGTCAGTATGCTATCCTGAGCTTGGGCTGCGAGCAAGTGTTCTAGGAATTAAAACTACTGGCCGTCGACACTAACACACCCCGCTGGTGTTTGACGATCTTGAGGTTTCAATTTGCGCCCGAGGTTTTCTTTCTGTCAGTGGACGAACAGATTAGGTTCTTTGAGGTATCAATTAGTTTCGCAACGCACATAATTGTTAGTTTTGTTTTTTTTATCAGTGTCCTTTTGATGGTTTGAGAGCGGTGGTCTCGATGCCAACAACATATCACCGAGAAGATAACCGCCAACCAGCAAGTCACTTCCAATTTTCTTCCAATCACCCTTAGCCGGGTTCTTATCAGATTCATTAGTAAGTCATCATGAACCTTCGTTACCCTAGGGAGTTGATCTGGCCTCTCTGTTATCTAAATATCCAAGTGACGTTCTCTTTTCCCTTGATCCAACCTCGATGCTTGGCCCTGGTGAATAGGCCAGAGCACACTGTCAAACCCAACTCGGCCATCATGCTGACGAAGCTGTGCAGAGTATGCTGTATTCTGTTGTGTCAATGGTTCGATATGCAAGAAAACTGCGAAGTACAGCAATTATTTACGCTTGTAAGGGCGTGAGTTCCCCAAGACCTCAGGCTGGGAGAAGACGGGAGACGGAGTAGATGAGAAGATACGAAGAAAGAACAAAGAATGGCAGAGTACATTTCTTTCTCATAACCTACTACCAGGCTCAAGGAGTTCCCGCTAAAACAACAGAGATGGTAGCGTCACGGCCTCGCGTTTCAAAAATCACAAAAATCTCTATGTGCCCACTCTAAGGTTTTTTTGGGGATATACGAAGAATCAGCTTCCAGCATCTATCCGCCGGGAAGTTGAACGGTTTCTCAATTCTGATAAAGCTCGGTGTCTTTGGAGTCGGCATGTAAAGATCAGTTCTCCGTCCTTACTCAACAAGAGTTCAGCTAGGACGGACGGGGGCTTTTGCTGAGATTGATCTAATATGGTCGGTTGGGACTATGACACGTAGGTACTCGACCCAAGGTAAACATGGATGAAGTGATAAACTTCTCTGTCTGATCAATCTCCGATCATTATCACTCAGTTTGATATGGTTAGTATGGTACGGATAGTGTTATTGCTTCCAGCTACGTCTTCAGCGGAACTGGACAGCAGCTTTTTAAACACTCGTCAACCCCACTCGCTCTCAACAGGTTAGCTAGCGATCCACGAACTCCGTTAATGTGTGCTAGTTAGGCACAGAAAGTGCAAAAGGTCGCTAGGTTTCATGAGATCTAGACCTAGTAGCGAGAAAGTCCTATGCCAATTATAAGGTAAAGATGGCAACGCAGCTTTCAACAATCATCAGGGCGTGTGGCTCAGTTGGTAGAGCGTTCGCTTAGCATGTTTCCGAGCATGCGAAAGGTCCTGGGTTCGATTCCCAGCTCGTCCACTGATCTTTTCTTTTTACATTTTTTTTTCTTTCCTCCATAAGCTTTCAATGATTTGGAGCTTGATGACGATCTCAATACATAAAGTGGAAGATCGAACCTTTGTTGCTGCTGCCGTGAAGCTCTTGAGCGACAACCCCGCGTTGGAACTTCCCGTCCTTTTTGAATACCCCACCTTTGCAATGTCGTCTGCCGGCCGGCAAATCTTCGGCATCCAGACATCCTAGTAGTCAAACATGTCATTGCTCCACTGTATCCGTAGCTGCTAAGCTGTCGCGGCCGGCAAGCTAGCTGCAGCTACACCACCAGGACTGGGCAGGCTTCCCGTCGCGGCGCACTTCCCTTTGGTCGCTGCATCCAACACGTCAACTTCTCCTTTTGGTCTCCGTCACAACAACACCAGTCAACATAAATAACGGCTGCCGATCTACAAATTCAAAATCATGGTATGAGGAATCCTGGTTTCGCGCATCGCCACTTCGGTAACCCTTTTAGCAATGTAACTAACCATTGCTTCTCGCAACAAACAGCTACCCTTAGGCATCCTCACCGCGGCGCAAGGCCACCCCATGCTCGTCGAGCTCAAGAACGGCGAAACTCTCAACGGCCACTTGATCCAATGCGACACGTGGATGAATCTGACGCTAAGGGAGGTTGTCCAGACTAGCCCGGTTAGTGCTACTTCCTACCTCCGTCCCTCCGTCCCTTCGTTCTCGCGATGATGGCAATGATGATGGTGATAATGGTGATGCGGGTGGTGGAAAGCGATCCAAGACGAAACGAATGCGGGGACAAGACAACATAGCTGACCGCTTAACTTTGCTTTGCGAAAACAGGAAGGCGATAAGTTCGTGAGGTTACCAGAGGTTTACGTCAAGGGAAATAACGTAAGTTTCGATCTTCTTCTCCTTTTCTCTCCCTCTTCCTCGACGCAACCAATGTTTTGCTAATCATCATGCGTGCGTGCGTGGGAATCAACAGATCAAATACCTCCGAGTACCGGACGACGTGATCGACATCGCTCGGGAGCAGCAACACAGCCAACACGGCGGACACAGAGGCGGTCGCGGCGGCGGACAGAATAGAGGCGATTACGGCGGCCGTGGCGGCCGTGGCGGACGAGGAGGAGGCGACAGAGGTGGTCAGAGGGGAGGTCGCGGCCGTGGCAGGGGCGCATGAGGTGGAATTCCATGTTGTTGGGACAGCGAGCGAGGCTTAACGACCACCGAACGAACGAAAGTACGGCTTTTAATAATGATACGATGAACGAGAGGCGCGCGGGGGCTGCCGCCATCGCGATTAGGGGGGAGGAAAGGGACGGAGGACAGCTACAACCATGGGAGAAAGCATCGACTGGATCTTGCACGAGCAATCCGAATCGGTTTTCGCATGAAACGCCGGTAGATGGATGGGCATGAAGACCAGCTCCAGCAGAACACATGCAAGATGGTTCATCGGCAATCGTCATGTAGGGTTCTTGGAAGAATACCTGGCTCGGACACATAGACCGGACTAGGCGTTCGTTCGATTCATCAGCATGGAAATTACGGCAAGAAGGATATGATTATTTTAAAGCAAAAGATACCCCAGCTTGAAGTACCTGGTTGATTTTCCCTTGGACCTGACCAAAGCACATCGTATCGCATCCTGGTCCTTTGAGGTATTCTTTGTGGTTGACACATAAAGCATTCGAAAGAATAACAAAACAGGCGGCACCTTGAGAACGCTCCATGTCACACAAAATGATGCACTCCGCGGGCGACTTGTTTCCAGCCTTTGAAGCAACAAAAATATCGACCATGGGAAGGAAACAGGTGGTACGGAGCGGTTATAACCATGAAAGGAGCAAAAAAAAAGTCAAAAGTTGAGGTCGTACCCGGAATCGAACCGGGGTTGCCGGAATGTTCTGAAGAAATCAGAATCCGGAGTGATAACCGCTACACTATACAACCTTGCGAGTTGTTATTGTTGAAAGACGTCGCTCGCACAACACCTTATATTGTCCGACACCTGGTGTTTACCAAACCATTAAAACAACTATGTTATCCCCAATCCACTGCCTTTAACTATTTTATATGTTTTCATCAAGATGCGGATGAGCTCGAGGCCTTGACATCGTCGACATCCAAAGCCTGTTCTTCCGCCGTATCCACAGCACCCATCATCGCTATCTCCTCTTGCGCTCTCTGATCCGACACAACCGTCTCCTTCGGCATCTCCGCAAGCAACTTCTTGATCTCAATCTCAAGATCAATCTTCCTCTCCCTGGCTACGTCCACAACCGCCCACGCTCTGGGGTCCATTTCCTTGAAACAGCGCTTCAGCAGCTGGACTAAAGTCGGGTGACTGATCCACATGCGCCTCGAAGTATTTTTCGCCAACGGCGCGAGCTCCATCTGCGCCAGGTACTTGAAGGCGGTGTTGAGGTCGCCGTCCACGGTAGAGCACCGCACAAAGTGTTCGTACATGTCCCGCGTGGGCTTGAGCGTGTACATCAGCATCTCCGATTCCAGCTCCTGTACCGTCTGAGCATTCTGCGCCTTCTGCAGGAGAACCTGGAACGTGCGTAGGTCTGGTCCAGACGAGCAGAGGTGCAGGAGGTCGCGGTACATGCCGAATGCCTTGTCAACTGTCGGTTCTTCCTCGCAGACGGCTTCGAGCACCACGTTTACAGTCGCGATGGGGATCTTGTAGCCCGCCGCCTTCAGATTCTCCATCATCTCTTTGACGCCGTCCAGCAGCTCGGGCGACCGTCTGAAGAGAAGAAAGATGGAACGCGTGCTGGCGGCCTCCGGAGGAACATCTGCACCCTCCATGATGCAAAGCACTTGCAGCGCGTTCAGAAGGTCGCCGTTGTAGGCGTAGCATTCTACCAGAGCTTCGTAGTGATGCAGACCTAGTCGGACCCCCCTCTCTGCGAGAAGCTCGATGGCCCGAGTAGCCAGGTCCGCGTCTTGGTGGCGAGAGGCCGTGTTGAGTACGTTAATGACAACGCCATCGGGGGGATTGACAATGCGCTTCTGAACCAAGTGGTCCCAGACCAGCTTGGTCCCTTCGTAGTGCAATGCCCTGCTGCACTCGTCGAGCAAGAAGTACCAAGTCCCCAAAGGCAGCGCATGGGACGGAGTGTTCTGGTTGCGAGCTTTGAGCCTTACCTGCATGACCCGGACGGCCTCCTCGATGAACCCACGCCTTGCGAGCGTGTAGATAAAGATCTCGAATATCCATGCAGACACCCCTTGGTCGCTGTACACCAGTTCATCCAGCAAATCCAGAGCCTTTTCAAATTGGCCATCGCGAAGAAGGCCCAAGGTGACGCTGAACTTGGCTTGTTTGTCGGGTCTGGCTCCCTTGGCTCCCAGGGAGCGTAGGATATCGGTCCTCAGAAGATAATCAGGATGGACCGCTAGTGCTTTGAGAGCACTTTGTAGGACACCTATTGATGGGTCAACACCGGCTGCAACCATGGAGTCAAAGATGAACCCGAGTTCGTCGGCCGAGCCTGTGATATCCCAGTTGGCAACAACCAGAGATTCGTAAATGAACGGGTTTGGTTTTTCCTTCCGGTTATTTAGAAGGAACTGTATAATAGGCCGAATCTTGCCGTGTTGCCCATGGTGGTTGCGAAGCTCACGAAGCGCTTCGTAAATGACAGGTGTCGATGCTTCGTTCAAGATCTCGGAAAGGTCGTTCGTCGCTTGGATAATCTCGGTCGCGGTTACAGTCCCGTCCGTGAGGGCTCCTGGTTTGTGTTGACTCTGTGGCCATTTCGGTTCGATGTACAGATCGGGAGAGACGAAGCTGTCGGCGTTTGCTCGATGAGCATGCGATTGTTGACTGAGCGAGCGCACTCCTCGATGTCGATGCAGGCCATCCTTGCGACTGACTCGCGGTCGAGATCGGATTGCGGAGGTGGAGGACAGGGTTGGGCTCTCGAGGGCCTTCGCCACCAAAGAGGCATCGACAGAAGGACAGAGACAACGCCATAAACCGTCGATTACTTGTCGAGATGGCGGCATTGTGGTAAAGGCTGGAGGCAATCAAAGTCGTGACAAGGTCAAAATCCAAGTCAGACGGAGATGACTGTTGTTTTCGGGGCAATAAAGTTGTGTTCCGCACAAGGGGACATTTGTGCAGCTGGGAGCTTCCCCAACTTCCAGGGGCATGGCGTGCGGGGTAGAGCTGACCAAGGGAACGGTACGTACCTGGAAAAGTGGGGTATGGATCTTTAGAGGGCGAAGTAAACTGGCGTCAAGTCCTGTGGTGCTGGATATGCTACCGTGATGTGGTTGTTGAGGTTGATATTCAACATAAACAAAAAAGAAGGTTAATTCACTGATGTCTTTGAGTGATCCAGGGATTGACTAGGGGAAATGATACATTGTGTGGAAGACACTCAACTATATCATTGCTTGTGGATGTTGCAAGATAACTGTGATGACCCTCCCACCAGTGCGGCAGCCATTCAGTACAACCAAACTGGTCAGAACATAACAACAAAAGAAAAAGACAACTGGGAGAAAACCCACATTGGAGGAGGAACTAAAAAGCAATATCCTCTAGACAGCAGCAGCGAAAACGCTGAAAAAAGCAAAAGATTGGTCTCTCCCGCCGGGAATTGAACCCGGGTCTCGAGCGAATCGAACTGATGTTCAAGCTTGACAAGCTCACATACTGACCACTATACTACGGAAGATGTACACCTGTTAATCAAGTGTCGTAGTTGATTGTTGATTGCATGCCAGAACGTAGGATATATGCAGTCGCACGCAACGACACCAATTGTAAGTAAGCAACCTACTGTCTGCGCACCAAGCAATGACACTATTCCAAGAGGCAGACAGCGAGATAACACCATGGTCACAAGATAAGAATTGCAAAGCACGATTGGAACGCGGCGTAAATAATAACGTAGAAAACCTTGCGTTTGAACAGGAGAGTGGTTTTATAAGGATCCTAAGCCTGAACAGAGTGCAAGGCTTCGACATAGGTGATCCATAATCGTATCACGCTGTGTCGCTTCAATGCCAACGTCCCGATAGATTTCCGCCCAGAACCCAAGGTGTATTCACACCGAGCTTCTGAGCTTTCGTATGGCATTTATTATACAACAGGTGTAAAGCTACGTGAATGGCGTTGAAAGATTGATGCGCTTATCACGATACATGGCTAGCTATTAAACAGAAACTACGTGAGCAGATTTTGGCATAGCAGAGCTAACCAATGAGAATGCACGACACAAGGTAAGGATATGAATGAATTGCGCCGAGTGACTCGTTATATTGAGGGGGTCAAGACTACCCAGATAGTCAGTTACGCTCCGCCGTCACGATCTTTATACTTCCATGCCGAACATGCTCGTTCTCACATACTCGTAGTTACAGCTCTCCCTCTCACGTACTCGGTGACTAGACCGACTGCCTACTCCTGCTCAGACCTCCGTTGTCCATCCTAAGGGCCCCTGTATCCAGGAGGGAGCATACCGCGCCGATCAACGGGGAAAGGAAGGCCACCGGCACCACCAAATCCAGCAGGGCCACCGTCAGGTCCCTGGAAGCCACCCATTCCGGGAGGGGGAGGTCCCATGAAGCCGGGTGGGGGTCCACCACCGAAAAAGCCGGGGGGAGGCTGCATCCCTCTAGGAGGCGGAGGTCCAACGAGGCCATCCGGGGGTGGAGGTCCAGGCGGGAACGCTCCACCAGGAGGCGGGAAGTTCATGGGGAACATACCCGGCATCGGTCCGTTGCGGGGTCCATTGACAAGACCCGGAGGAGGAATCATGGGCCTTTGGGGTGGGCCCATAGGTTGACCACCAACTCCGCTTCCAGGGTTACCGGCACCGCCAGCACCCAGTGGGAAAGGAAGCATGTGATGATCCAGACCAGGGGGAGGAGGCCGCTGAAGAATCTGCGTCGGCATCTGCGTCGGCGGCTGAGGTGGACGGTTGTCAACATCCGAAGGGTGAAACTGGTCATTGAAGAAGCCAGGAGGAGCCGGGCCTCTGATCTGCTGTTGCTGCCGCTGGGCAGCGCTGCGCTCTCGCTGATATTCGGCTTCACGCTCAGAAAGATCGGGGATGTTGACCTGCTTGGTGGGCTGCGGCATCCGGACCAGGAGCTGTTCCTGCCGGGGTGGTTCAGGCACTTCCTTGTGATTCTGCATCAACCTCATGAGGAATTCCGTCTGGTTGTTCACCATAGGGTTCTGTGCGCCCCGGTTGTTGCCATGGTTCGGCATAGCGTGGCGTTGGGCAAGGATATCATGCAATGCTTGCTCGGGCCGTGTCATGGGCGGCGGTTGAGTGGGCGGAGCCATAGGACGAGGGGAGAGAATGTCGTGCAAGGGGTTCGGTGGGGGTGCGCGGAATCGTGGGTCGTCACGGCGCTCTCCACCATACTGCTGGAACGGTTCTGGGGAAGCAACTTGGCTCTTAGGTTGGGAGTCCGCAAGATGAGTCGGCTGCGAAAAGCTGCTGAAGAGCTGAGCCATGGGATTGGCCGCCTGTCCAGATGGCCCCGATGGCCCCCCCATTCCGCTCTTCTGAAGCTTCTGGATAAGGAGATTAAAGGCCTCCTTCTCGGCCTCATTCTGTTGAGGTCCTTCGTTGGGTTGTCCGCCCGAGGGAGCAGTAGCAGCGGGAGTTGACGGCTCTGTCTTTGCCCCTTCCTGAGGAGCGAGGAAAGCCATAAATCGCGACCCCTTGCCGGATGTAGGCTTGCTAGCTTCCTTCTCGGCCGTAGGAGTGCTGACTTGAAGGCTACCGCCATAGGCTGCAAAGAACTTGTCTGGGCCAGTTTCAAGAGCAGGTGCAGACAACACCTTCTCTGCCTCAAAGGCGGGTTCGGGCAGATTGGTTTGCAAAGGCGCGGGGGCCTTCTCTTCGGCCTTGGGCCCGCCGCCATGTTTGCTCTTCATACTTTCCATGAACTTCTTGAAATCCTCGGCCGTATGACCCTGCGACTTATGCTCAACGGGTTCATCGAGCCATTCAGGATCGCGCTCAACGCGCTGGTCACGATCACGGTCATATCTTCCTCCGCCATAACCACCAGCTCGGTCGCCATATCTGTCGTTCTGGTTCTGCCGATCTTCGGGTTCGCGATCACGCCAACTCTTGGATCTGTCAATGCGTTCCCTGACAGAGAGAGAAGCGCCATTGTTGTCGCTGTTGTTCGTATTCTCCTTGTTGAACCACGAATCGGTCTTGCCTCTTGCCAAGCCGTTCCTGCGAGGTGTATCAATGTCTTCGCCATCTTTGTCTCTGAGGTCCTGAGCCCTGTTACGGCGATCCGAAACATCCTTAATCTGGGTATCGCGGGAGCCGCCAAAACGCTCTCCGGCGGCGCCCATGCGACCCTGAAATCGCTCTGCGCCCTCAGTGCCAAAGCTCTTGCGGGGTTTGACCGGAGTCCAGCCTTCGCTGTCCCTGTCCTGATCATCCCCACGGCGGCGGAATGCGCTGTTCCGCCCGTTACCAAACCGGTCGTTGGTACTTTCCGAGTCATTGGTGCGCGTGCGGAAGTTGAATCGATCCGTCCGATCCTGTCGGTCGTTATCTTTCAGTCCCTTATCAGCGTCGGAGGTCCGGTTGTTGCGCAAAGTCGTGGCGGATGCGAAGCTTGTTCTGGGAGGTCCAAGGATAATATCTTCAGGATCTGCTAGGGTCAGCAAGAGATCCATGGTAAGATCACAGAGTTGCATACCGGACCCAAAGATCCGGGAGTGAGAGAAAGCGTACTCGTTGTGTTGCGTGAACCGTTACGATCCAGCGCTGGACGTCTGTTTTCTTGGTTCAGAAGAAAACTGTCCCCGCCTTTGATGCGGTCATTTGTGGTCTTGGCCTGGCTATTGCGGCCTGTCTCTGGAGGCGGTCTATGAAGGATTAGCCAGAGTGTCCGATGAATTACTAGCAGGGCGCGCATGTATAAACTATTCATGTGCGCCCATCGCCTGGCCGAGCTGGGAGAACATACCCCATCCACTCCTCGGCGGGAGGAAGTCCGGGAGGCTTAACGCATAATGGCGACTGCCGTAGATACAGCAGAAATTCTGCCGAGTATTGCACTGCTGCCATGGTATTGTGGTTTTATATTATGCAAAGACCATCGGCTGTAGGTGGCAGCTTCACTAGCATCCGCAGATGGCAAGGGGAGGGACAACAAGTCGGTGACAGACAGGAGGAGGCGGGCGTCCTAGCGGCGCAATGCCGCAATCCAGTAATAATTATTCGTCGAGGGAACCGGCGCGGCGACAGCTCAAGTCGGGTCGAGGGATATGTTGCGGAAGACGGGTCGGTAGGTGCAGGTTGTGCAGACTGTGCACGAGGACAAAGGTGGATGGAGGGGGTTTAGATGACGGACGGGATGATGGATGCGGCTGGCTGCTCGCCGGCTTCACTGCTTCGGCTACGTCTGCTGGTGGGCCAACAGAGACTGCGAGGAGAGTGAGACTGGCAGGAGCAATGCGGCGGGATTGAAAATGATGCTTTAATTGCGGGAGGGCCGCAGATGACGGTAGTGTTCTCGACAGGTGATAGCACTGTTGTTGTGATGCGTTCTGGAAGGCCGGTGGCTAAAATAGTACTCTTGTTGCTTCAGGTTCAGGTTGCGATGCGGAGGAGAAGGGGCGTGAATGACAATGGAGAGGCAAGTCACAAGTGTGGTAAAACTGGAATGGGGACAGCACAGAACCAGATGGGGGTTCAGGGCAAGGACGGGCTGGACGGGAGACCGACTGGGAGGGCGAAGGAGGCACGGAGGTGGAGGTGGAGGACGAGGGTGGTGTTTCCTGGCGAAACTGGAACAGGCAAGCAGCTGGCTGGGCCTGCCCACTGGCTGCCCGGCTGCCCGCCATAGCCCGTCCTTCTCAGCTGCTGAAGTTTTGGCTCATCAGGAGTCATCGCCGCTGCATTTCAGGTTCTTACAAAACCACACAACATCCTCCACTTGAAGGTGGATCTAAGACCGCTTTTAGTGCTGCCACTTCACCATCCAGAACCTGTGAGCCTGTCACGCTGCCATTCGATATCTCATATCATCGTCGTCCATGGAAGAAGCTGGGTCAAATCGTTCTTGTAGGTTCCTCTGTGAGCTTTGTGGCCCAAGCGCCTTTCACCTCCCGAAATGTGTTCACCACTCCTCAGCATAATTATCGAAACCTTATCTATCGCTGGCCATGTAGTCCAGCTTTGTATCTTTGACTGACTGGGTGAACTCCTTGCTCAAACACAGGCCATCTACACCAGCGAGATGTTGTTGTTCTTGTTAGGTAAAGCATCATTAGAATGGTAACAAATTGGACGCCGATGTCGCTGCTGCCAGCTGTCGTCATTAGAGTCCTGGTCTTCTAGTCTTCCTAGACTGGGATCCCATCATGACCATTTAGCCCCTTTCCTTCTCCTTTTACAGCATTGTTATGTACGACTCCGCTTCGTGTACAATGCTGTCGAAGAGGATTGGGAGGTTAGCCTGCGTTTAAACAACTGCAATATCCCATGCCAAAAGCCCCTATATTCCTTCAAGGTTATCAACCTCTACCGTATCACATTAATAATCGGGAGAAATAATCGATTGTATATGCCAATGACTCGGCATTCCATAGGATTCATTCGTAAACCTGGGAGCGCAATCCTCTGTGATTGACCCATCTTTCTAAAACTCCTAGATAACCACACTCTCAACACCTCCTTTACTCCACCCTTCAACCCTTCCTTTATCACAGGTTTCCCAAATCCGCTTCAGCAGCCCCTTATACACCGCAACCTCGTCCTCAGAGCTGACAACATTACCTGCTCCACCTTGACTCTGCGTCGCCGACATGCTTTTCTTCATCTTCAATAGCTCCTCTAGCCAACTAAGCACGCCAAACCTTGTGACGAGCGTTGTGCTACCCCCCACGATCTTGGATGCTCGGTACAGTATCCTTAGGACCTGCATTCTCAGCGGCGTCCTCATGTATGGGTTTCCTGCTACCGCCAACAACCGCTCAAACAGCGGGCCCTTTGCCCTCTTCTTGTGGAACAACTCCAAGTCCTTAGGTGTCCTAAGGCCGTCCAGCAGATATGACAGTAGCCAGTTGAGCTGCGCATAATACGAGTCGCCAACCGCGGGTTCCTCGGTCAGGACTTCATCCGCCAGCGGCACTCTGTCCACGCTCCAGAATGGGCCCCTTGTAAGGAAGGAGTTGATCTTGGGATAGAGGCTGTGTGTCGGGTCACGCAAGACGTTGACGGCATGGCAAGCGAAAGCAATGATGGTGCTCGGGAGCGGCGCCACTGCGTTAACGGCCTGGCTTGCGGCTGCCACCCTGGCGGTTTCGGCGAGCTCTGACAACAATAACCAGATCTGCTCCTTCTCCTCGTACTCGGATTGCTGGACCTTGGATGCCATTTTGAGGATGTTGACGAGCGCTTCCTTCCTGATACTGGCGTGCTCAGAGGCAAGCAGGCTGATAAGGGAAATGGCGTACCCTTCGTCCACGAGCTCGTCCACTGACTTGCTTTGCCACTTGACGAGTGCCGAGTTATCGGCAGCCAGACTGTCTGGGAGATCGAGAACACGCTCCAGCTGCTCGCTGTCCAAGGCGGCGACGTAATCACCAGACTCCGGTTTCTTCCCTTCCGCTGTTGTATTGTTCGTGGCCTGCTTGGCTTCGGTCGACTTTCCACCCTTGGCTTGCTTAAAGGGGTGTTTCTTGGGCACAGTTAATGACTTCCCAAGTCCCTTGGCAAAGGACTCGGACATTACCGCAAGCGCAGCCTCAAGCAAATGCTTGCTCTCTCCAGCAGCTGCCGAATATCCAAGAAACTTTGGCAAGAAACGACTGAGTCCATCAAGTGTGCTCTTGGAGTCCGCTGCCTTGGCAGCAAAAGGCAGTTGTTCGATAATAGCACCAACCAACGGGCTGACAGTAAGTACCTCGTCCTCTGCATCCTTGGCCCCCAGATCTTGCAGCATCTCGAGGTACTTGACCGGCGCCGTTGTGCAGCGAGTGAGGCACTTGTCCAAGAAAGGCCACAAGACAGCAAGAGATGGAGGAGACGATGCCATAAGCTCCTTGAGACTCTCAAGAAGCACAGAAATTCCAGGGTGCCCCTTATCCTTTGCCGGAACAACCTGCTGCTCCACCGCTACGAAGTCGAGAACTTGCTGTACTGGTGCCAACGAAACACCATGGGGCGCCTCGACATAAACCTTTAGCAAAGTTGTGAACGGTGACAGAGTAAGCTGCTCTGTCGCCGCAAACCACCTCATGCCAGGCGAATATCCTGCAATCGCCAGGAGATTCTCCAATTCTTTGAGGCTTAGCGCAAAGTCACGAGGATCATCCTCATTCTCCTCTTCTGAGCCAGTCTCCTTCTGTTTTTCTTGCCTGGACAATCTCTTGAGCGCTGTCTCTAGTAATGGGGAGACGTCGAACTTGGCCATGAGCGCAACCTGCGGGATGACCTCATAGTACAAGCGCAACAGCTGACTGGCAGCCTCACGGTGCAAAATATCGTCTTCTGGGATAGATCTGTACGAGTTGATCATCTCCTTGATGCCTGGACTCCTTTGGCAGAACTCGTCAACCAACCGGCGGGCTGCGTCCGTCCAGAGCGCTTGATTGTTGTGAGATTTCGAGCTATGGGCTGGGTCTTGGTGCATTTTAACAGCTGTATCGAGCTTCTGCACCGCCAGAATGAGAATTCGGGTTGCAAAGAAGGAGATCATCCTGGACTTGTTCGTTAAGCAGCGGCTGAGTGCTTTCTGGTTCAGGGGAAGAGGAAGGATGTTATCCATGACGATGGATGTCGGAGGAGGAAGTTCGGCATAGCCAGACCCACGGCAAAAGTACTCAGGCAACGGCAGTGCTACCGTATTGAACAAGAATGCTGCATATCCAATCCATGTCGCAGACAGCTTTGGTTCGAAGGTAAAAGATTTGTTCTTGATGAAGAAGTCGGCGATCAACTCGGGCGCAACCTTGAAGATCGACGTGATCAGCTCACTCTGCTTAACGCTTGACCATGGGCGAAGATTTTGGAGCAAGTTTGATAGAACAAAATTGCGGACGGGAACTTCTGTCTTGAACTTGTTCATCCACACAATAGCTTCCAGTCCGAGCTCTTCAAGGTCCGCGCTGGGGATAGCAGCGTTCGGATCCGCTTCTCTGGGATACAGTCCGGTATCCTGTCTCAGAACACCACACGATGGGTTGGTGCACGCGGTCATTAGAAAGTCATGGACAGCGTCTGGTATAGACGGGAGATCGTCGTTAGCTTGACGGTAGTAGTATAAGCCCGAGATCTTGATCAAAGTCGTGGAGCTGAGCAGATTGGACTTGGCCTCCCGAGGAACCTTGCTGTCAAGTAAGACGTGATCCCTCAATCCGTTGAGAAGATCTAGCACCAGGTAAGGTAGATCTTGCTTGATATCCCTCGTGAGGGCAGTAACGACGTCCCTCTGCGCAAGCAGCTCCTTTTTGGCTTCTGGATGCAAGTACTTGAGGGCGCTCAGGAAGAATTGGACAGCATTTGTGCGTGGAGAGGGCTTCTTGATGTCCTCAGGTTCCTCGCCGATGTGAACAATTCCCATATTTCGTGCCAATGACTTGAGCATTGACACTCTAGCGCGAAACATTGGCCGAGCAATAGCACCTCCATCGAAGCATACCGCCTCCCTGAGCATGCGCAGGGTGGGCGAGATAATGAAAGCCTTTCCTTTGTCGGCCGACAAGCTGCGGGATATCAATTCTTGTTGACGTTTTTGCAATAAGGTCCTGCAAATTCCCAATCCGATTGGCGTAAGCTCAAGGCTTTGGGACAGCAGTTTTAGAAGCAGCGCGAGGACGACCGGTACAGCAGAAAGGAGGTTCTCGTTGTTGACTTGGCCGGCATGACTCCATGTCTGCATAATATCCGGGAGATATGTGGAGCTCTCGTCATCCTCAATCGGTTTCGTGGACTGTAGATATTCCTTGACTATAGTGAATCGTACTTCATGCTGTTGGCGTTTCTCAGCACTGTCGGCACTGTCATCGCGGGATAGTAGAGAATCGAGAAGGAGCTTGAACGATTGGAGTCCTGCATAGAGTTAGCGCTTGTGGGTAATAACGAATTGGGGGATCATGAATGTTCATACCATGTCTCGAACGCCCAAGATCTGGATCAAAGGCGAGGAGCTGCCTCAATTGACGACTGGTGTGTATCACTTCGGACGTGGGAGCCTCGTGGACGACGCGTTGCCTTTTGCGCGGCCCGTCCCCATTTTCTGCACCTCTGAACTGTCGTTTTCCCATTCTGAAGAATCAATGACTCCTCTTGAAGTCAAAATTTGGGTGTGGATGAAACCTTTCGGTTTCGCGATCGACGGGTTGGAATTGAAGCTTCCCTCGTCGACTTTCTGGGAATTTCCTACCGTCGCATGTTCTGCAGTGATTTACCGCCTGCCAATCGCGACTAAGTGGGGCGATAATGGTCACTTCTTTAACCGTACTCCACCAGACTGTTCAGGGTCGTAGCTTGAAGAGCCAGGGTTCGATTTCACCCCACATGGTCTCGTCATTGGTCAGGGGTACCTGCATTTATGTACATCTACAGTACTTTGCATTTACATGACATTAAGTACACTCGGGTACAGCTTCATGTAGTGTATGAAAGTCAGGCATCTCTCGTGCAATCCAGTTCATCCGAGCTCATCCAACAGTACATGGAGCTGCAGCAGTGTCTCTTTACGGCCTTCCCATTCCGATACAATGGGTTTTCCAAAATCGGGAATTTATGGACCATCTAGGCTTCTGTTCTCCAGTCGTTCCTCTAATGTGCTGACTGGTCCGTTGACCACATCTTCTGCGGCATCATCTGCTACGAGACTCTGTACACCCAATGACCGAAGCCGCTTTGATAGAAGACTCTCTGCCGACCCAGGGCGCCCGTTTGTAACATGGCCAAAAGGATTACCGCCATATCCAACGTCTCCCCTGCTGAGCTTGTCGTATCTACCCAACAGAGCTGGAGGTCCCGTCAGCTCAAGTCCGGTCATGGCATCACCGCCGGCCGCTATGGCTGTTGGTCGGGGGAGATGGAGACAAGTGTTGGGATATCCCGCGTCTTGACTTGGCGGGCGTATGTAGGATCGATTCTCATCGTGTCTACCGGCAGCCAAACTCGGAGCATGCTGCGACTGTTTTGTAGTAATAGCGTTGTTGGTTGGAGTGGACGATATATGACCTGTTCGCAACGCTTTGTATGGCATGTACCGCGGCTCTGGGTATGTAACTTCGTTGCGAAGCTTCTCAGTGCCATCCGGGACCCGGTTGGCAAATACGACTCTGATGTCCTTGTACAAATAAAAACGACCCTTTGACGGACTGCAAATATGAAGGTGGATCAAATATCGAAGAATAGGAGGGCCGTCCGGCGCCGTACTCTTAAGACCGTCAATGATGGGCCCAGCAGAGTAGCTTCGCTGGCGGATGAACGTTTTCGTGCCCGCTTCCATGCCTGTCAGATCATATGGAACCAGAAAGAGTTTAACGGCCGTTTTGTTCTGATTTTTGATAATGATCTGGAGTTGTCCTTTTTCTGGAATGCGGTATGAGCCTCCAGGGGGCGTTTTGGGAGACCGTGATGTTTTCTTGACCTTTTCGGGTCTCTGATCATCGCCCCCTAAAGCTTCATCCCCAACATCATGGGAAATGCGGTCGTCATCTGGCGACTTTCGTCCGACATGCCTTGATTGTTGCTTCCGTTTGGACCGTTGCAACTCCTCTGGATTCGGCAATCCGTTCTCCAGGTCGATTTGGCCCACGTAGGGACTCGGCCCATCCTCCCCTTTACTCCTGCCATGGACAGTGCTGGAATAACGATAAAAGACAGCTGAAAATGGCAGAGTGACATGAGATGGGCAACGCAAGTTCGGTTTGCACTTCCCAAGACCTAGGACGCCAATTTGCGCCATGAACTCCAAGGGTTTGGAAGGCGTCGTTGACATACGTCCCCTGAGAATACTTTCTTCATAAGATCCAACCATTGACGCATGCTGCAGGGGAGAACCCTCGGAGCTGTGAGATAGACGCCTTGATCGAAACATGGAAGGCGTTTGAGGGGAAGAGCTTGGTATCGAGAGGCCGGACAGCGACGCTAATGAGCGACGGGGTTGATGTGCTTGGTACGGAAGCGCACGCTCTCTGTGTGGCGGCGTATGCCTTAACATTCCTCCGTGGCTCAGAGAAGAACCTTGAGCCCAGTTTATTGTATGTCTTCGCAAATTGGGGGATCCGGAGGTGATTCCATCCGAAGATGTCTCCGATTCAATATCATCACGGCTTTCTGTATGCACCAGAGGACTGGTTGGGAGTTTATAAGCAAAACTTGTGGAGAGAGACGAAGAAAGCGAGGAAGAGGGTGAACCAAATGCCTCCTTTCTATAATCCATCGCCTGCCGTGAAAAGGGCAACGCCGTAGGGTCTCTGGAGATCCATGAGTCTTTGAAATGCCTGAAGTCATGGGATTCCCGTGGCTGAGTAGCGTCTTGTCTGTCTCGTGCATCGGAAGTTTGATCGTCTGGCGTAAAATCTCCGCTGTGAAGGGCAGAGCGTGGGCGTTCGATGCCAAGTCCGGACTCGAGCTGTCCAGCAGCGTTTACATCCGATAGATCCCATTTCCCATCTTCTTTCTCTTGGGCAATTGGAGGCGGGGGGAGCAAGCATGAGCCGTTTGAAATCGGCGTCTGCGGTATCTGTTGGGATGACTGTACCTCGTCTTCATAGACCCGGGACTCACGCTGCAAGTATGTCAGTAAATCAGTAGGGTATAACAGCCAGACTAGACATGGAAACTTACATGGCGACCGGGCACCCAAGTTGGGCTTTCTTTCCTCTTCAAGCGATGAATGAGCTCGGCTCGATCGTAGACCAAGGCACTGGCGAGCTCCCTCTCAGGAGTGGCTGGGCTATACGGGCTGTCGACTGGCCCCTCGCAGAATTCGGTCCTGATGCTCTCCTCAGAGACACGGCGAGACAATGACTTGGGGGAGGCCGTCATAAGATGGGACTGAATAAGATTAGTGGGCTCCGGCATCTCCGCATGAGAGACGTGAACCAGGCGACCCTGATCCGACAAGTCCTGGGAAAAGGGCATCATGAAGTGACACTATGGGATTCAAAGAAAAGCCAAATTGCGGTGAAGGAAGTCTGTGCTCTTTAAAGAAATCAAATTCCGCGCCGATCCAAGAGTTGAAGCAGCACGGATCTTAGGCAGTCTATATCGAAACAATTTCCATGATTCCAACCATCAGCAATGAACTGTGTTGGGATTCTGCTGGGCTGGAAAATCGGGGGAGTGGAGGAAGTTCGTAAATCCAAGACCTATCGGGGAGATAGGAGGATCAGTCCGGACATGCACAAGACCTGGACCGTGTTGTAATTAAGTCGCAGTGGCGGAGAAGCAGAGCGCAAATATCATCATAGTCGGAAGGTCGTGGAAGCTGGATGGGTCCGGAATTCGAGTCAAGCACCATAGCACTTTGCTAGAGTAGTGAGAGTGCTATTCGGTATAATCGACCTGGTCGATTTGTTCGGACGATGTCTGTGTTTCGAAAGGAAAGGCAGATCCGACAAGGACCTAGAATAACCTTTTTAGACGTCGAGAACAAAGACTTGCGCCGCGCCTATTTATGTATTGACGGATTGTGGAAATTGGGCAAAGGTCTCTTCTGGGACATGAAGAGTTTTAAATCTTGAAAGCAAGCGACGCTGCGAGCCGTAGGCTCAGTTTGTTGCAACCGGTGACGAGATGGGTGGTAGAGGTCGATAGCAGAAACGGGACGGAAGGGACCAGTGACAGTTTTATGAGATGGCAGTGCAGTGATGGGCAGTAATGCAGGACAGTTGCCTTTTCCGCACATCACCTGTGCGCAAATGAATGGTCCACTGGCTGCCTCGCAAACCCACGACTGCAGGGCATCAATCCGTCGGATATCCATGCGAGTGGATCTGGAGATCTGCGCCGGACCCTTTGCGGTTGAGGTCGGGATGGGTTTGTATCCATATGAACCGGATCATATTAGATGCCTCTGCCAAAGAACTGAGCTTCAACTCATCGAGGAAGCAACGAAAGGTAGATTAGTAATTGGGGGATTCAAGATATGGGTTTTGGCTTGCAATCGGGAAGCCTAGAAGCACCTGCACGATGTGCCGGTTAACAAGCGGAGTGGATACCTACTTACCCGTAAAGGTACACGGCGACTTGCGCAGTAAAGGGAATGATTTAGATGCGATCACTACTTACCTGTAAGTTAGGTATCAATAATCATGGCGTTTGATCCCTTAATCTCCATCCTCCTTACGTCGAGAACTGAAACACAGTCGGGTCATCAAGCCCGACGTCAAGGTTCCGAACCATCGAGGTGTTCCTGGACTTCTGATGATGCAACTGAACTGGCCAAATCCGGCGTCATTTGGATGTTAGTCCAGTGACCCCTGCCATTAGCCCCACACCCACTGACCGCCCAGTTCTTCTGCCAGTTTCTACCGCCTGTAGCGATAACGAACAAGGGCAGCTTATCAGTAGATTTCTATCTTGTAGAATAGTGGTAAAGCTTGGGAGGGAAAAAAAACAGAAGCTTGCTAATGTAACACCCAAAGACCGCTCAACATCATCTGCCCGCCATATTCTCGTCCGTCAATTTTCCTATACCAGGATACCTTCGCCCTTACATTCTTCAATTACCAACAAACAAACCTTGATATCCAACAACATGGCGCCCAAAAGAGCCCGCGACGAGGACCCGGCAACTGGCGCCCCCGACAAGAAGAAGGCCAAGCACGGCTTCCGTGTTGGCCCAGAGAACCTCCCGGATGGAGCGTGGAAGCGCAAAGGTAGCTACCATTTCGCCGATTTCTATAGAATCCGCTTTGCTCGTATACATACTAACATGAAATTCCTATCAACCAGTCACCAAGATCAAGAAGGAGCTCATCACCAAGGCCAAAGTCAAGAAGCAATACGCCAAAGTTAAAGCCCAGAAAGAAGCCGAAGCCGCAGCTGCCCCCGGTGTCCCCGTCGGTCCCGTTCTAGATGCCCATGTCACCGAGGAGGACAACAGCAACAACTACAAGAACGACAACGAGGTACAGGGAGATGTAGACGCCCCCGCGCCAATCCACCCTTCGCGGCAAATCCTCCTCGAGAAAGGCGCCGCTGCCAAAGCAGCTAGAGCCGAACAACAAAAACCTAGCGAAGAGTCACACAACGAGAATGGAGAGAATGCCAACGGAGAAGAAGAACAAAAAGAGGTCCAACCAACAACAACCACCACCCAAAAAGACGACGACGAAGTCTACATCCCCCCACCCATGGACCCCAACATGCACCCCTCGCGCCTTCCCAAACGCCACCGCAAACCGAACTACTACGAAAAGGAGCTAGCGCTGGCCGAGAAGAAGAAGAAGCAGGCGGAAGAGCGGGCGGCCGAGATTGCGCGACGCGAGGAGGAGAAGCGCCAGCGGATTGCCGAAAGAGAAAAATATCGCAAGCAAATGGCCAAGGCAAGGCAGCCGGGAGCGAGGGATGGGAAGATGAAGCTTGGCAGGCAGGGGAATTTGTTGTTGGATAAGGTTAAGAGGATCGTTGGGCAGTGAACACGGTCGGTTGGATCTGGTGTGTCACAAGGAGGGCAGGGAGTGCTCGGAAGCGAGTTGGACGGGGCGAGGGAGGGCTGAAGATGTTGGTCTGTTGGGGGTTGAGTTTGTGCCAGTCATGTTTGCGTCTGTGGATGTTGGTGGGATTTTTTGACAAAAAGTTGCGTCTGTGAAAGAAATGATACCCGGCCTAGGAAAGGGAGGAAGGAAAGAATGTGCGTTTGTAATGTCGTTGAGGAGAAGGCCAGTCAAAATATTCAAGTGTGAGTTTGAAGGATGAACGACGTTTTCATCATCTTTGCTTGATGCGGCCACGAGGGCAGCCGGTCACCAACACGAATGTGAGAATATACATCAAATCGTGCCGCGACGTCCGTATCCGACTTTCCCGGCTACCTTATCTTTGCACGTCCAAAGAAACCACTATTACGGAATGTATATAAAGGAGAGACAGCCAGGCAAGTGGCTTCGAAAACGCGAAAATACTCATATAAAGGTGGAAATCACACAGCTGAGTTCATGCACAGCTGGGAATTGCCCCCAAGAATCGTATAGAAATGGTTCTCTCATCCAATTCAGAGACCAATGGCTTGTGCCATTCCACCTATTAACTCATATCAAGCTGGTTCCCATCCAACTGTAGACGACTAAACTGAACCTTTCCAGTCCCACAGAAACGCAAAACCACAGCAGAGCACCCGCCGTCTCATTCTTTACCGAGTCATAATACCGTTTTTTATTTTTCTTTTGGCCAAAATATTGAGATCACCAAAGAGCAACAGAGCCAAAGCCTGGACTAGCCTGTGCGGCTTCCATGAGAAGAGAAAACAACGCCAATCTCGTCCTTCCACCTCTTACTTCCACAAGCGCACCGGCTAGTCGCCTCGGCAAACTCGAGAGAAAACCAAAATATATCATCAGTATATACAAACCTTGTATAAGTCATTTGGTGGTTAATGATAGACTTTCCCCGTCCGTCTTTCAGTTCGCCCACGCCACGCCCACGCGCTCGCCAAATCCTTACTCCTCGAAGATGAGCGCACTGTTCTCGATCAGGAACTGCACGGCATTGTTCTTGGCGTGCATGTCCGTCATTTCTTTCTCGAGACTGTGGTCTCTCATGATGGTGGGCGCAAACACCACAGCCAAGTTTTTGGGTGACATCTAACGGGAGCTAGTTAGCCGAATGTTCTGAGTGAAGGGAAAAGAGACCGGCGGAACGGCAGACTTACCAGATTCTCGCGTTCTCTGCTCGCTACTCGAGCAAGATGGAACATGAGGAACTCGAGACAGTCGCGATGCTTTGGCGGAAGCATGTTGACCGTTTTCTTGAGGTGAGCGCATTTCTCCTCTACGTCTTGAATAGCTGTGGAGTGTACTGGGTTAGTATCTGTCTACGCCCGTCAGTCAAATTTGGTAGAGGATGGACTTACTATTCGACTCAAGGACCCTCTCATACACCTCGAACGTCAGTAAGGGGTTGGGTAGCTTGCGGAAATACTGCTTAAGGACGCTTGTCACAGCAGTAATATCGATCTCCGGGTCGGAAATGTCGAAATCTTGCTGCTTCTCGAAGCCCTCTTGAATCATCTTGATTTGAGAGTTGCCTCCGGTTTTCCTGTAGATTCCCTCGACATCCATCCCACGAAGCTCAACCTCCTCGATACAGCGGGTGACTACGCTTGGTATTTGACGGCGTTCATGCTCAGTCCGCTCAACAAGGTCGGAACCGAAGAGAGTAGTGGGGGCTTCTGCAACCGCAGGAGTGGAGATATTGGTCACCGACATCGACTTTTGCTGCGCGTTCGGCTTCTTGCCACCGAAGAAACCAAACCCTCCACCACCACCACCTCCACCTTGCCGCGCGTTCTCAACCATCACAGGTTTGATGGTGTTGGCTGGTGGAGGAGCGACAGTGACCGGAGCCTCGACCTGGGCAACTGTCATGGCATAAGGAAGGCCAATGTTGTCTCCGTTCAATGGGCCCTGCTGCTGCTGCTGTTGCCTCTGGGTTCCTTCCTGTCCTTGGAATGCGCCTGCCGCACCACGGATACCCTTCGAGATATTGTGCGCCACCTTGCTGGAGCCCTTCTTCCAGTTGAACTTCTTGACCTGGCCCTTGCGGATGTTCACCACGGTAGGGCCTTCCACAAGCTGATCTTCCATATCAGGACCAACCATGGTCGTAGCTGTCTGCAAGCTCGAGGAGTCCATGTTGAGCGAAGCACCCTTGGCATGGCCGTAAATGCCCAAACCATTGGGTGACTTGAGCTCGCCGTTGTTGATCTGCTGCTTGAATCTCTCCTGGATCTGGTGAGTGAGATCATTGTTCATATCGGCCAACTGAGCGTTCTTGGAAGAGAGCTGCTCAAACTCGAGCAGAGCGCGATCACGGTCGGCAATGGCCTGGTTCTTCTCCTCCACCAAATCGTCTCTCTCAGCGATGAGCTGCTCGATCGCAGAGGTCATATTGTGCTTGAGACGTTCTAGCTTTTGGACAAACTCCTTGATTGCAGACTCCTCCAGCTCGCGAGCGTCAAACGACTCGTTCGTCTTCTTTGCGCGCTCAACATACCCGGCCAGCACCTCAAGCTGCCTGATCATGATCTCAGTCTGAGTATCAAGCACCGAAACTGTCTTCCTCTTCTCGATCAGTTTCTTGTTGAGACTCTTCAGATCCTTCTCCGTGTTGAACTGTCGCTCAAGCTCTGCTACCCGTTGCTCGGAGCTTCTGAGTTGCCGCTTTAGATAGGCCGGATCATCCTGGGTCGTACTAGCTAAAGACAACGGACTTGTTATATCGTTAATATTACCGGTTGAGTAGTCCTCGACAATCGGAGTTCTCGGCCAACGGGGCGAAGTAGTTCCTCGGGTGGTCTCGCTCACGCTCCTACTGTGAGAAATTCTGCCAGGAGTAGCGCCTGTTTCGCCACTGCTGTTCCGTCCATGCCGTACTGCGTTCGAGACCCGGCGAAGGATCGACGATGAGCCCTCATCTGTTCCGAGTATCCTGGCCATATCCTCATCCATGCTGAACTCAACCCCAGAGCTCCACCTAGGCAGCTTGGGGGATGGTTTCAGCTCCTGGACTTCACCACTTGTTGTAGACTGGTTTTTGGGGGTCTGGGTCTGAGTGGGAGGTAAAGGCGGTGCTCGGGGTTGCATATACGTGTTACTGAGCTTCGTCTCAGGCGGCGGGGGACGCATCGGGAGAGCAGGACCCTCGGTAGTGTTCGACCCAGGAACCGGCAGAGGTTTGCCATCGGCTACTTGCAACACGTCAGTAAACACAGCTGATACAATTACACGGGACTGAGACGGGGACGTACAGTTTCTGGATACGGGAGGCGGGACCTCTTTCCGCGGAATGGATCGCCCAGCGTTCGAGACTTCTGAGCGCGAGGTCACAGAGTCGCTGGACGGCCGTATCTCATCGCTCATGGCATCCCTGGGACGAGAATCCTGAGAGGATCTAGGGGTCATGACCCTGTCTGGACTCATGGTTGAAGGGGGCTCAGGACTCTCCTTATTCCGTTGCGCAGTTCCATTCTCGATGCTGTTGCTTGCTTGAGATTCGCTCCGGGTACTCACAAGCCTCTTGCTTTTGGGGACATTCTGCAGCTTAAAGTCCTCGTTGTTGGGCTGCTGATTGTAGGCTTCGGCCAGGATGCTAGCGATATGGGCCGGTTTTGTATTCCCGATCACATCGGCCGCTCTAGAGAGCTTCCGGGGTGGGGGCCGCTCCTGTTGGGGACTTTCATAGTCAGACGACGGCTGCCTCTCTTGGGCCATCTGAGCCATCAATGCGATGTGGGGTGTTGGAGCCGTCGCTTCTTTCTTCTCTGGCTGGACAGCGTTTGACCTGGCTGAGCCAAAGTAATCTTTGTTTTTGCGGCTCGTGTCTGAAAATGTGTCTGCAATAGATTGAGGCGTCATCGACGGCGCGGGACTCTGGTCAAGCGCGACAGGAATAAAGAAGTCCTCAGCATCTCCCCCGTTAAGATCAGCAGATAACATGGTTGAGTTGCGGTTGTGTCTATAGTTTGGCGCTGGCGGGGCCAGCACCGTTTCCTTGTTCGTTTCCGCCGATCTTTCAGGGGAGCGGTCAGGCCTCGAACTGCTCCGCGACGATGAGTCCTGCCGTCCATAAGCATTTCGAGGTCGTGGTGATAGTTCGGTAGGGGTATCTGAGTCCGCCGCAAGCTTTTCGGCTGCGAAACCTGTGCTAGAAGGGGGCACAGCGTTTGGCGGTAGCGCAGGAAGGGATTTGTCGGTGTCTCGAGCTTTTGCTTGAGCCGCTGCTTTTGCCTTCTTGCGTCTTCGTGCCATTAGACTCTCGTGGCAATTCATGCAAAATATCCCATGAGCCGTCCTGGCGTAGCGCAGGTTTTCGATCTTTCTCTTGCAATTCCTACAGCGGAAGCATGTTGCGCAAAAGGCCTGGTCTCCGGTCAGGATGGCCAAGTCCTCAATCTTATTACCGCAAGCACTACAGCTGTATGTGCAGTTGTTGCAGATCAGCGACCCATCTCCAAGCAGAAGGAGGTTCGCATCCGAGTCAAGGAGCGTGTTGCATGTGTTACAGCGGAAGCAATCGAGATGCCATCGGTTTCCAGCTGTGATATAGTTAGTCAGTAAAGATCATAAGCACCCAACACAATCGCTCCAGAAAGCTCATGCTGTCGTGGATACCGTCAGGTCTCCCGAGAGATTGATATGCCCAGCGAGCCGAAAGAAAGCTATAGATATGTGTATAAAGGTAACATACCGAGCTCGAATGCTTTGCCTTCTTCCAAGATCTATCACAGGGTGGTCAGCATTGATCAAGCAGTAACTTGGCTAGATGGGAAGCTTACCTCTCCGCATCCCTTGCATGGGAACACATCGTCCGCATCCATGGGGGCATCTAGATAGTCATCCATGGTTGCGGTATTGACCCTTTGCTGTGCTGAGATTCCAAGTTCACCACCAGCTTGGTCGAGTGTAGGACAATCGCGAGGATCAAACGGCGCAGGGACGAGCGTTGAGGGGAACAGGAATCCGTCAGAAATAGCACATGGAGGGTATTCCCGATCGCACGCTGTCCTTCAAGGTGAAGCGGATTTTGGTCTGCAACGGTGAATAAAAGGGGCACGCAGTAGCGGCAATGAATCGCCCGTCACTGTCGGGCCGGCGTGGTAGTGATAATCGATCGTTCGCGTCTCGATGATGCGTCTATAAGGGTAGGGGAATCAGATAGCTTCTGCGTATATCTGATCACCTATCCTACTCGGGGAGAATCCAGCACCAGGCGGGGATAGGGGGGATGTGCGATGGAACGGGAGGTATGGGGTGCCCTGCGTCTAGCAATGCGTTCGTCGTTTGTCGTTCGTCTTCGGCGCGGCAGCTGGCGTGAGCTGTGACAGTATGCGTAGGTGGCCTTGACTCGGACTCTTTCTTGTGGGGGAGGTTGGTTGAGGTTGAAGTTGAGGTCAAAGTCGGGGTCGGGAAGCGGTCGCGGTGGGCGTCGCTGATGCCGCAAGTAACGGGGAGGCAGATAGCCAGATTGGTGGAAGGCAACGGAAGGGGAATCCGTCCTCTACGGAGCCCTAGGAGGCAACGAGGTAAGCAGGGGTTGGGCAAAGCGGACGTAAATATCGTGATGTTCCGATCCTCACGGGCCAGCAAAAAAGAGGCAGACACAATGAAGGTAGAAGCAACAATAGCAAGGCTCGACTCGCCAGGCCAAGTGTGTGGTCTTGATGGCCTGGAGCTTTGTCAACCGACCTTGAAGAATGGAAAGTTAAAGTGGGAGACGGAGACTGGACGATCGGGACGCCTTAACGCGCACGGCGGGCCCCTGGACTGGAACCTCTTGTGGAAGTCTGGCGGACGCAGCAGCTGCGGTTTGGTGGACTGTGCTTCGAGTTCCATGCGATCTCACTGGCACTTCAGTTTGGCGGTCGCACCTCCCTCCAGCAGCAGGCCAGCACTCCCAGCACAGCATCTGGGTGGTGTGTGACCTGTGCCTGCTATTCCGTTCCCGTCCTGGGGCTATCCCAAGTGCCCCTTCCTTCATCAAAAGAGACGACCCCGTCATTGCTGCGTACCCCACTCAATCCACCTCCCTCAGGCGGTGGGTGGGCCAGAACCAAGGGGTGCTCAGGGCGCTGCCGGGGAGACAAGAGGGTCCAGCAGGGGCTTGCACAGGGGAAACGGGGGTCTGAGTAGAAGGCCAGCCAATGTCTCGAAAATGTCGAAATGAATTCCTTACCTCAACCACGGACATCGATGGCAGACACTTCAAACAGCAGACACAACCCACACGGTAATAACAGTACTTCTACTCATAGATGGATGGCAGTCGTTATGTCAGGTCAGCACTCTGTGCTGCGTCAGCTTAACTGTTTGCTTTGCCAATCAGCAGCTCCGTCGGTCTACATCCAGTCAATGTCTAGCCGTCATCTACCTACTTGTAGATATTTTGGCCTGACTACTTGGCTTGTTACACAATTGCTAACAACCTGAATGCTTCACCCTTAATCTTCCCTTGTCTTGCCCTTCTTTCATTCTCCTTGTCCCAGAAGACAAAACCAGGGGAACTCGCTGACGACATCCAGAATTCCTCTAAGCAGCCCTGCAATACTCCCCAGATATACAGGCCCAAGTGGGCTGCTTGGCGAAACGACACTCGTCGTTTCTGAGGACCCTTTACAAGCATTATCTGACCTCTTCTGTCTGATGTTTTTCCGGGGAGGAGGAGGGAGGGTGCCCAGACGCAGCATCCAGGGGAAAGGAAGCCAATTAAGGGAGAGTGAACTTTGATGCAACTCAGAAAAGAACGAAAATCCAGCATGACCAACTGCCAAAACTCTCCCGCCTGTGTGACCCCTCCTGAATCCCCACCTCTTCCTCGTATGTACTTCAGAATGAGGTGCCCGTCCATTGTGGTATGTTTGCATAGCGGGAACAAGAAACCTGAATTTGAGACCACCATATTGAACGATCAGCATACTATGTTGCGAGTGAGAACTTCACGCTGAAGGGCAGAAGCCAAACATCGAGACCCCTCTCTCACGCAGGAGTCGAAGCTGTCTGCAACTTTTCGAGAACCACAAATGTCAGGGTTCTTTGGTGAGTACTACCTAGGGCCAGGATGATAGAGGCATCTCAGAAGTTTTCCAGAGTTCGCTGCTGGCCACTGCCGCGGCCGCGCATGCGTGGATGATCGTGCTAGCAGGCGCGTGTACCGCACAACATGTGACGTGAGGGATGCCATGGAGTTTTACTATCTTTTTGGTTTTTATTCTTGCTCTGAAAGTCCGGTTACCTTCTAACGCCATCATCACCAGTGGCCATGGTTACCTCTGATATCTGGAGTCTACATCTCTCTGAACGACACGAGACCGACACGGGGAATCACATAACCATTCACATTCTGACTACCTACCTACTACGTCTTGCTCAGTTCCAAACTTCCCATACGTACCTAGAAACCCACATGAGCTCGCAAGGTTTCCCATCTTCGCCATCTACTTAACAAACAAGGATTGCCAAGTCGTGTTTCATGTGTCAGTGAACTTGGTTGTACACAAGCTTGTGAGCTAGATACTACACACCCGTCGACACCACACCCATGGCGACGATCCTCCACCCGCTCGCTCCTCCGTCCTACATACTACCACATATTACCTGCTGACTTGCTCCCTATACTGCGAGACTGCGAGACTGCGTAGGTATAAACCTGTTCCTATCCGTCCGGTTGGTGGTGGCACATTGGCACGGGCCATTAATACTCGCACTAGCATTGGTACTGGCGGGCATTGGCATTCGACGGCATTGGCCCCTTGATTGTCTCTTCCCGTCCCGTTTATTTCTACCTAGAGGAGGAGGGGGACCCTGAAACATCCCGTCCGCTTTGTCTCTCACCTTATTCGTCTGTATCTTTTTCTGAGGGAGGGGACGGGAAGTTGAAGTTAGTTAGGGGAAGGCGGTCAAGCGTGTTTTCCCCATTCATAGAACATGATCAATGAGCCTTGTTAGCACTCTCTTTCTCCCAGTAGACTAATGCTTTGGATTTTATTCCGGGAATTTTGTTGGATGTGTGCCAACTGATAGCTACCGAGGTACTACTAGACAACTGCAGTGACCCGTGAGTTTTGACAGGACAATCATGGGAAATTAGCCTTGTCTCATTTATAGTCAGACTATCTCGGGCACGGAAAAGTCAACTGTCCAGCGGTATCGGCCATATGGGGTTGACTCCTTTAGCTAGATCTTCTTTGCGTACGTAGGATGAGTATACTTTCATAGTGATGCCCGTGCTTGTTGCTCGATGTTTGCCTGCCGGACTGTTCAACACTCACTGCAAAGGAAGCCCTTGATCGTGGTGGTCGAAGAGGAGTCAACACAAGATGATGCAATCCAAAATCCATTTTCAGTTCCTGCCTGCCTAACACCATTTTCCATTCCACCTCGGGGTATCGTTGAGATATGCACCGCCCTGCCTATGCCCACATGTCCACATATCTTCATTCACTTCATGCTTTTGTTTTTCCTTTTATTTTTCCTCCTCGCCCTCCTGTTGACCATCTCCCTCAACGTGCCGGTCCCATGCTCCTTCCGATTTTTTGTTGAAAAATCAAACTCACCCAAAATAATGCCCAGTACCCGACGGTCCAACTCCGCCAAAGCTCGACATCGCAGAACGCCGGTTGTGTATAATGCTGTGCTTTAACCTCTTTCCTTTTCCTCTCTCGTGTGTGTTGAAAGTTTCCCCGGTACCCTTTCCGTTCTCTGTATATATGCTTGGTATGCAAATGCTGCCTTGTGGTTCGGCAAAACTTGGAATCATCAATCGTTGTCGTTGCTCTGTCCTGTTGTATCCCGCAAAACCCGGCAGCAGAGTACGTCATGCTTGTTGTCTGAAAACGCGCTTTTTGTTGAAAAACGGTCGAATATTACGTTTAGGTAACGGGGATTGGAAAGCCTACCCGTAGGCTTCCATGCATTGTTGAAAAAAGAAAATGTTGAAATAATATGTCGCTTGGAGGAAAAGTGAAAGGAGAGAGGATGAATATCTCTTTTATTGAGGCACTGTTGAAGCCTCAGAAACGCCGTTGGTGGCACCGTTCGTCTGTGCGGGCGTGTAAACCTTCTCGAGATCAGAAACAGACAGGTCGGCCAAGATCTCGAAGATGGTACGTGGCTGGTGGAAATCGTTGTTCACTAGCATCCAAAGTTAGTACATGTTTGAGCAAGCAGCCGAGCTGTATTCAACTTACCGATGTTGACCAGATACCACTTGTTCATGACCTCTTCAATCAGGAGGCGACTGGGGGTATCGGCATCGTAGCAGCGGGCCCACTCAAGACCCAATTGGAAGGCCTCGTCCTTCCAAGCAAGGAAGCTGATGCTCTCAACGATGGTGGGCTGCACGATCTCCTTTCCTGGGAAAACACCCCATGTAACTGCGTTGGGTCCTTCAGATGGCGCATTGGTGTGGAGGTTACCTGACTTGGTGACGGCATAGTAAGTGATATCGGGGTGGTCCTCGATCCGGCGCTTGATCTCGGGGAAGAGTTCTGGGGAGACCAAGAGTTCGAGGTAAGCCTTCTGATAGACATAACCGTTCGCGGGACCCCAGCCATGAACGGGGTGTGTCGACTTGACGCCATTGACGGCCGGCTGGGAGTTAATGGTAATCAAGCCGCGGTTGTTGAGGGCAATGAGATCATCCTTGATCAGCTCAGCCTCGCTCGAGATAGGGGCCTCGCTCCATGGCAGGTACTCGAGCTCCTGGTTAAGATAACGCACGAAGAGGTTGGCGATGTCCTTAACGGTTTGAGGCTCGCCCCACTTCTTGCGGTTCAGCTCATTAGAACCCGTCAAGCCAATACCATAGGCATCCAGCTCACCGAAGGCAGGAGATCTCGAATCACCCCAGCGGCCGTTAGGGAACTCATCCCAGTCTTGGGTACGGGTAATGTAAGACTTGTTGCGGTTGCGCCAGAAGATGGGACGCACGTCTTCGTCTCTTCTCCCAGAACCCAGAGACTGCTTCCAGGGAAGAGCGCGCTTGAGCGGCCGGTTGGGCGAAGGCAGCCAGTCTAGCTCCTCGAGAACCATGCGCGTGGCCTGGGCGAGGTTCATGGTGTAGAAGTGCAAGTGGCGGATACCTGCGTCGACAATCTTGCGGCACATTTCGGCAACGAGAGTCTTGCCAATTTCACGGACAGCCACATCATCGTTCTTGACGGGTTCGAGCTTCGCCATCCATTCCTCGGGGATCTTGCAGTTCATGTGGTTTGCGCGGCGAATGAAACTGGCGTAGGTGGCGATGGGCATGATGCCAGGAATAATAGGGATTGTGATCCCCCTCTCCCTGACCCTCTTGACCCAGCGCAGGAAGTTGTCAACGTCGTAGAACATCTGAGTGACGATGAAGGACGCGCCCATATCGACCTTCTCCTTCAGGTGATCGAGCAGAGACTCCTCATCCTTGTTGTCGTCGCAACCCTCGGGATAGCCAGCAACACCAATGTCGAAATGGTCGCCGTACAGCTTGCGGATGTGGGCAACCAAGTCACGGGCGTACTGAAAACCACCCTCAGCAGCCTCCCACTTCTCCTTCTCACGCGGAGGATCACCTCGCAAGGCCAAGATGTTGGTGCAGCCGGCCTTGTAGGCCCTTTGCAGAGCGTTGTTCACCTTCTCCTCGCCCATGTCGGTGCAGGTAAGATGCATACACGTCTCGAGGCCGAGGTAAGCCTGGGCCTGGGCGACCATCTCGCAAGTAAGTTCGGCAATGCGACCGCCGGCACCCCATGTGATGTCGATGAACTTGGGACCGAAGTTGTACATGCGATCCATGCGGTCGTAGAGGTTCTGGACACCCTGGGCCGTCTTGGGCGGGAAGTACTCGAAGGAGAAGGACGGGGCCTTCGTCCTTTCGGCATCGGCAAGCATCTCCCGGATATGCATTTTGACCGGGTGTGTTGAGTGCGACTGCGGTGAGCGCGTATTATCGGACTTGCTATGTTATATAAGTGATAGTAGGTATTCTGGAAGGTTTGAGTTAGTATTATTCTCTGGGGACAAGAATTCTAAAGTGTGACAAAGAACTGGTGGCTCGGTCGCGGTCACGGTCGGTGGGCCAACCAGTTGTCCAAGCTCCCGGGGAGGCGAGGGCTTTGGACGGTGGCACCCAGAAAAGGACCGGCTGGATGGGACCAACGACGGGACTGCAATTGGGATATCGACGCGGCGGATTAGGATGGGACGGTCCGTTGGACGCTGCGTATTCGGGGAAAAGACAGGGAAAGCCGCGGGAAGGTTGTTTGAGGATTGTGAGGACGGGAAGCTTATGATACACGGGGTGGTGGATTCATAGTTGTGCCTACCTAATGACTAGGTGAAGAAACCAGATGTTAACGGTCTCTTCGTCTTCTCGATTGCTACCTTCAAGTTGTGGATAGTCAACGTGGTTTCTACGCCCGAGAAGGTATCCGTGCTATAGCGTGACTCCTCTTTTGGATCCGATTGCCTCGAACTCCAGATGAAACTGAAGGAAGCTAAAGACGAAAGGACGATGGTGGTGGGAAAGTGGGAAAATCGGACGGGAGAAGGGGAAGAGGCGAGAGAGAAAAGGGAAGGCGAATGAAGACCAGAGATAGATATGCACGGGACCACCGGGCAGAGGGAAAGTGCGAAAGGACAACTTTTTTGTCGAATACGCCCGACCACGTCCCCGAAGGCAATGGGC
The DNA here is from genome assembly GCA_009806015.1 of Neurospora sp. CHS-2018b. NCBI lineage: Eukaryota > Fungi > Ascomycota > Sordariomycetes > Sordariales > Sordariaceae > Neurospora > Neurospora sp. CHS-2018b. Next base: position 1,357,173 of record RAOV01000006.1, read on the forward strand.
GAGCCCGGAATGACACACGCACAAGCAACAAGCTCGAGCGATGGAAGAGCACAGAGAAACGAAAGTGAAGAGACGCCGATCCCCGGAGTGAGTCCCATTGGCGACCGGGGTTGACAAGGCCAGGGATCCCGCGTCGGCCGACCGCTTGCCTCACCCACTCACCCGCCTTCTCCAAAGCTGGAGTCGGGTAGCGGTACGTGTGTACAGGAATTACCCCTGATAATGCATATAATCCTGGCCAGAGGTTCGTATGCATTTAGAAGCACATATGCACGAGCAGGCACATGCCAAGACTTACACCAAAATATCACCAGAATCACCAGAAATCAATAGAATCTTCCCAAAACGAACTAAATTTAAAGCTATTCACACATCAGAATAGGGTCTAAATCAAAGTAATTACCTTCCTTCCCAAAATCTATATACTTCCCCTTATAAAAGTCCAAGAGGGTAGTCTATTGAACACGTAACATAATGTGTACTTCCACCTTCTTTTTCATCTTTCTAAGTACTCGTACGTTATTAAAATCAAATATATCCCTTTCAACCGCCTAATTGAGTAAATCGACGATATTTAGTACTACTTCTTTAGCGCCAATAATCGTAAGTAAGGAGAATTCTTAATTGTCCTTATCGTCTTCAACGGTACAAATATTATAAGTTTTAATTAGCCACTCTTCTATAATATAATCAAGTACTTCTTCAGCGTTAATAAGCTTACCAAGTACAACGTTCTCGTCCACCGGGTTTATAAAATTAACTAGATCTATCCTCTCTTTTGTCATGGCATGGTCGGATGGGTTCCCAGAGCACTGGCCACTGGGCACCATGGCACATCGGATGGAATGAGGCTCATGTTCTTATCGATAAGACTTACGGATCGGGAAGGCGGCGACGAGTGGCAGGATCTGACTTATATGTCCAGACCCGCGATGCCCTCGTTTGAAAGCTTCCCTTTCCTCTTTACACTTAATATTACTTTGACAATATGGTTGAGTCGAAGGCAAAGCTAAGATTCTATCTATAACAGAAGATTTTAGGTAAGGAGAAGAAAAGGAAGAGAACTAGATACATGCGTTACGAACCCGAATAAATACCCTAGTGCGCAAGCGACAACGGGACCCATATACGGGTCGCTAATAGCTAATCCCTTCACTCGCATCGCCCTTCACTTATATAACAAATAAGAGTAAATACCTTTAATAGGCTTAACGCTTATCTAGGTTAACCTTAGCGCGAACTTTCTATATTATTCGTTCCTCCAACTTTCGTAGCACTTTATAGCACTTTATAATATTAATCTTCCTATAAAGTATAGCGGATATAGTAGTATAGCCGGACCGGCGCTATTATATTACCCCCCCCTATATAAAAGACTCGTCCGCGAATCTTATTAAACTAAATTAGAAGCTCTATAATAAACGTAATAATCCTTTAATAATCTTATTTACGTAAAATCCTTCGTAAATATTTTAATCCTAATAATTCTAATAATTTATTATCTTCGTACTCTTCCCAATTTTTATTCAATTAATTCATTAACCGTTTAAGCGGGCCCGGGGCCTTCGGATTAACTTTATAGAATTCCTAAAGTAGCTTTAAAGCGTATTTAAAGTTAGAGGCGGGCTAATACTTTAAATTAAGGTCCTAACCTCTCTAATTTATATTATAAAAGAATTTGCTATTAATTACTTTAAAAGCATTAATCTTTTCAACTTCTTATTCGAGGTCTTCGTCCTCTTCCGTAACTAGGCCGGGGTATTTAACTAATTAGCCGGGCAACGGGTTATTATCGTACTTACGTAATCGGTTAGCGTAGAAGAAGTTAGAACCTTTCTAATTATTAGGGAACTCTAACCGATAAAAATAATTTACTTTCTCGATAATTTTATAATAGTTATAAATATTCGGAAAGTTGAATTTATCGTTAGGTTTGGTAATAATTAATTAAAAGCGTTTAATAATAACGATTTTATTTCCTATATCGAAATTAGAATCCCTCCTTTTTTTATTAATTTATTAAACCTATTCCTTTTAAGCCTTTAGTATTATTTTTCTTACGTATTCTATATAATTATAAATACGTTAAACGAATTTTTAAATTTACTCCCTAATTAATTATTTTACTCTAAATCCGGCGTTGAAGGTACGGGATTCCTAATCGAATGGTATATATATTAAATAACCAAATATAATTTCGTAAAGGGAGAGGCCGGTACTATTTTAAAGGAAGTTATTCTATACAGCGTCTAGCGTTAGGATCGCTTCCAATTAATCGTCCTAATAATAATTAATAAAAGGGCGAAATTACTAATCGAAATATATATTTATAATTTCCACTTACTCTACTATTTAATTATAGCCTACGGTAGCTAATTTCTATTTTATACTAATTATCCTAAATATCTCATCGGTGAAAGCCAATATAAATTAAGGATTATAATTAGAGATTACCTCTTCTAATATACTATAGACCTTAAAAGGCCCCTTATAATACATCTAGGCAACGTCCTAAGCGGTAGCTTTCTCTATATAGGGTATAACCTATAATAATTTTATTAAGCGGTTTACTATAATTAAAGTATTATTAAATCCGTACTTATCCTTAAATATTTTCTTAAAATCGATTACAATTAAAATCTATTTCTTAGCGGGCGGCGGAATAGGGTATAATTTATTAGGGGTCTTATTTTTAAATACTTTACTAACTTTGTAAATTATATAATTCTTAACGAAACGGTCGATATCCCCCGCTATATTAGGCTATTAATATTATTCGATTAAGATTATTCGTATTTTATTTCGGTTAAGGTAAATTATTATTAGGATCGAATAAATTTCATCGATAATATAAATTCGAAAGTTATTTTAATTAGGGATAGCAAAGTAATTTTAATACGCTAGTAAGCCGTTAACTATTATTATAAATTTAGGGTCGGAGCCGTAAACGCGTATATAATACTCTTTTAGAAATTCCTTTTCGCGGTTAATTTTTATAATTGTATCGATTAATTCGTAACCTTTAAATTCGATAGAATATAATTCTAAATTATTAATATCCAATATAAGGATCGGTACTAACTCCTTTAAAAAGCCGTTTAATATAACAATTAAAATTAATACGATAATTTCGGCTTTATTATTAACTATTAAGGGTTTAAATATTTGGAAGGTACGGTACGCCTCCTTCTTATCTTTCTAAGTTTTAAAATCCTTTAATTTCCGGAATAAAGCGTTAATAACCGTATTTTTAGTACCGGGACGGTAAGTAATTTCGAAATAATATTAAAATAGGAACTTTACTTACCCGGCCTACTGCAAATTAAATAATCGCTTCGTACCGAAGTATTTTAAGGCTTAATAGTTAATAATAATTATAAAGGGTTTTAATTGCTTTAAACCGATTAATTCGGGCCACTAAATCTAAAGAATTCTAATAACTACGAATAATTCCTTATTATAAATCGGGTAATTATATTCGGCTTATTATATTATCTTTAAAAAGTAAGTAATAGAATACTATTCTTTCGTATCTTTTTAATATTGGAATAGGACTCCCGCGAAAATTCTATCGCTAACGTTTATTTCGATTCATATTTTAATATTATAATTAAAATATTTTAATAAAGGGGTATTTATTAATAACTATTTTAACCTATCGAAGGCTACTTAATATTTATCAATCTATACGAACGCTTCGCCCTTTTTAATTAAATTAATAAAGGGTCGGACTATTCGATTGTAATCTTTAATAAATTTTCGGTAAAAATTATAAAACCTTAAAAAAAATTATACTCCTCGTAAATTTAAAAATACAATCTACTCCCTAATAACCTCTACCTTCTTTAAATCGACGGAAATACTATCGCATCCTATAATAAACCTTAGGAACTTTATCTTTATAATTTAGAATTTATACTTCTTTAAATCTATTTATAGTCCGGCGTCCTTTAATTTAATTAATACTTTACGGACGTAATCCTTATACTCCTCGAAAGTATTAGAATAAATTAGGATATTATCGATATAAACGGTACAAAAATCTCCTAAATAAAGTCCTAAAAGTAAATTAATAAAAGCCTAGAAATTTACAAGGCCGTTAATTAACCCAAATAGTAGGACCTTATATTTAAAAACTCCTATACCGGTACGGAAGGTAGTAAACTCCTCATCTTCTAACCTTATACAAATATAATAAAAAACCTATCGAATATCGATTTTAATAAACTATTAGGCCTTAGCGACCTTAATTAATATTTCCTCGATTAACGGTAAGGGGTATCGGTCTTTCTTTATAATAACGTTAAATTTTTAGTAATTTACGCAGAATCGTAAACTACTATTAACTTTCTTAATAAATAAGACGGGTACCGCCTAAAAGAACGAATTTACTTCAATAAATCCTTTAAAAAGGTTTTCTATAATATATTTCCTTATAGCCTCTAATTCGTTTAATAATATTTTATAGAGGGGGCTATAACCGAGCTCTTTAAGTCGGTAGCCTTCTTCGAATTCGATTTTATAATCGTAAAGTCGGTAATTAAGTAGGATATTCGAATCGAACTTACTAAAAACGTTGATATAATTATAGTAATATTCGGGTACTATCCTTAATACTTCTTCGTATAGCTCTTTCTTATTATAAGGGAGAAATTCCTAAGTAAGGTCCTTTATTACGTACTTCTATTAAATAAATTAATTAATTTCGAAAATATTTATCGAATATATTATACAATCGGTTTTAACGGTAGACCTTATAAATAAATCGCTTTTAAAAACGTATATTTATACCGGTCGTTCCTTATATTAATTAATCGAATCTCTTTTAAACTTATATATACTTTAGTTATTAAAGCCCTATTTACCGTTTTAAAGTTCGGTTAATTTAATTCGAACGAACTATATAGGTTTTAAAAATAATATTATAAAGTAAGTAAAATTAATTAAATTCCTCTCCATTTTACTTAACGGGTCGGAACGTTTAAAAATCGAATCGGGGTTTTAAAATAAAATATAGGGACGGGCGTAACCCAACTCGCCAATATTTTAATCTCAGGTATATTTAAAATTAACTAATATAATAGGAACTATCTTTTTAAATTACGGCTATAGGGCTTCGAATTTATAAATATATTTCTCGATTTATCGTTAATATTATTATATTTCTTATTAATATTATTCGTTAACTTCTTAATCGAATTCTTTTTTACGATAATTAAAGAAAAATTAAATTATAAGGATAAATATTAAAACAATTATATAACTATTCGTAAATTTGGGTACCGTACGGTTATTATTTTTATTATCGGCGTATCGTTTATCTTTTCGATCTATAAACGTATCGCGATAAGCTATATCCTTCTAATAATTTAAATTTATAACCCTAGGGTTGCCCGGGCGGACTTCGAAACTAGAATTCTTTATCTATTCAAGGTTAAGCTTCTAATTAGGGGGGAAGATTAACCGACGGTTTTTATAATTTACTTAAATATCGTAAAAGTCAAATTATTTATAATTAATAATAATATTATAATTTATATTAATAACTATAAAATAATCGGGGGGTATTATTCGGTTCCGGACCTTTAAAGCGGCCTTAACGACCTTTTTAATACCTTAGTTAATCTTTCTTTAATAATTACTAATACTTTAAATGGGAAAGTCGTTCGTTACTTCCATTAGTAAACGTTCTTTTAATTTTTTAATAAACGTTATACTAATAAATAAATAGCCGTTTATTTTTATATCGATTAGGGTATTAAACGTAAATAAAGATATTCTATTATTAATTATAATATATTAAATAAATATAAGATCCCTTCCTAAATAGGGTATTAAATTAAATTTATCCTTTTTTTATTTTTATTTATCCTTTATTTATTTTATAACCGACACCTCCCCTAAGAAGGAATTTAATTTATTTAAGGTATTTAATTTCCTTAATTATTAGTAGCGGGGGCAGTAACGGCTTTAATAATTAGAATAGCCGGAGCAATAGGTTAGGTACTTCTAATACTACCGTTCTCGTTAACTAAATAGCGTTCTATAATAGCAGTAACGCAATCGCGGCGCTCTCGATCGTACTAATCCTTCTAAAGATAATTACGCTTAATATAACTATATTTTTTATAAAAAAAGTAACAACCCTTATTAAATAAGTAAATAATTTCTTTAATATATTTAATAGTAGAACGATTATTATTTTTACCGCTTCTAATAAATTTCGAAGCCGAAGAATTAGAGCTATTAAAACTACTAAATCCCTTATTATTATTATTACCTTTATTATAAAAAGAAGAAAAAATAGCCTTAGCTTCATTAACGATAATTTTAAATACTTAGCCAAAACCGGAATAATCGATATAATAAATTTCGAAAGAAATAAAAGAATCGTAATATTTAACGCTTATCTATTTCTTATATTCCGTAAGAAAACGCTAGAATAATTCGCGCTTCTATTTAATTTTAGAACGTTAATATTCGCTAACTATACGGACGAACTTATTCTTAAAATAATCGAAATTATCGGTATCCTTTATTTTGAACTTCGTAAAATTAATAAAAGCCTTTTCGTTTTAATTAAAATCGCTATACTCGCGCTACAAATATATTATTAAATTAAAATAAGTTATAAGCTAATTGGGGTAAATTTTGTAGAAATATAACATTAAATCTTTAAAAATAAATCCAGCTAAACGATTTTTAATATAAAAGAATTTATCGCGGTCGGTTAAATAATAATTAACGTTAATTTCCAATTTATCTTAAATTAGATTGTATTAAGCTTCGAAAAGTATATCGTCCTCCTTATTTTAATTATAAAATTTAAAAGGGTTAATTTACTTAATCGAAAAGCGGGCGTAACGAAGGGGAACCGCCGTAATTTCATCGTTATTATTATTATTAATAGGTAAAATCGTAGCGAAACGGGTAATCGATCGGCGAAGGGGAATTATAATAAAATCCTTCTCAATATTAGGAAAGACCGTCTCTTTAATTATAACCTTTATTTTATTAATTAGTTTACGAATATTTTTAAGGACGCTTAAGTCGGTAATAATATTTTTCAAAGTTTAAATCTCATTTTCTTTATTAACCAAATAATCTTTAAGGGATTAAACTATCTTAAAATCGATAGCGGGGGTCGATTTAGGGTCGTTAAATAGGGTATCCGCTAATTTAGGCATTTAATTATAAACGGTATAAAATTTAATATTTAAAAATGAAGTAATTTATTGTAATTTAAATACTTATTCTTTCAAAACTATAATTATTGTAACTTAGAATTTAAATTCGTAAAATATATCGGCCGGGTAATTAGCGTATAATTCGGTAAATTTAGCTTCGTTTAAATAACTATTAAACGGGAATTTTAAAATAAATAATAGAACGCGATAAGGGATATAAGAAATAACGTTACGGATAAAGAATTTAATAAACTCCTTTATTTTATCCCTTAAATCCTTAATAAAATCCTTTAAATTGAAAGCGGTACTATATTTATTAATTTCGCTATTAATATACTAATCGAATAAATTGAACGATAATTCGGGTTCTTTATCGTTTTTACTCTTAATTAGCGTATTAATTAATATTTTAAAAGGGGATTTAAATTAGTTATATAAATAAAGTAAAGTCTTTTTACGAAGGAGGGTAGACTTACTACGGGATTTCTCTTCGAAAAGGTAGAGACCGTTAAAATATTCTTTATTAAAGTATATAAAGGCCTTTATATTCTCTTTAATAATAGGGTCGACGTACTTAAGGGCCGACTTTTTATTCTTCTTAACGTTAAGCTTAATAGTAGCCTTATTCTTCTCTTTCGACGATTCGGAATTATCTTTATCAATAACGTCTCTTTCGTTAAAAGTTTTATTACCTTCGTTATTAAATTTAGAACTTAAATTCTCGTTATCGCCTCCCTTTTCGAAAAGGTTAATACAATCGTTTTTATAATAGTTATCGCTTAAGCTTTTAATTCCAGCGCTAGTACTATTGCGAATTAAACGCGGAGGTACTATAGTTTTATTTTATTAGTATTATAAATTTCGGTTCCTTAAATTGCAACGGTCGGTTCAATTATTTATATTGGTTTTTATTCGTTTAGGATTTAACCTTCCTAAGTATTATTAGGGTAATTTAAAATAATATAAGGGTATAATATAGTTAAATCGAAGGCAAAGTTAAGATTCTATTTATAATAGAAGATTTTAAGTAAGGAGAAGAAAAGGAAGAGAATTAAATATATATATTACGAACCCGAATAAATACCTTAGTACGTAAGCGATAGCGGGACCTATATACGGGTCGCTAATAGCCAATCCCTTTATTCGTATCGCCCTTTACTTATATAATAAATAAGAATAAATACCTTTAATGGGCTTAGCGCCCGTCTAGGCCAGCCTTGGCGCGAACCTTCTATATTATTCGTTCTTCCAACCTTCGTGGCACCTTATAGCACTTTACGACACCAGTCCTCCTATGGGGTATGGCGGGTATAGCGGCATGGCCGGACCGGCGCCGTCACAGTCGTGTAATTGCCTGCTCGTTTGACTACGGTTATTTGTGTCTCATTTGATTACGGTTATTCGTATCGACTACGGTCGTTGTGATTATTTACGAAGAAGGATTACTAAGTTTTACTTAAAGCGTTAGTATATTACGGTACTAACGGAGTGAGCATTCCTAAACCCCTATTTCCCGCCCTAAATTGAGTTAATTATACGATATTTGACGCCGGAGATACTTTTAATAAAATATACTACTACGGAACTAGCGATTTTAATTCGAGTTCTAGTAGTTTCGTTTCGAACCTTAGCCCCGAGGAAGAAGTATGTTTGTTCGATTAGATAGGTAACGACGGCGGATTTAGTCTAGTAGTTAATTTATATAATTCGTTAATTTAGTTGGGAGGTTATCTAAAATATTCTTCGAATCCGATTAATCTAACTATAGATTTATTACGACTTAACGCGGCTTCTACGCCCGGCGACGTTAAATATAATCCGTAGGGTATAGGACTAATTACCCTTACGAAATATAGGCTACCTAAGGTGGAAGATGCGGACGAGTTGTTTCCCTTCGTTAAAAGCGCGAAGAAGATTAAACCTACCCCTAAAGCGGAATTAATAGACCTTTAAATAATTTTGCGGAACGCTAGGAAATAATTTAAGGGAAAAGGTAAGGCTATACTTAGCTCTATCCCTAAGAAGTCCCTACCGAAGGTTCCGAATTGGAAGTTTCCCCTACCGAGAAATAAAACGGCGGCGAATTAAGGATACCGCCTTATAGGATTGGACCCGGATTGTTCTTACTAGGTATTGGTAATTAGTAAGCTTCGGAAGATGGTTTAGTAGGATAATGTGCTGACGAAGATAGAAGTAGAGATAATTATAGTAGACGAAGTTAATTAGATAGGGTAGGAAGCCCTTATAAATGTATTGGATTTTAGGAGCCGATATTTCCGCCGATTATATTTATACGCGAAGTTTCTACGATGGAACTTTACCCTCGATAATTTATTAAAAGAGGTATAGTTGTAGAATAATATTATTTACGAATTTTAAATTAATAATTACGGCGAAATTATATTATTTAAACCGGCGTTAGAAGTAGCGGAATTTAGTAAGCGATTTAGTAATTTTAATATTATCGATAAATTTATAGACGAGGCGATATTTTATTAAGTATATTAGGAAGATTTTATTACGATATAGTACGAATTCCGTTGGAAGGTAATTATAAAAGAGGCCGCTAATAATATTATTCGCGATTTTTCTATTATTTTCGATAAAGCTAATTAGAACGTAGTATATTTCGATTTATAAGTATTCTATTTCGCTAATTAAATTTACTAATTACTTTAGGATAATAATAAATTAGTAGGCGAGATTTTGAAATTTAATATTCGTTTATAATTAAATGCCTAAATTAAAGAGAATTTCGAACGTTAGAAAGGAATACCCCCGGACTTTAAACAGTAATATAGAGAATTCGAAACTTAGAATTATTTATTAATTTAAACGATTATATTATACACTTTATTACCTTTACTATATATCGTTAAAGTACGAGAGGTAAAGATATAGTAAATACTAATTGAGAAAGGTAATTAATTAGTTATAGAGAATATAATTAAATAGAAAATTATTTTTAAGGATATAGCTGGACGGAACGCGATTAAAATACGGGAATTCGCTACTAATATTCCTTAATTGCGTATTAGGGTTAGTAGTAACTTATTAAATAATAATAACTTTTTAGACGATAAACCGTTGGGAAATGGCGATAATAATAGTAATAAATTACTGGTACTTCTATTTAGCGGGCTAATATTTCTTTTTTTACCGACGATAGGAATAGGATATACTTTAATTGGACCATTATCGGTAATTCTACGTATTAAACGTTTATTTAAAGTAGTAGACCTATATACTTTTAATAACGATTATACTAATAAAGTTTCGTTCGACGTATAGTTAATATAAATAAAATATAAGTTCCGGGCTAATATAAATTATTTTACCGATAAAAAGGTTCGTATTAGAGAAGTTATATTTAAATTAGGCGGGTTTATAATTAAAGGTATTTTATTATATTATAATAGCGATTATTTAAAGGCAATTTAAATTATCGACGGGTTATTAGAATACTTATAGAATAATTACTATAACTATATTATAAAGGAAAAGGCGGTATTGGACTTCGAAAAGTTAAAGATGAAGTTGAATGAGAGGTTTTAAGATTTTAAGACCGCTTTTATACGGCTAGCCAGGTAGTATATAATCTTTAAAAGTTTATAGAAATGGGATATAAGAAGGAAAGTATTACACAAATTAGTTATACTTGTAGAAACGATATATTTAAAGGATTATAAGATTTTCGAAGACTATTGTCTCCTTCTTTAATCTTTAGACCTTATTATTAAAAGAGAGGAATAGAAGCCTAAGGATAAGAAGATTTATTTTAAATCCGGTTTTAAAATTTTACGGCCCCCTATTATTCTTAAATATTAGCGACCTACTTTAAAGGAAATAAAGAAATTGAACGCTAAGAACCGTTACTTCTATTATAGATAAATAAATTATTAATTACTTACTTATTTAGAGAAGGTTAAAGTCTTAGTATTAAAGGCCGAGTTTAACGTTATTACGAATAAAATTTAGGGCTTTTAAATTATTAGAGAACCGAACGAGGCTTTAGAAGTACCGAACTTAAGTTCGGAGGATAGTAAGGAGAATTTAGAATTAAATTCGGATTCGGAAAATTAGAGACCCTAGGAAATATTTTTACTTTAGGGGAAGTGTCTATTTATATTAATTATATTAATATAGATAGTTTATTATGTAGTAAAATTTATTTAAATTTTAATTTTAGGGATTGCTTAGGCGGAGGAAAATAATTTTTAATTAATTGTACTATAATAAATAATAGATTATTTATTATTATACGACGTATATTAGTAGATATAGGAGTAGGAGCTTCGCTATTAGTGAATTAAAATTTTGCTAGTAAATTAAAGAAACGATTGAAATTCGAAGAATATTCGGATTTTGAATTAGGTTTCGTTATATTATATAAGAAATTATAATTAGATTAAATAACCCGAGCCTTAAAGGGATATATTCGGATTGATAGAGTTACGTTTAATAATTAATAGTTATTGGTACTTCCTAAATTATCGAAGGATATAATTATCGGAAAGATATAGTTCGCTAAGTATAATATTTTACTAAATTATAAATGAGATATATTGGTATTTAATTTAGACGTAGTATTAATACTAAGTATTAAGGATATCGATATTAATAAAGTAGGGCTTATAATTTTAGACCCTTCCTTTTAAGAAGATGTGGAAAGAAGAGAGGAATTTATATATTAAGAGGATATGCGAAGAGAGGTAGGACGTTAGGTAGAAGAGCGGAAGAAATATTAATAGGTTTTGGCGCGGCTGTAGGAGGTAGAGTTTTATATTAGGTAATAAATTAATAAAAAGGTTTACCCGGAGGAGGAATTATTGGAAGAGGAAGAAAATATAGAGGATTAGCGACCTATCGAACTCTATTAGGTAGTACTATATTACTCCCTTTTATCGGATCCTTAAGAAAGAGAATTAATTTATATAGAATACGCCCTATACGAGAATATGGAGGAAAAGAAGCTAAAGGTACTTCCGAAGGGGAAAAAGAGGGAGGAGGTATAATGCTACCTTCTTAAGGACGAGAAAAGATTTTATAGGATGGAAAAGGAATGGGGATAGGTAAAGACTAGGTTTATCGACCTAACTATAATCGATGCCAATATATTTAATTTTTATATAAAAAAGAAGGTTAAATTCGAATTAATTAATTTATACGAAATTGAAGGCTTAATAGAAATAAAAAGGTTAGTATTAGAGGACGATAAGGAGGACCTATAATAAATAGTTTTGGAAAAGGTACTTTCCGACTATTACGATCCCGAAGAGTTAGAAGTATTTAATAAAGTATAGTCCAATACCCTATTAGATTTCTAAATAGGGGTAAATTACGAAATAAAATTAATAGAAAGTTATAAATTAGAGGAATTGAAGGTTAACCCGTTATATCGAATAATTTTAAAAGAATTAGAAGAGTATTATCGATATATTATAAATAATTTATAAAAAGGATTTATCGAAGTAAATTTAATATTATAGGTAACGCTAATTCTCTTCGTCCTTAAAGCGGGAGGAGGCGGATTAAAATTCTATATAAACTATAGGAAATTAAATACAATTTTATAGAAAGATCGGTATTCTTTACCTTTAATTAAAGAGACGTTAGTATATATTAATTAAGCGAAGATCTTTATAAAGATCGATATCCGTTAAGCTTTCTATTATATTAGAATAGTAGTAGGGTAAGAGGATTTTATAATTTTCCGAACGAGCTTTAGGGCTTATTAGTATAAGGTATTACCGTTTGGACTTTACGGCGGACTATCCTCTTTCTAACGGTTTATTAATAACGAATTAATAAGATATTAGGATTTTTATAATATTTATATTAATAATATCCTTATTTTTTCTAAAATATTAGCGGAATATAAAATCTATATAAAGAAGGTATTAAAGAGGTTGAAGGATATTAAGTTATAAGCCGATATTAAGAAGTATAAATTCTATATAATAAGGATTAAATTCCTTAGGTTTATTATTAGAATAAACGGAATATTAATTAATTTTAATAAAGTAATTGTAGTAAAAGATTGGGTGCGCCTTAAGAATTTTAAAAACGTTTAAGCCTTTTTAGGATTTTATAACTTCTATTAGAAATTTGTACGCAATTTTAGTAGGATAATACGGCTATTTATAGTATTAACGAAGAAGGATAAGGCGTTCGAATGGAGTAAGGAGTATTAGAAGGCCTTCGATAAATTGAAGGATTTATTAATACGGGCGCTCGTATTAGTTTACTTCGTGTACGGGAAAGAGATAAAGTTGGAAACCGACGCCTTAGATAGGGTATATGTAGGGGTCCTATTATAGAGAAATAAAGGCGAAGACGATTAGTATTTTATTACGTTTTATTCGGAGACGATATAATTAGTGGAGTTGAATTACCCGATATATAATAAGGAATTATTGGCTATTATTAAAGTAGTTAAAATATAGCGTTTAGAATTTAAGGGAGTTTCTTTTACGGTTATAATAGATTATTAAGCGTTGGAATATTTTAGTACGAAGAAATTGCTTAATAGTAGGCAAATTGTATAGTTAGAAATCCTATCGGAATTTAACTTTAAAATAATTTACCGATTAGGTAAGGATAATATTATTGTAGACGTATTATTCTGGAAGTTGGAAGATTTGAAGACGATTCTATAGAAACGAGATAATTAGAGGATTTTGAAATTATTAAAGTTAAAAAACGGTTACTTTGTATATGTAGGGGATAAATAAGATATATTTTAGGCGGAGTTGAACGCGATATTTAATATAGATATTAAAGCTTCCGAAGGTAAGCCGGAAGTTGGGAAAGATAAGCCGGAGGTTAAGAAGGATAAACCGGAGGTCGGGAATAGGGAATCGGAAGTACCGAGCTAAGAATTAGAGACTATACTACGGTAATTAGAGGAATAATAAAACGATATAACCGCCCTATTAGTAGATAGATTATTGATAGTTAATTGGGAGGAAGAATTACTATCGGTTTATAGAGCGAAAGTAAAAGTAAAGGATAATTACCTAATATTGCGAAACGGATTATTATTATACGATAATAGGTTGGTGGTTCTAGATAAAGGTATATTAAGGATTAAGGTAATAAAGTAATACTATAAAATATTATTAATAGCCTATCTTAATAGGAATAAAATACGGAAGTTAGTCGCTAAGTAATATTAGTAGTTAAGAATATTATTAGACGTCGATAAATTTGTAAATAATTATTGGGTATATAAATTTTTAAAGGCGTTTAGAAATAAAATACCTAGTTTCTTATACCTTTAATTAATCGAATTAGGGGCGAGGGTATAGTAGTTTATTATAGTAGATTTTAAATTAATACTTAAAGGAAAAGAAGGATATGATAATTTATTAATTATAATAGATAGGCTATTTAAAACTTCTTAGTATATCCTATATTTTTCGACGGCTATCGTTAAGTAGGTAGTTTAAATATACTATAAAGGTCTATATTGTATTTACGGCCTATTAAAGGACGTAACTAGCGATAGGGGACTCTAATTTATAGTTGAGTTTATTTAGGAATTGGCGAGTATTTTAGGTATATAATGGAAGTTGAGTTTAGCGGGGCATTCCTAGATAGTAGGATAGGTAGAGATTATGAATTAATATGTAGATTAAAAATTGAGATTGTATTTGAATTATAATTAGGATAATTGGGTAGAAGCTATTTTAGTATTCGACGCCGTATAGGCCTCGCTACCGTATAATAGTTTAAGGGGCTTATTGCTATACGAAGTTTTATTCGGTTTCCCTATTAATTTCCTCTTTTATTAGGATTAAAGGATAATCCTTATTAAAGATAAATTATTACGGGGAGAAGTATAATTATTAATAAAAATATTATATAAATATTATAAGTAGGTACGATTAGCGATTAATAAAGTATAAGAGTAGTAGACTAAGTAAGTTAATTAGTATTACCGAGAATT
Source organism: Neurospora sp. CHS-2018b (assembly GCA_009806015.1). NCBI lineage: Eukaryota > Fungi > Ascomycota > Sordariomycetes > Sordariales > Sordariaceae > Neurospora > Neurospora sp. CHS-2018b. The sequence continues at coordinate 1,372,311 of RAOV01000006.1, forward strand.
GGATTTCGTAGTAGGGGATAGGGTTTTTATTATTAAGAAAGGCTGGTTAATTATTAGATCTAGCGATAAATTAGATTACTTATTAACGAAGATTTTGTATAAGATTTTGGGGATGAAAGGCGTATCCTACGAATTAGATTTGCTTAATAATTGGAAAGGGAGTAGGGTTTATTACGCTAATTGGTTGAGGAAGGAGGTGGGTAACCTACTCTTAGGGTAGGTTAACGAGAATTTTAAAGGGATTATACTTAAGGGGGATAAGGATAGAGAAGAAGAAGTAGAAGAATGGGAGGTTAAAGAAATTTTAGTATTTAAAATATTGAATAGAAAATTGTTCTATTAAGCGTAATAGAAAGGTTGGGACCCGGACCCGGAATAGTAATTAGTAGAGAATTTTAAGAATATTATAGAGAAATTATAAGAATTTTACGATAAGAACCTTAAATAGCCGGGACCCCTAAGGAGATTAACCGCCTGGAGACGTACAATGTAGAATGACGCCGTTGTTAAAAAGTATAAAGACGATAATCTACCGGTGGAGACGTCGGCTTAGATTAGAGTACGGCGAGCAAGGAAGAAGTAGGGGGTATAATGGAGGTAATGCGCGATGTAGGCGCTTTAGTACATTCTACGGGGATAGGTAATGAATATTATAGAGTAGTTTCGGAAGGGTATATTATAACGTAGGTAGAGGGAAGGTTAAATAACGGGTGCGGAATAGTATATAGCGTAGTAGCGTGGAGTGACAGCCTATAATATTCGTCGCGCTGGTTTGAAGTATTTGTCCTCTGCCTAAGACGCACCCGTTCGAGTCCAATTGGGGGAAGTTTTTTTTTTTTTTATGTTTTTGTACCTTTTGGTGCTGCGACGATTAGATTGAATATATGGTCGCGATGCTTGGCACGGAGTTTTTGCATTTCTTTCATCGCAATATAATAGATTGGACCAACCGTTGCGATGGGTTTATATGTTCTTAATCGTTTTATATAATTGATAATTATCTTTTATTTTATTTCTTTTCTTTCGGCTCTGGGGTTGAGCCTTTCTTCCGAGGGGGGGGTGATATTATAGCATGGTCGGATGGGTTCCCAGAGTACTGGCTATTGGGTACTATGGTATATCGGATGGAATGAGGCTCATGTTCTTATCGATAAGACTTACGGATCGGGAAGGCGGCGACGAGTGGCAGGATCTGACTTATATGTCCAGACCCGCGATGCCCTCGTTTGAAAGCTTCCCTTTCCTCTTTACACTTAATATTACTTTGCCCTAGCTATTGCCTTCTTAAAGACCTCGTTAAAGTCATTAGGCCTATTCTTAAGGAATCTATAAAAGTCTAGACTCTCCTTTAGTCCTAGAATAGTTGACTTCTTCCAACAATTAATAACGGTCTATTTTTTAACCCTATCGTACTATGTAATCGATACCTAATTGAATATATATTGCAAATTTATTTCCTTAAGGGGGTTTGAACCCAAGCGGGCGCCTCCATCACTAAGTTCGAGATATAACTACTCGAAGTAGTAACGACGGTAGTACGACTTAAAGGTATTAATAATCCCTTGGTCTATAGGTTAATATATAGAAGTAACGTTGGGGGGCAAATATTTAATGACAATATTAGAAAGAGGGGGCGCTAGATTCAAACCGACTTGATGACTAGAAAAGTTATCAAGGATAAGAACGATCCGCTGACTAGGCTTTTTGTGGGCACAATGGGCATAAAAGGATTATAGCCAGTCCGCCATGACCGTGCCCGTTATCTATACCTTTTTATTGAACTTCCATACGATTCTAGTAGCGTTAAAATTGAATTACTTTAAGGTATAAAGAACCTTAGCTTTACTAATAGCCTAGACCTTAAAGAGGTCATTACCGGTATTGTTTATCGTAAGGGCAAGAGAAATACGTAATTTATTGCGTTTGGTACTAAGTCTAACCTTACTAACTAGATTAAAGTCTAATATCTATTTCCAAAAAAGACTAATCTCATTTATATTATATTGGTTACCTTTTAGGAAGCTCGCTACGAAGTCTCGCAACTCTACCATCTTTTCGAATATATAAGGATCCTTAACCGGCGCAAAAGTAGCTTCGCTAACGAAAGTATTCTTAAATAAAATATACCGGCAGCGGAAAAGGGTATACTATTTACGGCCGAAGTATAAGATTATTTAGGGGTTTACTAGTTTATTATTTCGGGCCTCCGGGTACCAAAGCTATAAATCCTTAGCTTTTTACTATAAAAGTTCAATAGAAGTACTGAAGCTACAAACTTTAATACCTAATTACTACTAGTAGAATAAACGTTCAAAAATAGGCTATTCGCCCTAACGAACGCGCGGGGTTTACAATTACTTAAGGTCGAAGTCGGCTTATAGGTTAAACTTCTTATTAAAATAACGCGAGACTATATATTATAAGAAGGTAAGGTCCTATTTCTTCTTAATCTACGAAGCGGTAGCCTTTTAATTCGGTTAGGGTCTTTCGTTATAGAACTAATCTTAGAGGAAAAATCTCTATACCTATATAAGGGACTCGCGGTTAGTATTTAAGTTCGGGTACCGCTTAAGGGGCGCCTTCTTTCTACCCCGGGCTATAATTATTTAAGGAGGTTACTATCAATGAGATTTATTAGCGATATAACCTCTAATGGTAATAAAAGGAGGGGGGGTTACCGGATATAATACGCTAGCGCTTTAGTAACGTTGTAATTTATTCAATTTAGTATAGTATTGGCGAAATTTTTGGGATTTCTAGTATTTCTAGTATTTTCTAGGGTATCTACATGCCTATTAAGGACTAGAAATCTCGACTGTTAGGGGGGCTTGGCAAGGCTGTCAAGGGCTGGCAGGGGCTGTTAGAGGGGGTCTGGCGGGCTGTCAGCGGCTATCAATTTGCCAGAAAGTACATATTACACCAAAATGGCCGCCAGAAATATATACATTTATACATTTATGCACTTTCACATACTAATTAATTGCGGACAGAGATTTATATGCATTTGCAGGCACATATGCACGAGAAGGGCCATGCATTATCAGGGGTAATTCCTGTACTGTCTTGGTCATGACAAAATGGATGAGACCTTTGGCCGTATTTCTGCCGGGCCAACGGCGTCTCATTTAATTTGACAGAACAGGACTGTGTACTGTGTAGTGTGTACCGCGTGCCACGCAGTGCGTGCCCGACCCGACCCCTAGTCTCATTCTCTCAGCCACCTACGCATGGGCCATGCGCTCTCTTTGTACCTGCGGGTCCAAACGGTTGTGACATCCCCACCACACTCACCCACCCACCAATCCTAATGTCACACCATTTGGACCCACAGGGTACAAAACGACTGCGGTCGACATGTCCCTGGACAACCACAGCCTGCAAGCTGTATCGTCCTCAAAACCAACGACAAGAAACAACAGGGGCATTCATACTTCTACGCGACTGGATAAACAGTCCAAGGCGGATAGATGCTGCTATGGTCAAACACAATCCTCTTGAACGGGAGAAGAAGGTAAACATATGATAGCCAATTCAAATACGCTGCCGTACAACAATGGAAACAACTCGATGTCCATCTCCAGAATTCGGTGCATGGTGGATCAGCACACCCATCACCTCACTGGCCCGGGCCCGAATCATCTTCACAAGTTGCAACTTGCAAGAGAAGAAGCCAGTCCGAATGTGGTTTCTCGACGCCTGGTCCAAAATAGCGGTCAAACTCCACTTTTCTCGGCCACCTCAACAACTGGCCAACTCTACCAATCCAGAGCTTCCATCATCAAGCCATCTCGACACGCACTTCGCTTCCGCCACTGCATATGTAGTGTAGTTTTAGACGAACACACCGGCCGCAGAGAGCCTTCAAAGCACTTCCTCAACAATGAAAATGGCCATATCCATAGTTCTTGTACCTCGTCACAGCAGCGAGAAGTTGTAAACCACGAAAACAAGCACCAACGGACGAGTCGACGATGGAACCCCCCACACCCGATACAGGCGCCGGTGACCCCACATCATTGGAGAATTGCTCAATTACGTGATTGACGAGTGTCCATTCAGAAGCAACCGCCACCGAATTGAATCGCGGGAATCTCCTCTCCGAATCTGCAAGGGCGACGCTGTGCGTGGTGCCCGTGAAGTCTGCATTTTATAGTCTACTGCCGTTGGTTCCTGAAAAAGATGTGGTGCGACATGTACATTCGGGGTCGGGTTACAACGACGTACAGTGTGTACCTGACGGTGACCTCCCCACCCCCCCCAAAAAAATATATCGTGGGCAGAACATCAACGAGAGATGAAAAAGGGAATCTCGCATTTACTCGAGCAATTAACCACAACGACACCAAAGTGCGGAAAGATATCAAGAAAAGCGGCAAGCTGGAAATACCATGAAAAGAAGCTATCGCGAGTACTCTACCAGTCGAGCCAGACGCCCTTGAGACTTTTCAACATACCCCTGCACTCTTCAACCATCTTATAGTGCATGTGATAGAAGTCTAGACTAGAGGATGCGTAGACGAGTGCTGTGAGCTGTTGCCAACAAATGATTAAACTCTATAGAAGGCAAAAAGAAAGGTCCTGGAACACACCAAAGGTCATACATATAAGGTGTAATACCTTCACCGAACACACGCTTTTCAAACCACCATATGTACAGTGAAAAGGTGTTAATTTCTGTTTCGTGGCATACTGCTTCACCTACCTTAGGAGCCCAAAACCGGAAATGGTAAAGTACCATGCTCAGTGTCAACGAGAAGAAAGAGGATGATACATAGAGCACATCGTCATCGCAATTCACCATGTTGGGTTAAAATAATCTGAGACCAAAGGTTGGAAAGAACTATATCGCCAATGCAGAGACAAGGGACTGCAACTTGGAATTTCTATATCAGGGATGTGATCTTATTTATATCAAAGAACATGGCCAATAATACATCTAGATGAGCAGATAGGTAAAACGTAGGGTATTATATGTTGTAATCTTCCAAATGTACAACTCTAACGTAGTGCCGCTCTAGCATAGCAGGAGTCTAAACGCCCTCTGAGAACACGAGACCCCCCTCTCCCCTCCTTTCTCAGCCGCATAACAGCTTGACAACACATTATTATCCCTCACCATCAACCTTCCCCCATCATTCTTTTGTCTGTTGCGGCGCCTTTTCCTGCCGAGTTATTTGCCCATGATCAGTGACCACCGTCGGCATCACCGCCGACTTCCCCTGACTCTGGGGTCTCCCAATAATCTGAGTAGCCGAGCTAGCCAGTCCCAACCCTTGAACGTCCGTAGTAGTACCACCCGCAGTCGAGGACAAAGACGACGACCTAGGCGACTTTGGCCTACCGAGGGCTCCCTTCCCGACGATCTTCTCGGTCCAGTTCCAATTCAGCGTGCTCGATCTCTTGAACCCAGGCTTTGCCGAGTCACCACTACCACCCGAGTAGTAAGCCGCCGCAGGGTCTGAGGAGGAGTTTGTTGTTGTTGGCGTAACTGCCGCCGCCCCTTTTCCTTTCTTATCCGCAGGCGATAGGCCGCCCATGAAAACGGAGTCCTTCTTGCTATCCCGCTGGCCGCCGCTCTCGCTTGCCGTGTCGCTCTCGTCGCCGCTCTCGATCCAGTCTCGGTCGCTCCACGTCACGGAGTCCATTCGGCGAACGAGCTTTGGCCGCTCGGTGGCTCTCAGAGATCCCGATGGTGAGGACGGTGATTGTGGTGACAGAACCCCCCTGATTTTGTCACTAGAGCTCATACCAGCAGAGCTTCTAGGCAAGCCGGAGACGACGTCCTCAGCCTCTCTGGCGTCCCTTTCGCTTTGAGTTGAGCCTCCCCTACTATGCGTCTTCTTCTCCGAACTGGTCTCCGTGTCCTTAACTTCAGAGCCATGCTCATCGGGCGGTGCAGACAGGGGCTTGGCGCGCTCTTTGTTTGTGGCCTTGTCATCAGGGGTCTTAGCGGTCGCTGAATCACTAAAGTGTGCCTCCACGAGATGTTGAATGACCGGCCACCCGAACGCGTTGGCAAACTGGCGACGCACGATGATGTTGTTGTGCGCATCAGGCTCCAGCTTGACCAGTACTTTGCGCCAGGAGAGACCCCTATGGTAGGCTCTGGCAATTTTTTCCTCAACTTGCATCTGGGAACCGTCAACCATCTCAGACGGATCCATGTCCGGGTTGGTATGTTCTGTGTCATCGTAATCATGCCGTGATAGCGACGAGTCCCGGGGCAAGATTCCCGGTGACGGGGTATAGGGGGATGACACCTCGCTGCTCGGGGTTTTAACCGGGGCAGCTTGAGTCGCGGAGCTGTTTGAAGATTCTGTGCTCGCCGTAGCTCTTCGTCGGAAGCCGCTGGTAGTGGGTCGCTTTTTCAGTGGTGGGGGTGGAATATCCGAGGGATGATATATCCTATCATGAAAGATGGCGCGAGGTCGTTTAGACGGATCGATGAGATACTCGACTGAAGGTAATTTGGGGTTGATCAAGTCACTAGCTGCCTCAAATACCGTCGTCTTGGGTGGAGCCATGACGCTTTCTCCCGATTCCAATAGCTCATTGCCGGTGGTGACACGCGATCGAGACGAAGAAGCTGAGGCCGTCGTAGATGTGTCGTCTGATCTCAGAATCTGACTTCGTTGATAGATTCTGTTGGCTTTGGAAGGTAGTGGAGCAGGTGCTTGCTTTTGCGATTCGCTGGAACGGAAGAAATTCATCAGACCAGTGAAGGGGTTGTTCGTGTTATTCGAGGTAGTTGCGCTTTGAAGATTTTGGAGCTTCTGGAACTCGGACTCTGGAGACGCCACAACAGCTGATCGAAGACTCGCTCGATCATCCTCCAGCATGGCATGAGGTGGCGGCTGGGGAACCTCGTGAGCATCATAAGGGCCCGTAGGTGTTGAATCCCCAGATCCCTCCGCACCTGGCTTTTCCTCTACATCGTCTGGAGCCCAGGGCTTCACTCGTGGCGCCGTCGTATTTGTCCCTGTCAACTCAGCCCACCCAAAGCTTAGAGCAGTTTCAACCAATCCGGCCTCTCTTCGGGCCTTTTCCACACGCCCTAAGCCTTGCCAATCCAAGAACAAGAGACAACTTGTGCGGAGCGGCACGATTCCATCGTTGACGACGTTGGAGTATACTGTTCTGTTTCGGAATTTCTTCAACGCTGTATGTGCCGGCCCAGTAGGCAAAATACGTAGCAGCGGCTTTGATTCCGGCTGGGTTTCGCCATAGACGTGTTTGTGCGTATTCTCCCCGAACTGGCTAATGATCGCCCCAAACCCGTTTCGCGCGATTGTTGGAGCTCTCCATGTGAGGCCCAGATCTTGACCGGTCCTTCCCACCAAGCCAAAATCGAGGGCAAACTTGACGTAATAGGGGTTCTCATGGTTGAGGCCAAGAAACGGTGATGCTAATGCGATGAAGTTGACTGGTTCAACCTGATCGAAAAAGGTTGGCGAATGCTTCTGGATGTATGCAATTGCGTATGTTTGTACAAGGCCGCCAAGCGAATGGGCAATGAAGCTAATCTTGGTGATCTTGTAACCCCTTTCTGTCTTTTTGGACCCAGAGTGAGGACGTTTTTGCCCCGAGTCCTTTTCTGCGTCCTGCTTTTGGGAGCTAGCTTTGAGCGAGTGGACAATGGCCTGCGACGCCGCTTTGGTGGTGGGTATGAATGGTTGATCAGGGAAAGCCATTGTCAGGACGAACTTGGCAAGCCGCTTTCCTAGATATTTGATACCCTTTTCAGTCCTAGTGGCGTTTCCTGAGAAGCCGCGCACAATTACCTCCTCGTCGTCCTCGTCATCGCTACCATCTTGCCCGTCATCTTCCCGCGACTGATCTTTGTCACCAGTCACTCTTTCTTCCCTTTCCTCGGCAGAAGACGAAGTGTCTCGCTGATGTTTCGCTGCTCGTTCTCTTGCCCTTCGCGCCTTGGCATCTTGTTTCGCCTTCCGTACTCCTGCATCAATGCTCTCCTTCATATAGAGCATATCGGCTCCCAAATTGCTGTGTAGCCCATGCGTCAGGACAACCAAGTGAACCCTTTTCTGCTTCTTGGGCTTGATCGGTTCCTCGTGCTTTTTGTTCTTGACGGCGGGCTCCACAGGAGCATCGGCACCATGATACTTAGCCCGGTGCTGGATTTCTTCATCCCACCCTGGAAGCTGAGGCGTGTTCCACAATGCGCCTGTATCCTCTACCTTCAGCCGTATGGCTCGCGAGAAAACCCCTTTCGGCTGTGCTGGATGATTCTTAATGCTGCCAATGCTTTGCTGAAAGTCGCTGACCTGGCCTGGCTCCGGGGCTTGGAACTGGCCTCCGAGAACCGGAACGACGGAGCCGAGGCTCAAAGACTTTTCGTCCCGGGCGAGGAGAACCTCATAGTGAACGGCAGCCGACGTAGAGAAGATCACCTGGGAGGCGACTTCAATGACCCATGAGACGCTCTCACCATGGGTTTCGGGGTTGCCAAACTGGCCGTGCTTGCTTGTCCCCTCACCGGCTGATTGACGAATGTTGTCGGGTACGACAAGGTGACAGTTCCAGACAGCACCAGCCTTGAGCATGGGCTCAAACTCGGGGATTCCATAGCGACGGGGGTTTTCGAACTTTTCGTTTGGGTTGAAGTGAGAAGGGTAAGCCGCAACGGAAAGGGTGTAAGGGCCGTGGACAAAGGCAGCCCGCAGAGCAATGGCCGAAGTGTTTTTTATGCGCAGGGACAGAAATTCGGGAGATGGAAGGATGTGGTCGGCAGATGGGGTGTAAGTGACGGTGTAGCGGACCACTTCGCCGATTTTGACGCTGCCGGTTTGGTGGAGGAGGAGCATCCTGAACGACCCTGAGCTATGCGTGCCGTACCGGTCCCGCCAACTTGGTGCCCAAGACACGCCGAGACCCAACGAAACTTGGCACCGTCAAGTATGTAATAATCTCTCTGCAGCAGGTCGAGCAAGGTAAAAGGCGTAGGTTTGTAAGGTTTCAGTGGTAGAGAAAGCGTACAGTACTGTGTCTTACGTCGTAACTAGGCCAGAAATCGAATATGTCGGTGATGAGCGTATGTGGTGTTGTTGACTTGTCAGGTCTCGACCGGGAGCTAAGAAGACAACGGTTGAGTGATGTGGGGCGGCTGGCAGGTGCTTGCTAGTGCTGTATCCCGGAAGCAACAACCGGACCCGGGGAAACGGAGACGGAACACGGGGACGCGGAGTTGAAGTGGACTGCCCAGACGATGTTGGAGGCTTCCCGGTTACTGGAAGCAACTGAAACAGCACGGGGTACTAAAAGTATAGTGTCTTGTTTCTCCCTGTGTGTTGAGGATCCTAACTTTGTGTCTGCAGTGAGACTTGTGCCTAAGAGTGTGGTTAGGCTAGAGCTAAAGACGGGGTCGTTTGGCTGAGGACTATCTTTGATGAAGAAAGAGTGCCCCTGATGTCCCAGTACGAATACGCTGGCTCGTTGATAAGCTACAGCGACACCGCGATCAAAACGCTAGGATGTATCAAGTTCAGGGGGCGCGCGTATAGGAGGCTCATGAGGGCAAAGAACTGCGAGATGTCCAGCGAGTACTGGGGACTGGAAGGGACAGCCGGACTGCTCGGGGGCTTCTAGTACTTGACAAGGATGATGGCAGCGTGTGGTTCGATGGCAGAGTGGATGTGGATTGCAGTGATAAGTGGCTCTCGACAACAACTCCAAGTGGGTGTGTGGGTTCCCGGCCCCTTTAGTCTAACAGGTACAGTTCAGGAACAAACTTGGCGATGGGGTCCAGGCCTATGATGACGGCATCTTGTTGAGTCTCAAATGCTGGGGAGTTGAGGATGAATGCTTTGAGTCTAGACGTCTTGGAAAGCGCGGTAGTCTGAAGGCGAGGCTTTGGAGATTAGACGACTGGACGGCTGTCATGTCCAGAGAGGTAGGTGCCTCTGACGCGAGTTAAAGAGGTGTTGACATTTGACAAAGTCGACGAAACCCGTTGGATGTCACCAATAGAGAAAAGGGACTTCGGGCTGATCCAAGTCCGTGCAAATCAACATCAATCAGTAAGTACCAACTTGGTCACGGCATGCGGCTGATCCAAAGTTAGTTGTCCAGCACGGTTGTCTTTCACATGTTGAACCTCCTGTCGTCATTGGAGAGGCAGTTCTTTCCTCACCTCAGTCACTTGCTTGTACCGTCTTGTTTGCAGAGAGAATGAACTGCTGCTCCCGTCTCTCTTTCACAGGCTGAATGACTGGAGTGTCAAAGCGACAACCCCAGGGTGCAGAGACACCGTGCGGCTCGAGCTCCAGGGCGTCCGGGCCCCTGGTCCTTTCTTACGTAAGGCTAGGGTGGTGAGCTAGCGCGGGCTTGGCGAGATACGTAGCCCCACGTGACCCTTGCCAACCACCCGGGCTCGCTCACCGTCTTTGCCGGTTCCTGGATTGCTCGTGGCCAACTGCTTCTCTCTACCGCTCTACCGCTCGTCCTGCCGCGCTCGCATTCCTGACCGCCAACTTTTTTAGACCGGCAGTATTTTCACGTCGCCATCCATCGCAGGAGACCCCTCCCCGGCCCGCGCCAGCGCCAGTCGCCAATCGCTCACCGACAAGCAGTCGCCAGTCTCTCTTCCTAGATGCCCCCCGATTGTCCAGCGTGCAGTCTCCGGCACAATGGGTAGACGGCCGAATGCTCTGATCCTGCAGTATTTCGAGCGAGGCCCAAAGCTGCAGGACCAGAGCAATCGTTATCCTCATACTTGTAAATCGTGAGTTGCGGTGACCGACTCTTTTCTCCCAGTTAATGTCAACACTGTCGTCGTCGTTGTCGTCGCTCTCCATCGCTTTCCTTCCCACCAGTCTCCAACCCTCCTCCTCCGAGCCCGACCATGTCGACGACCACTGCTGCCGCCCATGATGCTTCTGATGCTGATTGCTTCCCACTTCACCGACACAGATGCGGAGAGCACTTCCCACGAGGCCGTCTCGACAGCTTGACAACCCACCTCACCAAGAAATGTCCCGCCATTGGCGAAGCCGACCGTGTTAATGCCATCTTCACTCTCTCCGGAATGAGCCATGCTTCCCACCGATTGCAACAGACCCAGCACACCCAGGGCCAGGTACAACAGCCCCTACAGGTCCCGACCCAGGTCAACGGAGTCAATGGCTCCCCGGTGGATCTGCCAATGATACAGCGTGACCTCCAGCGTGATTGGACTGCCCTTGGAGTGCTGGCCGAGGTTTCGAGGCAGATTGACATGAGCGAGAAGAACGACGATCGCATACCTCTCCACCCGACTGTCTCTTCGGGTACCGTACCAGGCGCCACTGCCTCGCAATCCGTCGAACACTTTGTTGTCCAGGACCAGGGAAATGTAGAGAATTCACACCAGACAGACGAGCATACCGTTTTGGGCGAGCAACCAAAGCGTAAGTTGCGGGCGCCTGGCTTACACCGCCTTTGTTACCTTTGCCAACGGAGACTGACAAGTTGGTTATCACAGCCGAACCAGTTGCGCCGACAGAGGAAGAACGAGTTCTTACCGCCGAAGAGAGATTGCACGAGATACTGCGGGCAGAGGAAAATGCCAATGCCGACGCCTCCAACATATCGATGGCCGCAGCTGCCGCTGCTCGACTACACCCTGCGCTTCTTGACCCTCAGTTGCTAGGACAAGAAGCTGCCGCCGCCGCCGAGGCCGCAAGTGCTACTGCCGCTGCCGCCGCCGCAGTAGCGAGCAGCCTCTCGGCTTCCGAACAAGCCCACCAATCCCACCAAAGTCCGCCTGAAGTGTCGCCATCTATCCCCGCGACTACACCTTCCCAGCCCTGGGGTGAGATCACCTACACGGCCGATGCTTTCCAAACAATGCCGGCTGGCGACTCTGTCCCTCATACAACAGCATCTCTTACCAAAGGCGGTTTTCGCCTCGAGACAACCTCCAAAGCCCGTCATTCACGAGCGAGGTTCAATGCGACGAGGAGAAAGCAGGTCCAAGAGGTGCGCAAGATTGGCGCGTGTATCCGCTGCAGGGTTTTGCGAAAGACTTGCTCCCCTGGAGAACCCTGCGACACATGCCGCAAGGTCTTGTCACCACGTGTATGGCGCTCTGGTTGTGTACGTACCAAGTTCTCCGAGCAGCTGGATCTATACTCTGCTGGCGTTCAAATTGTCCTAGCGCAAGGCAGGATCAACACTTTCAAGCAAGCTATGGTCCTTAGCAACCATGGCCTAGTTATCGAAGCGTGCCACTTTCCGGAGCTTTCTTCGCATTTGCGACTTCAAGTTTTACAGCGTGATGGGATCAGGGAAGCAGACGGAAAGGTCACCACGGCAGTACCATCAGATAAACCATTGGATTATCCAATTATCATGGTTGATAACGACACACAGGACGTTCCTGCCCGTCTTGAGTCGTATATGCGTGAAGTTCTTCCCGAGCTCATTAAGCGGGAGCCGTCCAACTTCATGCAAGTAACTCTCCAAACAGCCCTGGAAATTGCCAGTACAACCAACGATGAGCTGCTCAAGAAGTCTCTCGAACTCTGGGGACTGGTGGAAATATTGGACAGAGAGCGCCAATGGACAATCTCGGTGAAGTCTACTCTTGATGATACGGTCATCAGTCACATTAAGGAGGAGACCCACGAGGAAGTTTTCACCACGATTTGTCTGCAGCTTGCGGCAGCAGCAGAGCGGAAGGCGGCTGCTACCAGCAAAACCCTTCTAACAGGCATGCAGAGAGTGTTGCAAGACAGCAAAGTCAAAATCGACTTTGGCATGTATTTTGCGACCCTGATCTTACTGAACTGCGTGGAGAAATCGACGTGGGCTTTTAAGGCCTGGGAACAACCCAACCTGAGGACGATGTGGCCATTAGAAAAGGATCCAGGTAGCTTTGCCCAGCAGGGCTATGTCATCGCCGACTTGCTGCGGATGCTCCTGACGATCCGCAAAGCCCTCCCGCGCACAGCTCACCGGGAGTCGGATGGAAAGCTGGTGACCGAGGAGCAAGACCCCGCTATCAAAGCGTACTTTGAAGCAATCAGTCTCAACTGTAAGATTGACAACACTTTCCCTCGTTCTCAGTTTGTTGGTTTAGCTAACCTGTTCTGCGTGTTCCAGTCGCCCAAATCAAGTCGAAACAAGAGCAACCAGTCTTCTCTCCTACCGATCCTCGATCCTTTGAGTTCCTCTTTTCCTCGACACTCTTACTCCCAGCGGCGGAATAAGTAGAACCATTTTCTTGGTGTGATCAACCGTATCCAAGAAAATAACTGGCATTCAGTCAACGTGCTCAACATATCGGCACATCTGAAGCCATACAGATGATAAATGCTTTTGCATACATTCATCTGCTCATCCATGCGACGACCCCCTAATACCTAAGGCTGTTTTCACGCAGCACTTAAAAAGGAAAGCGGTCGGGCTCTCCCTTTTGTCTTTTTATACCGGCGTTACGCACACTGTCACGAATTAGATGGTTCGGATAGGTTAGATGAAAAAGTTCTCATCCTCGGTCGGTCGGTGTTCCATCATCGATCCAACAAACGTAGAGATGGGAAGGGGACGGGACAGAATCAGGTTTGAGTGAGTTTTCATCACAGACATCAGCGGGCATACCTTATGGATTTTCTTCCTCTTTTTTCTTTTTTCTCTTTTTTTTTTCTCGACGAATATTTGCGCGGGAATGGGATTACGTTTTGTTTGATAGACCAAAATACCCCTGTGGTTTGAACATTAGGCAGTTTTTTATACCATTTTAGTTTCAACTGTAATCTCCTGATTTCCTTCAGGTTCTGTTGGATATGATTAGGTATCATATGTCGTCACTAAGTGACGGCCTTCATTGCAAAGGATTGTGAGGTGGAAACGCACTTGATGTGACAAGAGGTAATCCGGCAGCTTCGATATTTGTATGTTTGGTATACGTGCTCACCATCCAAAAGTAGAGAAACAGTCGTTGGCTGTGCCAGTGAAGCCGAATTTAGGGCGGAAGAGGAAGTAATGAAGAACATAAAAATGAAAAAGAGGACGTATAACCAAAAGGTGAATTCAAGAGGCACGCAGTATGTATGTTCAAATCGATAATGATGTGTGTGTGTATTGAAACAACCAACCGAACACCGCCGAATAATGAACGCCACGCTGTGTGAATGAAGGAGACGAATGAATCTTTTCTTTTGCCATTCCCTCTCTCTCTCTTGCACCAGCGCCTGCCTTGCCCATGCTTTTCTTTCTGTCTCATTTCCATTACACTGAGCAGCATCATACAGTATCCTCCATCAACACATCTTATCCGCACCCAAAAGACCCTAGCCTTGAAACCGAGAATCGAACCCCCAAGAGAACCAGCCCCATAAAGGACATCTAATACATTTTTTTTTCGTACACTCTCCCAACAACACATTATTGTACTCATATTACCAACTACCAACTTCCTCGACAGAAACCCAATGGCCCATCGACACCCCAGCAAGTCGCGAGCCTTCCAAGCGCTTCCGCAGGCTCCTCAGGCATGCATCCCAACTTCCCTCTGCCTCCTTACAATATAATAAGTGATCAAACTCTTCGGATCATCCCTCACGCCCTCTCTCTTCACCGCATCCCAAAACCTCTGATCGCCCACCCTCGCATGCAGCGCCACACACAACTGCACGGCATCCATGCGCACCGCGCTGTCCGCGCTTTCCAGGCACTTGGCCGCCAGCCCAGCGAGGGTATCCAGCTCCTGCTCGGTAGGCGTGAACGGCGTCGAAGAGGTCGCTGAGCTTTCGACCACCTCCTTGAGGACGTGCATTCCCATACTAAGGGAGCGCGCGCCCGGTCCACCAGCAGCAGCTGTGTTGTGCTGCTGGTCCTTATCCAGCGCCTCGCGGAGCGTGTTGGCCAGCACGAGGGTGATCTCGGTAGGGTCGCCTAGGGTGATGAGCTCGTCGGCGAGCAGCTCCATGCCGCTGACGATGTGGGAGCGGCTGTCGTAGGCGGCGCGGGCGCGCAAGAGACTTTCGAGACCGCGGGAGACGTGGGGCCGGAAGTTGTCGCGCATCTTCTTAAGGAGCAGCTTGATGGTGGCCAGGATCTGGGCCTTGACGTCCTGTTGCTTCTCGGCGGGGATGTGGGGGATCTCGGAGGGACGGGCTTCGAGGAACTCGAAGAGGCCGGAGAGGAGAGCGTCGAACTTGTCGTCGGTGAATATGGCACCGCCCTTGGGATCGCGGATGATGCCCTGCAGCTTGCGGAAGCCGTGGACGTCGAGGGACTTGGTCTTGACCTTGGAAATACCACTGTCAAGGAGGCGCGAGTTTTGTCGGGTCCGTTCGGGGGAAGAGGGAATGGGGATTTCGCCCATGCCATGACCGTTCTCGCCATCATACGATGGCTGTGGCTGCTGAGGAGTAGCGGCACCTTCATTTACCGGCTTCGGTTCCAGAACAGGGCCGGTATAGGTGGACTGCGGTTCAGCCTGTCCTGCAGTGAATGGGTCCTCATACACTTGAACAGACCTGAAGGGGCTATCAGGCACGATCTCGACGGCCTCGATGGGCACTATAGCAATCTGCGGTTGCTGTGACTCCTCCGTAGGCGACGGGGTCTGCTGAGTTGGCAGCACAGCGCTGGGTACTACCAACGAGAGCTCTTCATCTTTGGATGGGCTGCTCTCGGGCAATGGTATCTGAGCAGGGTCTGGCATAACTCTTGAAGGCGAGGCGATTACGGGTGATGGAGGCAACTCCGGCGCTAGAGGTGATCGGGGAGAACGAACACCAATTGCGCTGGTAGGCTTTGTTGGACTAGGAATACCGGAAACCGGGATTGGAATGCCAGACTCGCTCTTATTCGTAGAATGACCTTGTTGAGGCCTAGGGATCGCCTTCTTCGGGGAGATGACGAGTGTCTGCGTCTTTGGGCTCGTGATGGTCTTGACTCTAGGTTTTGGAGGCGGGCTGGTTGGCTCAGTGGGAGGTACTTCATTCCTCACGGAATATGGACCTGCCGTCGCAGGTCGAGCAGCTACTTCAGGCCTTCTCTTGCCGGGCCGCATTGGTGCCCCCGAAAGGCCTCCCGAGCTAGTACCAAACGCTGACTTTGTGGGTGCGGGAACAGCTGACGTTGTGGTAGCAGAAGCGGTGGATGCTTGGGAGGTTGATGAAACATTTCTCGTCGTCCCCACGGGAGAGAAATGAGCCATGGCTGAACCAGGCCGCGGTGGCTGGTTTTTCGACGATGCCATGGCCCTCTTCTGAGCAATAATGGCATCGCGCACGCTCGGCTTGGGAGCTCCCATAACACTCTTGGAGAGCCCCATGCCAGGGCGGGCTCCTCCTGCTTCAGTCCTACTGTGAGCATTAGGGTTATTAGGGTCCTTTTGGAGCAGCTTTTGCGCGGTCGACTCAAGCTCGTTCATTATCTGATTCGCTCGGGCCGGCCATATCCCGGCGAAAGTCCAATATGTTGCTCGCATTTTCTCTCTGACGCCAGGGTTCGCGTCAGCAAGGCCCTTCTTGATGCACTTCTCGATCAGATCTAGGCCGCCAGTGTGTTCCACATGGTTCTTATGATGGGCCATCTTGGTGAGCATCGTTTTGAGCCACTCAGTGGCATAAAGCCTCGGTTGAACGTTCTTGTCTTGGCAGGCCATCCAGATGTGCTGCATAAGGCGATTGGTATAGCTGACCTTACCAAGGATAGTGTTGATCGTGGCATTGGCTTGCGCGGAAGCAATCTTCTTCGTGGCAGCGCATAGTTTGACGAAGGTCTGCATGAGGATTTCGACCATGGGATCCATACCGGGACCGTAAGCTGTCGCAATGTCCTGAACAAGAGCGCAGCCTTCTTTGGACAAGCTGGTTCTGAGGGAAGTGACCGCTTTGATAATGCCATCAAGCAGCGCTCGGAGCGCAGCGAGAAAAGAGTCGTGGAAGTCCGAGACAGCATTTCCAGCAATAAGTCTCCTCAGTTTGGTCATGCTTTCCTCCCGCTTCAGCCAGTTTTGTTCCGTCTCCCTTCCATCGAAGAACATGTGCATATCTCTGAACATATCGTCCAGCTCACGCTGTGTATTCACAAACTGTGGTTCGACCGGCTCGGGGCGGCTATCTAATCCTGGCGTAAGGGGGCGCTCGGACGAGAGAGCAGGCACGCTGGCGGATAGGTTGGTTCGTATAGGGGCAGGCGCAGGAGCGCGAGTGGACACCACCGGCTCGTCCAGGTCCATCATATCGTTTTGCTGGGAGGAAACGGAGGAGGATGGATTGTTAAGCTCTTTCACGATGGCTTGCTCGATTGCAGGTCTGACCTTGAAATTCTTGAGCTGTCTCTTCAAATCCGACTTGGCGGCATTGGGCGCATTTTTGAAGAGCTCAATGACGGTGGTCTTAGCAACGTCGCGGACTGATCCATCGGCGTCTTCGAGAAGCTCCATCAAGGTTGGAACGTAGCCTCGAAACTGTAAGCCTTGCTCTTGGTGCGTCTGTAGTAGCCAATGCATGCTCATCTCCTTCGCCCTCGGGTTCTTGCCAACCATGGCAATGTTGCGCACAGAGCGCTCGACATCCACAGGCGCGACCTTGTAGAGGGTTGTCAATGCCTGGATGGCGATCTGGCGAAATTTGTCCTTCTGGTCGCCAAGCTTGTCGACAATAACGGGTAGTGTGTGCGGCGCCTCCTTGGCCAAAAACTTGGGATCCTGTCTGGCCAAGCGAGCAAGCAGGTGGTTGAGCGTAGTGAATCCGGCATTAACGAGAACGGGGTGTTGTGCGGTCGAGGCGGTATGGAGCGCTTCGAAAAGCGGCGCAAAGCATGAACTGGGAACATTGTGTTGCTTGATGCTCGCCTTCACGGTGGTGATGCGGTTCGCTTTGGCGTCGACAGAGGCATCGGTGCGCAAGATGGCGAGCAGGTCGGCGACCTGCTCATCGGTAATTCGTTCCGCCATACCCTCCGACGAAGAGGTAGCGGCTATGATGTTTTCGCGTCAAAATCGCCTGGGGTACGATGTTGGCGGAATCGAACTCGGTCGCGCGATGTGAGGGAGCAGGAAGCGACAATAGGTCGAGAGACGGGGCGGAAGCAAAACAGGAGAAAAGTTGGGGTGGGTTGCACAAGCTCGAGCTATCAGTAAACAACTCGTACAGGAGGAAAGGAGGGCGCGTGTCGGACCGGAGGTGTGGTGCAACTTGTGAAAAGGACGTTTGGACCGAGTCGCGCGATGAGGAAAAGGCGTTTGCTATAGGGCGCAGCAGACGGCGACGATACGGAGTCCGTTGAGTGGCTTTTGGAAAGGTGAAGTCCAGGTTGCGACGGATCGTGGTGGTGAAAAGAGAATCTCGGTGCTGTGTTTAGTAAGATAGGCATGGAATACCATGGACCCCTTCGAATGACAAAATGATGGACGGGTATGTAATCGTGCACGGGTGGGCCGTGGATCGAGCGGGGATTCGTCAGAAACGGGGCCAGGTCCTTGTGAAATTTCCCCAATTTCCCCAGGCGCGCCCAATCTGCGCCAAACAGCCCAGGGGGCCCTCTTTGCCTGCCCACACTGCGCTTGGCCCCTTGCACCACAGAATCGCCCACTGTCGCAGCGGCGCCCTCCCTGCTTGCCCCGCTCCCCACGAGGGAGCTCCAGGTTCTCCCCCCACCATCGGGTCAGGGCGGGGCCGAAGCTCGGAAGCTCCCGACCGGGAGTCACCAGGGGCCGTCTTACCCTGCGAGCCGGTTCACCGTTCAGCTGGGGCTAGCCAGCAAAACAAACTCTGACGTACAGATCTTGCACCCTTAACTTTCCGTGCTCTTCACAACCAAACATTCAAGCTCTTGTTTCCCTGGCGGTGATCTACCTTTTATGTTCACCATGACCATCCGCTCGCAGATCGCTACTGAGCCCTCACCGGCCGCCGCCGCGCCCAGTGCCGTTCCGGTTCAACCAACCCCAGAGCCTGCCCCTGGTTCTCAGGAGGAACAGGATCTGGATCACCAAGGGCAAGGGAAGAACACACATGACGATCGCGATCGTGATACGCCCAAGTTCCCACATCCCAAACTTCGTCTAGAGATCCGCGATCTCGACCATCCCGGCGCAGTCAAGTTTCTCGGCGCAGTCAACGCGAGCACGCTACTCTCTGACGCCGTCAAGAACGTCCAGCGGCTCTTGTACAGATCGGCAGCGGACAAGCACACGACATGTCCGCCGACCCGGTCCGTAACCGTTATCTTGCGGGACATGGACGGCGTGGCTTATACGACTGGGGTAGGACACTTTTGAGTTTTGACCTGACCATAATGCCCTGCTTTTCTTCTTGTTTCATCTGTCTACCTTACTTCTATTTGTGTGATATTGTAACCACTCCGTTGCCCGCCCTGTACGGTTCCATCATCTACCTACCAACATATCCAACCTTCCCTCTCCACTACCTAGACTTCCATGCCCAAGTTCCCAACCCGTGAGTAGTTGAATATGACTAAAGCTAAACCCAAACCCACAAAAAGACCGACCTCGACCCCGACCACAAAGAAATCCACTTCTCCCTCTCCTACGTCGCCGCCCACATCCCCTCCACGCCACCCTCTCGCCTGCCCGCCGAAATCACCGGCGTCCTCACGCACGAGCTCGTCCACTGCTACCAATGGGACGCCCACGGCAGCGCACCGGGAGGACTGATCGAGGGCATCGCGGACTGGGTCCGGCTCAACTGCGACCTGAGCCCGCCTCACTGGAAGCGGGGGGACGTGAAGATCGATGACCCGTGGGATGAAGGGTACCAGCACACGGCGTACTTTTTGCAGTATCTTGAGGGCCACTTTGGGGAGGGGACGGTAAGGCGCATTAATGAGGGGTTGAGGAGCACGAGGGAGTATGAAGCTAGGGAGTTTTGGGTCCGGTTGCTCGGTCAGGAGGTGGAGGAGTTGTGGGGTGAGTATTGTGGGAGTGTAAGTGGTGATGATGGGAAAGGGAAATAGGAGGTGAGTGCGAGAGACTCGGAACAGAGCGATGTATTCACCAGCTAGCGATGCGTTTGGGACTCAGCCTATATATAGCCATTCCAGCCATGACTGTTTGAATATGACCGTCTTAGATGCGGCCTGGAACATCTATTGATGTGATGTTGAGCTATACATGACATTGATACTGTTATGCTATATCATCCACGCTTTATAGCCTCTTTCAAATCCGTGAGGGTCGATTTAGCGGCCCTCCACACTTGATTATTGTCCAACCAGTATTACCCAGAAATGCCCAACGAATGCCCAGACACCATACACAAATAGGACCCATAACCTGTATAACGCCGAGCCCAGATGCCGATAATGATTAAAAGGGTGAACTTCCGGAAAGCAGATGGTTTACAGCGTCCGATACGCTATAAAAGTCGATAGATTTAGGCATGTTGAGGCTGACGGGCAATTTCATCAGTCTCGCTAATGACACTGCCAACGTCGGACCAACTGCCGGGAGTGGCAATCCCATCATCGCTATCGCTTATGTCATCAAAATCCCCGGCCCTGGAAGAGACCGCGTCCAAGTTTTCAATGTGCTCTCCAGAGTCCGCTAGGGACATGGTGTCCGCAGGCGTGAGCTGTCCCTCGCTAACCATCTCAGCTTCAGACATGGGCTCGGTCGGAGTGACAGGCAAAGGGGAGTAAAAACCGGGGTTTCCGGAGGAGCCTTGAGCCCACTCCTGGATAGAAGCATAAGCTGTTGAACGGTCGTCCTGCCCAGCAGTCATGTACTCATCTTCATCCAAGTCGCGCTCGAGAGTGTCGGTCGTGCTGCGGGCCGTAGTAGGGGTTGGGGCTCCGGACCGCTCGTGCTTATCTTCCGATGCAGTGACGACGGCTTCTGACTGTGACTGTGACTCGAAATCGAACAAAACCTCATTAGGAGGAGCAGTGACAGCGACTCTGGGCTCCGGCGAAAGGGTACGGGAAACGGGAGATTGAAGACCTGTCGGGGTAGCGTTGTAGATGTCTGACCTTTGCTCCGATACCATCTCGTCTTGGCTAGGGGCCATCAAGCGGGTTTCCTCGTCGACCATGTTGATGCGTTCGTCCAGCTCGATACCAAACTCGTCACTGAAGGGATCCAGAACCATGGCAGCAGTCAATCCACTGACACCAGGGGCGGCAGCACGGCCAGCTCCACGGCGTCTAAGCGCTTCATTCTCGGCACCCCTGACATCGGCACCCGTGTTGTAAACAAATGTCCCAGGTCCAGCTGCCGTGTCCTCACTAAGGAAATCGTCAAAGCTCGAGCCGCGGGTAGAAGATGTTGGTCGGTGTGTAGTAGAAGTAGATTCGCCGCCGGCTTCCCTCATCATCTCTGCACGCTTGGCGTTCCAGTACATCAGTTCCTCTCGTTGCCTTCGCTTGGTCTCCTCATCGGCGTCAACACCGACATCGGCACGAGACTGGTAGAATCCGTGTGCATCTTCGGGACGATTGAAGCGAGGGTTGTTGGGGTTGTGTCGGGGATCGTGATCGAATTCGTCATCCCAGCCTTGGAATGCAAGGGCGATGCGTTGGCGGAGGTCGTTGACTCGGCGTCGCACCTCGGGTGACTCGTAGATGGCTATTGCGGCTACGGCGGCGACCGATACGGCAATGATGCCAACTGAGGCGATAGCAGCAGCTTGGTTAATAGGCGGCATCTTTTAAGAAGATAGTGGGTGGTTTGGCCCAAGGACGGGCTCGAAGAAGGTGTGCGGGAGAGGATGATGAGGTACGGCAGAAAGTGGAGAAATCAATATGTAGGTCAATCGGGAATGAACAAGCTCCCCCGGTTTATACAGGTCGGTTGGGGAAAGATGGATAACTTCAACAATGGAATGGGGGCATGTCGGGAGGAGAGTTCTTGAAGGCTAAATGGAGGCAAAAAAGGATACAGCACAGGTCAGGAGGCAGCCGACGGTGGGCGGGATGAAGAGAGGCGTAAAGATCAAATAACTGATTCGAAATGGAGTCTCCAGGCAGCATCTAGACAACGCACGAGGATGAAAGCTTGCGTGGCCGCCAAAATGTGTGTTTTTGCCACCAGGGGTTCTCTCTCGCCGAGTCCCGCGCTGATGGGTCAGAATCAGGCGAGCCCAGTAATCCTGTCTTGGTGATGCAACCACCGGCGATGCCCACCCATTTTCGCGGGGTGGACAAGGGTCTGAATGGAGCTGGGGGAGCACAGGAAACGGAGCATAGGCATCCCACAGACACGTGAGCGTGTTATAAGGTTGTCGGTGTAAAACAGCAACGAGAAAAGAAAGTAACGAGTCTCACCTTGTCCCGCTAAAGGAAGCGGCATGTTTGAAGTCGCGGTCGAAACTTGGGGGCCCCCTCCAAGTCCCAGATGTGGTCACGGTAGATGATGGCAGACGACTAATATGGTTGAGAGGAAGAAAGACAGGTGAACGAGAAAGATAAGAGGGCGGGAAAGGCTTGGTTAAAAGCTCGGGTGAATCAAGGAAAGCCCGAAAGGCTGGCCGGCGGGTTTAAGTCCAGTCATCATCATGATCGAAAGAAACAGCACCAACCCACGGTCCGACCCTTTGAAGCCCTGTTCTTTCTGTTTGACAGCGGGGGGCAGGGCAGGGCAGGGCTGGCTCTCGCCTCCGCTCCCGTTCGCAGCGCAGCGGGCATCAATCGTCAAAAAGTCCAACCAGTGCATTGTTTGAAGGCAGGCGGTGTTGCGTTGGCGCAACCCGGACCATACCCATATATGGACCACGTCTTGACCGTCCATGTCTCGAGAGTTTCGATATGAGTTGAGGCATTCTTTCGCTCTCAAAACGAGCGGCGGTCTCTAACCGAAGGCCTTGAATATTGGCCACGGGATCTTTCTTCAAGCAAGGGCCTCGAGCCCACAGAAACCAACCAGTGATCCACGAACAGCGCAGCATCAAGTGCCGAAGGCGATCTTCCAGTTGGCGGCTTTGAGCTACAGGGCTTTGAATGTTTCAAGTCCAACCCAACCTCCCAACATTCAACAACAGCCCTCTGGCGCGTTTCCCGCCATTCTCACGAAGCCTCATCTCTCGAACGATGAGAAGACCATTTTTCTGGAAATTCCTCCTTCGACTTGAAGTTCCGGCGAAGGTAGAAGTTCTTTGCTACCCCAACTCTGCCTGCCGGATTCAATGATTTTGCGATTTATAGAGGTCCATCCTGCATTAATTATGAAATCATGACGCACTACCAACAACCTTCTATATTTTTTTGGACATCCGGCAAAATACAACAAAAGGATTGCATCCCTTGTCAGCTCGCCGTAGTGTATATGTATGTCAAATAGAAAAAGAAGGTAGGGAACAGGGTCGTCAAGTTCAACCCCCCCAGGTTCTCAAGGCCTAATACAGTTGCAAAGGATACTAGCTAGGGCCGACCGCCGGATCCGATAGACGGAGGAGCCCTGCGGCCCTTTAGCGCCGGAAAACCACGTGCTAGGAACACAAAACAAACAGTTCGTTAATGGTATCGTTCCGCGCTGAGGGAGAGAAGCAAAGGATCGATGCATGCACGTGGGGTATGGAATAAGAAGCATGCCAAAGTCACGGTGTGGGATTCTATGGATTTGCGGGGACAGTTGTACCGGTATCGCCAGAAGCGTGAAAGTGAACGCTTGGACGTTCCTGGCGTCTCATCGCTCAGCCAAGAGCCGTTTGTCACTTTGGAGATCCCTTTAGGCACATGGCTATCATGTGATAAACTCCGCGCAGCGGTTCTTCAAGGTGCCAAGCCTCCCCTGCCGTCTATAAGTGAGATAAGGTATGTACGTCGAAGACATTATGTGTCTTTAACGCCGGAGTGAGCTATGGCTCCTCAAGACTTCTTGAATCTGCCCTTGGCCCAGAGGCAACCAAGCATATGTGTGGCCTTCTTTTCTTGAATGCTGAACTTGTAGCATAGCTTGGCAGAAACAGAGACAGACCTCGTGGGCAAAGGCGGTCTCAACAGTTAACGCGACCAAGCAGTGAGCAGAGGCACAAGCCAAGGGCCAAGCGTGGCACCAAACGAACGAAAGGATTGTAAGTTGATTAGTTCACTGATATAAAGCAGCTCAAGCTGCAAAAAAATCAAAGGATTCGATGAGACATGGATGGCCGGCGCTGGATCGTCTTAAAGCCGTCCGTCGTCAGACTCTTCACTTCCAAACGTTACGGCAGCCAAGCAACTTGTGCATGTTTGTGTACCGTACCCGAAGTCTCGGCACTCAGGGGTTTTGTTTTTTTGTTTAACGTCTCTTCCCAGGTTTCTATGGTATGTAGTAACAATTGCCAGCAGTTTCGTGCTTGCACAATACGTTTTTTTCTTGGTAGGTTTGTCGATAACTTCCGGAGCGACAACCTCTAGTCGCTGTGTTTTAGTGAATTCCACTTTCTTACCTGAATCAGTATCATCATCACAGCGGAGCCCCGACCATGAGATAAGCTTTTATTAAACCATATGCAATGGGGATCCATTTTCCATGGATCCCCGCCAAAAAGCTAGCGCCATGCATTCAACTGGATACGTAGCATTGCTACCGCAAATTCGATGGTGGAGATCAAGATCCGACAAAAACCGGAGCGGGAAATCGGAACTCGAGTTCACCGCGCCGCGCGCACCAACTTGATTTCCCTTTCTGGCGATTCGCTTCTGGTCGGAGGTTCGGCACCGGCGCGGTGAGATGGCGTAACTTGTTGGTCGGAACAAGCGGATAGACCACCTCCAGGGATCCGCTCAGAGTCGCCATCCCATCCATCCCCCGAAATCCACAGCAGGTTGTTGAACAAATCACCAACCAACAAACTCTCATGAGATAATCCCCGCTGTTGTGAAATCCAGGGAATTTCTTGACTGCTGCTGCTCAAATGGTAACGTGCCTGGACTGAGTGTAACGTACTGGGACACGTTGTTCAACTTTTATCGACGTTATCGATGCGTTGTGCAATAGCGAAGGCTCGGCATCGGAAAGGCAAAGTCGATTCGCACACTGGTCCCATGTCGTACATGGTATTCTGCAACTGCAAGATGAAAAGAAAGGCCCTAGATCTCTGGTGTAAGGGTGTAGGTATACAGCCAATGCTTGGCTTGTTTCGTGTCGTATCGCAAAGGAGGCGCCATCTGATGTGCCTTGCAAGTTGCAAAACTGTGAGATGATGCTTCATGCCGAATACCTTCTCATTTTGCCATTTCTTGCCAAAAGGTACGTACAACCAGCTAAGAAAAAAAAACAGGTATCATATGAAAACCAAGACCAAAAAACCATAACGCCGAACCGTGTCCAAGGACCGCTTTTGTTCGCTCCAAAGTGCTGTGACATCCCAAATATTAAGCCAGATAAACGTGAAAGTGCAAGAGTCAGAGGATGGACGACCATGGGCTTGCTTCGGCGTAGTGACAGAGCCCAGAGATGCTGTGTTGAGTGCCAAATGACACCATATCAGGCGTCTTCCTGCAGGTGCCGGTGGGCAATGATCGAGGTTATGTCGCCGAAATATGGAACGCTCGATCACAGCTCCATGTTCGATGTGCTGGATGGTGCATACTGCGTGATAAGCCGCGTTGGCCCACCCTCAGTCTTCCATCACTGACTGCATCAGCCCCTCCTCACATGTCATCCATGAGAGAGAACCCGTTGTGTTGTCGGGGAATCTCGATGGCTCTTGCGCAGTTGTTGTATGAAGTTGAAGAAACGTTCTGTAAGCAAGTGCTTAGTGCGACTTGCTGCTCGAGTCAGAGCTACCGGACTCGGAGCCCGAGATGGACGCAGCCGAAGAGCCCTCCTTCTGAGCCTTCTTCTTCTCGCTGTGGTGACAGTCAACATCAAGTTCCATGGGCGCTGTGAGGAATCGTCAAGGGGGGCTTACTGAGTAGCACGGTCGAGGAGAGTGCACTGCCACTTCTGGTCCTTGGTCTTAATGACGAACTTGACGGCACCCTGCTGAAGGATGCTCTTGATGCGAGTATCCTGAGCGGGAGGGGCGGCAACCTGGGAACCCGACATTGTTTCGGAGGAGGAGGGTGTAGAGCTTGAAAAGTTTTGAATGTGTATGTAAGGAGATGGTGTGTTGGCGTTGACTATGCAAGTTTGCAAGATAGGATACTTTGAGAAAGCTGTGAAGAGTGGAAGATGAAGCTGGCTTGGGGTGAAGTTGGGAGGTAGAAGAAGGGGGAAGCAGTTATATAGTTGGAGCTAGGAGGGTCACGGAGAACAACTCGCAGCGGCTCCTGGAGCTGTTTGAACCGTGTCCCACAGGCCGTGTCACTAGACATGGAACCATTCGGAGCCGATCAAAGGGCTTGTGGGCCCTGCTTTAGGGCGCAACTTGATAGCAGACAGCTGCAAGAAGCAGAACGTGAAAAAGAGGGGATCACGGGCGAGGATCTGGCCCTAAACAAGGACATTGGATGGTTTGATGAGCGATTTGTTAGCAAGCCGTGGACCCACGCCGCCCTGCATCTGCGCTTGCAGGAGCATACTGTGTAGAAACCCCTGGTATCCCGGCAAACTCTTGCGCTATCTCGCGGGGGGCCATCACCTCGAAAGTCCAAGGCCCCTGTGCTTGGAAACCAGACCAATGCCTCGAGACTTCTTTTGTGCGTTAACCCCGTCCAACTGTCCAATGCTCCAATCGTCATGCGTGGGACACCGGGCCTCACACCCCGCCCTTATGTCGGCAGCTCACCACAGTACCAGACCCTGGCTGGTCGGTACGTGGGATTTTCTGGAATTCATAGAGAAGATAGGTTATTCCTGGAATCTTGGGCTTCTTGCCTGTCCTGCATTCTCCTCTAGAACATTGGCAATTTTTCTTGGTCTGATGTTGATGGGTATAACGCTGTCAATGAGCGGGGTTCGGTGAGTAGAGATCGTAAAGATCGGGGCAGACGAAGAGGACACTCTGGGGCTCAGGGGTTGCGGACGTGCAGTCTGGGGAGACAGACGGGCTGGAGCTGGCCTGGCCACAGAGCTTACCTACTTTGCAGCTTCTGTGACTTTGAACACTTGTTCTGATGTGAGACAGTAAGCCAGAGACTCGGTGTTGCGAAGGAATAAATAAGCACTCGAATGATCCAGAATGAGAATCACCGACGTTCCCGCTAGATACCACCGATATCTAGAGCGCGACCCCGAGTACTATGTGTCAAGTTACCAAAGTATTTCGTAATTTGCGTAAGGCATATCCGGAACAATGATGCGATTCCTCACCGAAATCCGATGTGTATTCCCGGGCAACCGCCATAACTTCTGGAAGTTTTCCACTGCCCGTCCGATCCGGAGCTTACGCCTTGAACGGCCAACCTGGGCGTTCGCCGGAAGGGTGGGGTTAAACCGGTCGTTGCCACCCTTTTAAAGACCAGTCTTGTTGAGATGTCAAATGCCCGTGGTAACTTGCTCATACACGTTTCCACGGAGATGTCTAGTATTCTCTCGGGAATTCTGAGACACCCTCCGAGACACAAGTTCGTGGGTGATGCGCTGATGTGATGTGCGGCCGCCACGAGACGAGATGTTGCCGATTATCCGACTTGCCGGTTTACGTTAGTCAGGCTGAGGATCGTTACTGTAGGCGGTTGACCGCAAAGTGCCAAATGTTCTGACAACCGATGATGGTAGAACCTTGAAAAGTGTTTTGCAAGTAAACGTTGACTTTTGAATGTGCCAAGCGGAAAGGGATTGGGTAATATTACGCCATATATGTGTTAACAATGAACTTGGCATCGCGCTCTTCGCGTCTATATTGAGGAAGTGTAGCGGTTCCTTTGTGAACTTCAAACGATTTGCCGTCATATCCGCAACTTCCGGATTGAATGGTGGAAAGAAGCGCCGGCCTCTCCTCGGTGCCGAGCCCCTATTCCAGAACGTTGTTGGAACCTTTGAAGAACGGGAATAAAAGGTACCTGGGGAACTGAGTTAATGTGGACAATTTAGGGTTACACTAGCATCCATCTACACAGTCTGTCTGCGTCCTCCACAGTACGTGAAATTAAGTTTTGGCGTGTATAACCCTAATGACAAGAGAGCTGATCACAGTTATCGACAGTTTCCCAACTGTCTTGATGGAGCGACGTCATGAAAACCCCATACCGCTTTCCCTAAATGGAAGCGCAGGGTACGCGTCGCCATCTTTCATTGGCGAGGATAAATCTGTGGTGGACAGCAAAAGAGATGAACCAATCAAGCCCCCCCACAACCCGCACGAAGGAGCCTCACATCGGCCACAGCATTATATAAGGAACGACGACAACATATCGATAGGGGTTCCCACATAGGCGCTAGAAGAAAAAGAGCTACACTAGAAAGCTGATGGAACCGCCTAAACTGACTCGGCGCCGTCATCTCCATCATATGCTCAGGACTCAGGTACTCAGTCCTCCGGTATCGGTAAGTATTTTCGCTTCCAGCATTGCCTAAATACAAGTCTACTCGGGTATGTTCCACGAAACAGGACCTCTTGTAGGTTGTCTTGCATGAAGAGCAGGGGGAACTCTCATGAAACATTCAGAGTTCGAGACTTGAAGAGAACTGAGGGGGCTCAGTATCCGATTCCTCGACCTGCAAGGATGATATATGGAAAAACCTAGATAAGAAAAGGACGAATGGAAATAACTTCAGTGTCGTTCTCGGGACAGAGTGGGGGACACTTAATTGACACGACCCAATTCCCGTCCCGGCTCCTGCATTAGACCAAAGTGTCATCCACGGGTAAGGACGGGAATTTGAGCTCATTGTGGGGGTAAGGGGGTTGTGCCATCACCGCCAGTTACTCGGTCATTGGCAGCTTGTCTCCATCTACATGTAGGTGCCCGTGGAGGTGGCATGGCTGATGTAATATCTCCGTCGGCAGATCGGGACTCAATCTCTATTCGAAAGGGGTTGAAATCGCCTGTTAAAACAACCTGTGCAAGCATGGGTCAAAGATGTGGATTTTAGCTCTTACGGGCACCCCCGATACAGCCGCGAACAGCGTTACCTCCGGCTAGGGTAGACCGGTGCTGGCTTTCAAGGTCTTCCTTTGCGTTAACTGTAACTCAAGTTACGGGCACCGAGAAGTCCCAGAAACAACAGATCAGCCTCGCCATAGGGGATGCATCAAGACTTGGGTCATATCCAAGAGATATAGAGACAAATTTACCATGCGCAAACAAGGGATACCAAAGGGACCAAAAAAGGAGGCTTCCAAGCCAGGCTTCCAAGCACACAACGCAGAGCAATTTTGAAAGGGCATCGGAGTATCAGCATTGGGACCATCAACGCCTTTGTAGAATTCCACTGTCTCAACGAAAACAACCGCCGTTATTTGAGCTTATAAACAAAGGGAATAGATCGTTGTGATACAGTCTACTACAGGAACCCCACTAGCCAAGAAAATGCATTACAGGAAAAGTTATGGTATCATAGCCTGTCAATAATAGCGGAAGTGAAGTCCTTGGTGGAGGCCTTGCCACCAAGATCACCAGTCAGAACCTTGCCCTCAGCAAGGGTGTCGAAAGCAGCCTTCTCAATCTTGTCCGCGTACTCGTTGAGACCCATGTGACGGAGCATCATCATGGAGGAAAGGAGGAGAGCGGTGGGGTTGGCGAGACCCTTGCCAGCAATATCGGGGGCGGAGCCGTGGACGGCCTCGAAGATGGAGCACTCATCACCGATGTTGCCGGAGGGAGTGAGACCGAGACCACCGATGAGACCGGCGCACATGTCGGAGAGAATGTCACCATAAAGGTTGGGCATGACGAGGACCTTGTCGTTGTAGGGAGTGGGGTCGGTGGTCATCTTGAGGCAGGTGTTGTCGAGAAGCTCGGCATCGAACTCGATATCGGGGAAGTCCTTGGCGACCTCGCGGGCGGTGTTGAGGAAGAGACCATCGGACATCTTCATGATGGTGGCCTTGTGGACAACGCGGACCTTCTTGCGGTTGATGGCGCGGGCCTGCTCGAAGGCGTAGCGGAGGACACGCTCGGAGGCCTCGCGGGTGATGAGCTTGATGGACTGGACGACGCCATCGACAACGACGTGCTCAATGCCAGAGTACTCGCCCTCGGTGTTCTCACGGATAAGGACGGTGTCAACGCCGTCGTAGGGGGTCTTGAAGCCGGCAACGGAGCGGCAAGGGCGCAGGTTGGCGAAAAGGTTGAAGGTCCTGCGGAGGGTCAGGTTGAGGGAAACGTGGCCCTTGCCAATGGGAGTCTAGACAGAGTTCAGTAAGGCTGTCATCTTTGCGATTTGGAAGCCAGGAGGCCAACATACGGCGAGGGGACCCTTGAGGGCAATCTTGTTGCGCCTGATGCTCTCAATGGCGGCATCAGGAATGGCGGTCTTGCCATCCTTGAGGATGGGGTCGACGTTGATAGGCTCCCAGCTAATGGGGGTCTGGTTTTGAGTGTTAGCAGACCACGCGTCGATGCCCATATGGAAGGCAGGCAGGCGGAGGCGTTGAACGAACCTGAGCGGCAGCGAAGATGTCCTTGACGGCAACGGCGATCTCGGGACCAATGCCATCACCCTCGATCAAGGAGACAGTGTACTTGCCCTGTTGAAACGTTTAGCGGTCTATCCGTAATCCGAAACAGCAGCATTTCGCGACTAGGTCTGAGTGGTTTTCAGACCGGACACCCCGTCATCGTGGGCTGTCGCAAAGCCTTCTTTTCGTCGAGAATTGGGAACAGGATGGCTTACGCTGGCATCCTTCTGGCCGGTGAACTGGGCAACGCGGGAAGAGTAGAAACGGTTCTGTGAAACCAAGAGATAAGAGTTAGATTGGGTTCTTCAAGGTCTCACACCACACAACTGCGGGATCGCAGATACAACAGGGGAATGGGCAGTGAGAATCGCCATATTCCGTCCCGTGCTGCTGCTTGGTAGCTATCATACCTGGAAGGAAACCGAGACGGCGCGGGGAGCGGCGCGGAAGGCCTGGCGCTGCGCAGGAGCGGCAATTGATCTAAGGGCGAGCATTTTGGAGGTGGTTTGCGGATGACACCTCTTCCCGGAGAACCCTGATGTGTACGGAAGAAAGGAGTGTAGGTGGTGAGGACAGGTACAGAGAATTATCAGGATCAGGGAAAAGTCCGTGGATGAGGTAAAAAGTGATGGAGGTCTTCCCGCAAATCAAAGCAACAGCCAACCAGCGTGCCAGCCCACCACGTTCACCAGTACAAGTTTTTGGCCCATTCATCTGGACCGTGCGCAGCCGGGATGTGCCAGTCAATGCAAGGCTTGGCCTGTCTACAAGCTGCTGTCTATCCGCCGTCTGCCACTTCTTCGCTGCTTCCACTTCTGGCCGTAAGGCGAACCTGACGTCTTCTCAACCCCACCCGTACCGCAAGCTAGCCGGACTTTCGTATCTCCTTGACAATCGCCGGGCCTGCCCCCGAAGCTAATCCGTGCTACTAAATCAGTGCTAAACTGCTTAACATTTTCCACTGTCGAGCGAGCTACTGCGTCCCTACCACGTAGATATTATGTAATATGCCACTTTGTCAGTCGCGCCCGAGCATCCCGCATGCCCTGCAAGGAGTAATTAAAGATGCCGTGGGGTGCGTACCGGACGGGACGGAAGCCTTCTGTGCAGCCTCCTTTCTGTACGTCGTGGCCTTGCATGTGCCTCCGTGAGTGCGTTTGAGGCTCATCTGCCACACCGTTGCTGCTGACCGCCCGCGGTGAGCACAAGCACTACAGCATTGCCCGCCCGTGCAGCTCGAGCGGGACCCGACGCGAGCACCCTTTTAGACACCGCGACAGCACTCACCCCGCAAATGCTCCACTGAACCCCTGGGCTGCCAAGTGCCCCCATCAACCACGCTGGTGTCAGGGTGACTGACCGAAGACGCGGGAAACAAGCGACATCAAACTGTCGGATAAAGTTTCGACATACGACATAACGGTTTAATTACGATACACGAATTATATGGACACAACTGGGCCGCAGGACGGACGCACTCATTTCGAAATACGGACACGGTAACAGCGAGGATAGCGAGCCCGACCGTTCAAGGCCGAGGATCGACGGGACTCAGGGCTAGGAGGACACCATGGCGGCCGACACAGAGCGGACCATTCTCGACTTCTATCAAGTCTCCTCTCTCAACCTAGTCGAATGGCCGGCCGAGAAGGACAACAACAGTGATGTTTCCGACGATGAGACGGCGAAGCAAAAGGCCAACAGGAGGAAGTCAAGGTTCCAGGCGCTGGAGAGGGTTGTGAGCAACAGGAGTAGCGTGGTGCCCGGTTCCGAGACTTCGGCCAGTGGTGTTGGTAATCTGGTTCAGAGGGACGAACCCGATCCCTTGGGCACCACCGACAGTGTGGTACGGACGTTGAAGCAGATGGGAGTTCCACTGCAAGATGACTCAAAGCTCCGTGAGTTCATCTTCCCGACCGCTGCGCATGGCGAGGGCAGCGGCCAATAGCCGGAATGGGGACCTCATCATTGACACACAATGGTTTTGATCTAGGAAATCGATTTCTGCTTTCATCGACGACATTTTCCCCGGCGCTCTTCCTCTCTCAGGTCCATGCGACTGACAGTACCGAAGCGTTACTCAATGGATTGGAAGTGTTGAATCAGTCGATCGACCAAAAGTCGGCATCCCTCAAGGTTCTCGTCGAGTCAAATTTCGAACGCTTTGTCCGAGCAAAGGCTACAATCGACAATGTTTACAAGGAGATGAAGTATCGCGGGGCTGAGCCAGCAGCTCCGCGCGCTAGGGCTCACTCAAGACACGCCAGCAGGAGTAGTTTTCGGAGTACCAGTGCCGCTGGTGGTCTGGCAAGCCCCATGGCCCCGACGGTGGACCCTCGAAAGAAGAATGCGCTGATCAGGGAGAGTGAGTACGGTGTCATGGGCGTAAAGGCTCCCTTGCTCGATGTTTCTGCCAAGGCTGAGGATTTCTGGGGCCCTGCATTGGGCGGACGTGAGAAGGAGGAACACTTAAAGACAGTGGGATCCTCTCTTGACACCTACAAAGACTATGTCGAGATCAGTGCTGCATTGGCCGAGAGTATCAAGCGGAAAGATCACGAGAGTTTGGTTGAGGAGTATAACAGAGCCAGACGATTCGCTGATGAAGCGAAACAGATCGCCCAGAATATCGGGTCGGGCGAACCCACTGAGGCACAACTGTACAAGATCCTCCTCGCAGCACGAATGTGGCATGATGTCGACGGGCAGATACAATCATTCAAGAGAGACGTGTGGCGAAGACTCGTATCCCCTCAGGCAATGGCCAAGTCGGACGCAGCACCAGGACAGGCGCATGATCAGCATATGGACCTGATAACGCTTCTCCTGGAACTAGGTGTTGAGGAAAACCCCATCTGGACATGGCTACAGAGCCGGGTTGAGTATCTGAAAAGTAGGATTTCATCTACAGCGGAGAGGTCCAAGGTCGAAATCGAAGTGCTGCGACGGCGTCTAGCAAATGTCGAGAAGCCTAGCCCTCAGTCAATAGCGTCAAATTTGAGGGCACTCGGCAGGCAGTCTATCGAAAGCAAAACACCGACTTTTGACTCGGTCGAGGTTCTGGAGGTTTGGGAGACGATAGTGGCTTTCATGAACAACCTCATGTCGCCTCAGGGTATTTTGGGTGAAGTCGTCGAATTCTGGCAAACAGTACAAGGGTTCATAGACGGCAATACTCAGAGAACTCTCCCTGTTGGCTATAAGGGGGAATCACAGGGACACCATAGACTCACCCAGCAGAGCTCTCAGGAACTACAGAGGGCCACGGTCGAGCTTGTTGACATGATCAAAGAACATGTTTTGTCCTTCTTTACCGGCCCTCCCCCCGAAGACCTCTCTGCGCTGGTCTCCCCCCTACCATCAACGCCGAACACGCCGAACCCATCCACAACACCAGGGCCAGCCATCCAAAACACCACTCTAAGAGTCCCAATCAACCTCGACCCGAATAACCTTCCGCCTCCATCACCGAGGCGAGGAGAAGCCTGGGAGAAGTTTGCGTTCTGGCCGCCCTGGTCCAACTCCATCAGCGGAGCCCACTACCTCGCAAAAATGCTCACTCTCGTCGGATCTGGGGCTTCTGACATGGCCTCTCTTGCTCCGGTCGGCAAGGGTGATGCTTCAGAGCTGGAGCAACTGAGAAGTCTCATGAACGCAACCAGGGAGAGATGTGTAACTGCTCTCTGTGCCGCATGGAACAGAGATTCCGAGAACATCAAATATGTGGAGGACTGGAACAGGTCTCCCATTCGGAAGGATGTGACAAAGATGCCTGCGAGCTTTGCCGCTTTTGAGGGGGCGTTGCTAAGCGGAATGCAAAAGATTCTGTACGTTTCTGAGGCCATGACCAAGCCTGGGGCCGAGGATATTGTCCTACCGCCTGCAACGAAACTGCTACAAATGGTGCGGAGTCAGTATGTCACCACGCTCTACAAGGCCCTCCATGGCATGGTAGAGAACGCAGAGCTGCCCATCAAGAAGCCAGATGACGACTGGACGACGGACGCCAATGATTTTGTTCTCGTCAACAACCCCTCTGGGCTACGGGTATCAACAATCGGGGGCGCCACCATTGACGCCGGCGATAGTGTAAGTGGTTCCAATCCCCTTCTTAATACTCCGTCCTCGGCACAGATTGCTAACGACCATCCCCAGAATGTCCGCATGCTTCTCACACTCAGCAACCTCCAAGCTCTCCGCTCCGAAGTCGTCCCGAACCTCAACACCCAATTCGAGAACGCCTTCTCCGTCAAGCTCACCGACGAAACCAAGACCATCCGCGACGTCCTCGGCCAAATCGACGCCCGCCTCTTCCAATCCTACACGCGCCCCTCGATCGAGTCCCTGCGGCGCATCATCCGCACCGGCGTGACCGCCTCCGACTGGCCGCCTCCATCCGGCACCAAGCCGCGCGAGGTTAAACCGTACATCTACGAGGCCCTGCTCGACCTCGTGCTCGTGCACACGCAGGTGTCCACCACGGCCGCCTCCCTAACCAGCCAGGTGCTCTCGTTCCTGCTCGAGCAGACGTCGCGCGAGCTGCTCGAGGCCTTCAAGACCCGCGCCCGCTACGACCTGGGCATGCTCATGCAGGCCACGCTCGACGTCGAGTTCGTCGCCCAGACGCTGAACCACTACACGACCGACCGCGCCTCGGAGCTCCAGAGCGCCGTGTACCAGGAGCTGGATAGCCGGACGGATAATGATGCGCGGACAAGGCTGCAGGCCGAGTTGCCTGAGATGCGGGCTGTGTTGAAACGGTTGAGGGAGGCGAGCAAGAGCGAGTTTGCGTGCTTTAGGAAGCCAAAGAAGACTACTGGTGCACCGGGCCCTGGGGCAGCTACTACTGCTGGGTCTTCGGCTGGGTCCGCGGCTATGTTGGCTGCCCAGGTTGGAGATATGAGCGGTCTGGAGAGAACGGATACCCGGGATACGGGGCGTAGCTATGCGACTTTGGAGAGGACGGATACTAGAGATACGGGACGGAGCTATGGGACTACGGGGAGCGAGAGGTAGAGAGATGGGATGGAATGGCACGCTCCGTCGGGGGAGGTAGCTCAGCATAATGGCGAACTTTATATCTAGGAGATCTTGTGCAATGATCGATAATGTTATATCTACGATATAACGAGCATATGTTTATTAGCACTTGGTGTCTGACCGTTTAGTGGATTCGAACGTTTCCAGAGTTGTTGGTGCTCACAAATTACATTCGCATAGACCTTTGATGACAATGTACACCACGTACACTGAGCAGGTGATTTTCGTCCGAGGTCAAGCCATTATGATACAGTCTCATAACAATTATAGTATTCTAGAAGTACATTTGCACCATTTCTATACAGCTTGTTTTCCTGTATTCCGTACCGCGAGCAAATACGAGACGATGCGTACGGGGATTGAGTGATCGTTATGCTCAAAGCCAGGCTGCAGATAAGTTCCCGCCAAAGCGCTTCCTCATACGGTTTGCTCCATTGATATGCACACACACTCTCTCTCTCTGTCCCAATGAGAGGCACTCGCCTGCTCGCGCACTTTCTTCACAAGCCCTTCCACTTAATAGGGATAACTGGCCCCTAGCGACTGAAGCGTTGGTGCTCAATCCATTCTACGACTGTTATATGGTCAGCAAGAGCCATCCTATTTTGGACTGTTCCGGCCCTCATTAGACCAAATACCGATCACCCCACCGATGGTTCAGTCATCGCTTTCGAGACCTCGATCTCACGAAACTCTGTTCAGAAAACCAGAGTGGCGCTGGTTTCACGATCTTCTCGCTAGGCTCATCATTTTTTTATAAACCCCCTAGGCCATCTCCCACTGATTCTCATCAGCAACATCATAGTCCATATCTCCTTGCTTATGGCTCTCATAATGTTGGTTGTTGTGATGAAGCCCATTGCCGTGGTGGTTCCCGCTCCTCTCCAGCACAATGTTAACGTCCTTATCGCTACCACTGACGCTTCCTGCACCGCCCATGGCACTGTCACCACCACCACTCGCACCCGCTTGTGGCCCGCCGCCGGGAATAAAGGACATGGCCGCTGCAGACAGCATTGACTGGGGTTTCTGAACGGTCGCGCCGGCACCCGTGCTGCTGCTGCCTGGGGTACTGGCCATTGAATTGGAACCAGGGCCACTGCTTGGGTTCCATGCCAGTTCGACTTGACCGTCGATTCCAGGGATTTCCTTGCCGTTAAGTAGGATGCCGTTGAAAAACTTCTCGGCCGTCTTACGATCTGTGAAAGTGATGTCGGTTGCTGAGGGGGTGGTTTGGATGTCGGTGAATTCACCAATGCCCTAATTGCGTTCTCTGGTTAGATTCACACGCAACGACAAGAGAAGAGGGACACATGTCATGGGAACTTACGAAAAGGTACTGCCTGAGCGTCTCGTCCTTCTCAGGCACAGTGAAATCCACACCAGTAAGAGTGACCTTCTTCGGCCGGTTATCCAGAGAGTACATCGCATAAGCAGCGTGGTGATTACCCCTAGCGCCACCGCGGAATGGAGCGCCGCGATATCCTCGCGGAGCAAAACCTCTGGCTCTATACGCTCCTCTGAACGCACCCCTTCCGTAGTATCCGCCTCTAGCGTTCCACGAGGACGTCTCAAAAGAGGTATCCATAGCGTCGGGGTCGATGCCCAGTTGCTTAGCCTCGGCCTCGAGAGCTGCTAGCTGGGCACGCAGCGCCTCGCTAGTGGACTTTGGTTTGGATCCATCTTCACTGCCATCGCCCTGCTGACTCCCGCCGCCCAGCTTGGCCTTCAGCTTTGCCTCCAGCTTGGCTTTCTCTTCGCGCTGCCTGGCAAGCAGCTCCTGCTGACGCTTCTCAAGCTCCTCACGTTGGCGTTCCACTTCCTCCAGCTTCCGCATCTTTTCCTCGTGGACTTTTTGTGCTTCTTCTTGCTTTCGCAAAAACTCCTCCATGTCTATCTCGGGCACAGCCGCTGAGTAACCGTCTTCGCCTGCCTCACCATGCTTCTCGGAACTTCCACCTAGAGGTACAGATGGCGGTAGAGCGGAGTCTTCTTCCTTATACCAAAAGATCTTGACGAACCGGTTGTCGAAGACCACCTTTGGTGACCTGTAGGCCGCATTCGCCGACGCCCAATTATCATACTTGACAATGGCCAGCCTCTTGTAAGGCTGCATGGAGACCTCCAGGATGTTTCCAAACTGGGAGAAGAATCCGCGAACCTGCTCCTCGTCGAAGTTCTCCTCTGGAATGTTTTCCACCACGATGGTTGACTTGGCGCGGTCAAACACGGGGCCGTCGGCGGAAAAGGGCGCTTTCGGGCGACGTTTCGGCCCCTGTTGTCTTCCTCCTCTGCTTCTGGAAGAATATCCCCCATCATGATGAACGGACTGGTGAGGGGGGAGGTTGGGTGGCAGGGTAAGAATGCCAGGGTTGGTGGGATCGTATTCCTCGACAGGATTCAGTTGAGCCGCAAATTGTGCACCGAACGAGGTACTGGGAGGAGGAACGTAAATAGAGTCGTCCCCGTGCTCGAACAAGCAAGTGTTGCCGCGCGAACAGTATCCCTTTGTCTCGTAGTCGCGGCACCGTGCTCGCCTCCTCTGACCTTGAGCTGGGGCCGGATAACCAGGGGGCGCAGGCAGTCCCATCTGTTGTTGCAACGCTGCCAGCGTCTCGGACATGCCCGTCAGGAAGCCCGGGGGCAACTGACCGTTCTCGGGATAGGGCGGATATGCGGGGAGGTAGCCATTCCCAGCGTCTGGCCTGCCTCCGCGGCCACCAGAGCCAAACCCGGCTCCCCGGCGAGGTTGCTTCAATGCCCTGCCCCCATATTGGCCATCTCTTCCATCCGTCTCGTCTCGTCCGTCGAAGGACCGTTTTCGCGATTGACCGACGTACGAAGGGAACTGAGGGAGATGGCCTGGCGTGTCGTCGTAGGATAATCCGGGCGGTTGGGAAGCGGGAAAAGCGACGAGAGGGGCGGC
Source organism: Neurospora sp. CHS-2018b (assembly GCA_009806015.1). Lineage (NCBI taxonomy): Eukaryota > Fungi > Ascomycota > Sordariomycetes > Sordariales > Sordariaceae > Neurospora > Neurospora sp. CHS-2018b. The sequence continues at coordinate 1,410,684 of RAOV01000006.1, forward strand.
AAAGGCAGGCGGAGGAGGAGCGTGCTTCGGCACTGGAGGGGCGTCGGGCAGGTACGATTTGTAGGCGATGGCCTGAAAAACATCGCGGACGAATACCGAAGAATCTTGTTGGTCACACGCACTCGTGTTAGTTTCGCCTCTTCCTTGCCCAGTCCGAGAGTGACCATTTTCTTACCCTCTTTAAGGAAATCTGGGATTTCGGTTTCGCAAAGTCTGCGGACTTCTTCAACCTCGCCGTTAGTGCGCAAGAGGGCAAGGACGTAGTCGGCCAGAACATCGGCGTCGGCATCTGATCTACATTATCGTGAGATGATTAGCTGTGGTTCATGAAAGTCTGCTGCGGACTACCTCTAGGCATGTGAAGGACGACCAAGGGCCAGGGTCACTGACGTATTTTCGAGCCGCTTCACGATCCACCTCTTCAGGTGTACCTCGTCTTCTTCGGGGAAGAGCATTTTGCTCTGGTAGGTATATCAAATACCAAATGCAGACATAGAGATATGGCAGTGGGTATCGAATAAAGAAGACGCCAAAAGATGGCCGTGTAATCCTTCAGGTCGAGGAATGCTGAGATCGTCGTCTTACGGTTTGCTGCGTCGTAACTTTTTTTTGGGTCGGGAATGGAAGGAACCCTGGTTCGGTTGATAGGCGGGCAGGCGGGCTAAAACAATGAATCGCAGCGCAGCGCAACTCAACTCAGCGCGTCGCGCTCGACCTCCCACTTTGGGGCCTTCAAAGCAAATTAGCGCGCAAGCCCCGCACTGACGATGCGTGGCTGCAGCGACACAAACCGTTTCACATGGAAGTCACGACAAAGTCATTTGAGATGCCCTGGAAGATAGCGGGAGCCGGCAAGGGCTTCCCTTTTCTCCATATTCGACTTCACATGACGCCGTGTATCCGATTATACACCAATTCAGCAGTGTCATCTACTGTGTACTAGCTACAGATTGTTGTCTTTTGAATTCCGCATAATCAAAACTGCAATGGATGACACCGTAACCAGATTATCGCGGAGATTGAAGATATGCAACTCGACAAAGACCTCTTGTGAACATTACGAACACAGCACAACATGAGCAGCTTGTGGTCCAGTATTTTGGTCATCGCAAGGAAATTCATTTTTTCGTGACTACATGACAAGCCAAATATGCTAAAGGAAGGAATCTACCAAAAAATTCCTCGGTATCTCATCCCTCCTTCCCGACGCCTCAAAGGTCAAATCTCAGTAAATGTCGAACTGCTCCAGCCTTAATCTGGGCAAGAGCACTGAGAACGGTGCCATACGCCTTGGGTAGACGTGATTTAGAGCTTGTCGTAGTACTGTACAACCTTGTTAGCAACATGTTACCCATAATCATAGAGCAGAGTAAAACTTACGTTCTCGTAGCCGGGAACCTCGACCTTGAGACCCTTGCGCTTGCGCATCTCCTGGACGATCTGGCCGACCTTGGAGGTGGAGTCGAGAGGAGAACCGCCGGGGAGACGCTCCCAGTGATCGAAGACGGACTGGGGGAAAGCCTGGCCGGAGGTGGCGGCACGGAGATCGCCGTTGAAGCCGAAAGACTCCATGACGGGGAGGTAGGCCTTGATGGTGAAGAGGGGAGTGCCGGGGCGCTGCTCCTCGCCGAAGACGTGACCACGACGGCGGGTAAGGACACCGTAGACACCACCCATGGCCTGCTCGGGAACCTGAATCTCGACCAAGAAGACGGGCTCGAGGAGCGAGGGCTCGGCAAGAAGGGTAGCAGCGTAAAGAACGCGACGAGCAGTAGGGATGATCTGACCACCACCACGATGAATGGCATCAGCGTGGAGGGTAACATCGAGGATGTTGAAGCGGATGGAGCGCATGGGCTCCTCACCGATGGGACCCTCACGGGTGGCCCACTGGAAACCGGAGACAACGGAATCCTTGATTTCGTTGAGGTACTGGACGGCCTTGGTCTGGTCAACGAGCAAGTTGGCACCGTTGGTGTCGGGGCCGAAAGCCCAGATCTTACGGGCATCAGTGACGTCCCAGCCGAAGTCATCAGCGAGGATACGGGCACGGGCCTTGAAATCGTCACGGGGGGTGATCTTGCCGGCCTCGATGGCAAGACAGAGGTCCTCCTCAAGGGGCTCGGCAACCATGTAGAGACGGTTGTGCTTGTTGGGAGACTTGGAAAGGGCAGTCATGGAGGACTTGCCAGCGACGGTCTCACGGTACTGGACAACGGGGTCGGAGATGGTAAGAGGGACACCGGCGTGGTCGTTCTCAAGATCGTTCAAGCAAATCTCGAGATGGAGCTCACCAGCACCAGCAACGACGTGCTCACCAGACTCGTTGGAGAAGGTAAGGACGCAAGGATCGGACTTGGAGAGACGCTTGAGACCCTCGACAAGCTTGGGAAGATCCTGGGCGTTCTTGACCTGGACGGAACGCTGGACGACGGGGGAGACGGAGAACTTCATGACCTTCATGTTGTGGGCAGTCTCGGAGGTGGTAAGGGTACCAGACTTGAGAAGGAACTGGTCGATACCAACGAGACCGACAATGTTACCAGCGGGCATGTCGTCGATGGGCTCGACCTTGCCACCCATCATGAGGACGGTACGCTGAATGGCCTTGATGAAGAGATCCTCCTTCTTGCCGGGGGTGTAGTTGGGGCCCTGGATACGGACCTTGAGACCGGAGCGGACGGTACCGGCGAAGACACGACCGAAGGCGTAGAAACGGCCCTTATCGGAAGTGGGAACCATCTTGGAGACGTAGAGCATGAGAGGGCCCTTGGGGTCGCAGGTCTTGATGGCCATGGCGGCCTCGTCGTCCTGGGGACCCTCGTAGAGAGTCTCGCAACGGTAGGCCTGGGCGGTGACGGGGGAAGGAAGGTGGAGGATCATCATCTCCAACAAGCAGTCAGCAGCGGGAAGGAAGGCCTTCATGACGGCCTTGAGAAGCTGCTTGCCCTCCTTCTCCTTGTCGTCAGTAGCGAGCTTGAGGTTGAGCTTCTCGAGGAGATCGGCAACCTCGTCCTTCTTGAAGTTCATGACAGCGGAGAAGATCTTGAAGATGGGGTCGAGAATGAACTGGTTGAAAGCACGCTCGAGCTCCTTGCCCTCGTAGGTGCCGTTCTTGGTCCACTTCTTGGTCTTGGGGTTGAAGTAGTTGTCGCCCCAGAGACGCTCCATCATCTTGTTGCGGTCGACACCGAACTTCTTGGCGTAGCGGGTGGCGAACTGGCGGATGGTGAAAGCCCAGCCGTGGAGACCGGAACCGAAGGCAACGGTACCGCGGTCGGGGTAGACCTGGACGTCACCGAGGGTCTTGTCGAAGTAGGTGGAGATGATGACGTTGACGGACTCGATGGTACGAGAGAAGGACTGGTAGAGATCCTCCTTGGAGACCTGGAGCTCGAGAAGAGCGCGATCGACCTTGTTGATGATAACAACGGGCTTGATGCGCTCACCGAGAGCCTGACGAAGGACGGTCTCGGTCTGGACGCAGACACCCTCGACGGTGTCGACGACGACGAGAGCACCATCGGTGACACGGAGGGCAGCAGTGACTTCGGAAGAGAAATCAACGTGACCGGGGGAGTCGATCAAGTTGATCAAGAAATCCTTGCCTGTGGTGATGTCTTAGTTCCTGGCCTACTAGTGTGAATGGGAAAGGTATAACGTACCGTCAGTCTTCTGGCCAACGATGTCCTTGATGTCCTCCTCATCGGGGAGGGTGCCGTAGAGGGAGATGGCAGTAGACTTGATGGTGATACCACGCTCCTGCTCGTCGGCACGAGTATCCGTGGCGCGAGCCTCACCAGCCTTGCCGGAGGAAATGATACCGGCCTTGGCGAGGAGAGAGTCGGTCAAAGTGGACTTGCCGTGATCAACGTGCGCAATGACGGACATGTTGCGCACGTTAGTGGGCTTGTCCATCAAGGCACGGATCTCGTCAATCGTGAAGCTATTCGAGGGCGCAAGGTCAGCATGTTGTTGTTGTTGTTGATGTTTGCGGACTTGATGTCCTTATCTCCGGGCGGGGTAGAGAGAGTCGAAGAGGTTTGCAACCATCGACGACGACGACGACGGCGACGACGACGTGGTCGAAGACGGCGACGACGAGGTGTATGCAGTGAAGGCGACCATGACGACGACGGTCTTGGTCAAAGGAAGAGGACTTACTTGACCATTTTGGCGGTATTGTCTGACACACACTGCTAAAATGGGTGTTTGACGTGGTGTGGAAAGGAAGAAGGAAGTCTCGAGAGAACGAGATTTTTTTTCCTCACTCAAATGCAACGAAGCGAACCAGCCGAGAACTGACAAAGCAGGATCCCGGTAAAAGCAGTCCAACTTGGCAAAAATGCTAGTGCTCAGTATCAGCCCCAAGACTAGCAGACCGAAAAACAGTGAAGGCAAGTCGGAAAAAAGAGGGTCGAGGACGTTGATATGGAGTCGAGGGCGGCCACCTAGCCTGTAGCCAAATTGCACTTGTGGGACTGGCCGTGGACTGGTGGTGGGCGGGGAGGGCAAGTTGCAAAGAAAAATTGGCGAGGGGAGGGGGAGGAGGGGTAGCAGTAGTGGGGCACAGCAGGCCGCCGTTTGATTGGTCATCTGGCCTCTTGTGCGCGGCACCGCCTGATGTCTGACTTCACCAACGAGGGTCAAGCCCTGTTTTGCCCCTCCTCCCAATTCGGATTCGGCCAGTGAAGGTGATCCTGAACTCCATGATGAATGCACCAGGCCGCCACTGCACCGAAGCACTTCACCACCGAGCAGCATTCATTGACTCCATGACATTTCATCATGACCCTTCTGACCGAACATTATCTCTTCTTCAATTTAGGATCTCTCGCGAGCTCGTTGAGTTGAAGCACCCGCTACTACGAGGAATTGGTCCTTGTGGGGCAATACGAAAATTCATTGCTTGACAAGGAGCTAGCAAGCTGCTACCGCCCAATGCCCCGGGTCATTCTCCTGTGTTAGTGAAGCTGGCAGGTATGGGATCTGAGCTGTTACAGTACTGACCTGATGGGGGAGGTCCCGTCGGAGCTTTGGCCCGCTCGAGGCCAGCGGCAGGTTCATCAGGCGGTTTCACAACTCCCGGCGGCAACCCTGAGGTACCTAGAGGTAATCTCACCTCCAGTCCTCGCCGTGGCAACCGAGCAGGAACACACAAAGAAGCCGGATGGAGGCATACTCATCGTAGGTTTATTGTTTAGTAAACTTTAACCGGGCTAGTCACGAGAGACAAACGCTGCATCTCTGCCGCCTGGGAACGACTCATGGTTGTTTCTTATAAGCTGACATCCAGCTATACAACTAAACCGCCCGGACCAGCTCAACAACTTCATCAACACTCCAGGTACCTCTACGGGTCTGGGGATGTTGCCCCCTGGGTTCCGCCCTCACGGCTTATTACCGGTAGTGTAGCTCTAATGGGAATCTGGAGGCAGTGAGGTGGATATAGTACCGCTGCGAGGATGGGATTTGCAGAGTTCCGTTGCTCTACGGCAGGAGTGTCCAAGTGGAACGGTCCCATGCCGCCCGGAAACTGGATGACTTCAAGTATTGGATCTTGAACATGGGCAAACGTCTGGTCTATACCTGGCTCTACCATCGTGTAGGTCCGGAGATACGGTAAACAGCAAGTGTCTCGCCTTTCTGTTGCTCATTCGGCGAGCTCAAATAGATATACTACCTCTTGTTACACAATGAGTAATGTGGCCAGAGCTCCAAGCTGAGCTCCTGTCAGCTCCTTCGCAGTGGCCATTACGAACCAAAAGGTACAACAGCGGAACAGCCCAGCCTCGCCGTTTGACTGGGAGAGTGGCTCGAGTGGTCACTGTGGTCACCGTACCCCGCTATGAGACTGATGATCTCGTTTCACTTCAAGACGTCGGTTGGGCACGGTGTACACAGTACCTAGTGTCACGTTGACAACACTCCAGGGTTTTGTATCGTGAGTTCATTGTTTCTTTAGGTACCTTTAGAGCTTTTCAGACACCACATCATACCATTGAACAAAGGTTATCCAGCTCTCTGGACATCCTCATTCACCTTGCAAACAGGTGTGGATCGTGACGAGGGACTGCTTCAGGGGGAAAGTAAACAAAGACCGAATATGCATTCCACTTGCAGGGTAGGCCAGTCGTTGACAACACACGAGAACCAGAGTACCATATGTGTGCTTTCTCTAGATGAAGATATTGTCTACGAATGCTCTACTTGCAGATTTGCTATACCTAAACAAACAGCAGGGTCCTACGCCAACGCCAATCCGACTCCCGCATAACCTATTTGAACCTGTATGCATCCATACCACAGTCTCTTTGACACCAGAACAATTCCTGTAACACGAAAGCTCGAAAAAGGAAAGGAAAAAACTCAAAGCAAAAACAGCGCCTCAAGCAAGATAATGTCACCTCCCCCACACGTTGTCAAACTCCTCTTCGCCACCAACGGTAAAATGTGGGCTCCTCTCTTCTTCGCCTTCCCCTTCGGTATCCGTAGCATGACCCCAGTGGTTAGACACTTCCGTGACCGGGGTACTTTTTCCGTCATCTTCAACATCATGTGAAGTATCATGCCCGGGTGATGTCCCGTGCGGATGATGAGGACTGACATCGTCGACTCTGAAGTCGTCTTCTGTAAGTTTGGAGGTTGTGCCCATCATGGGGCCATATGCGATCTCCAAGGGATCCATGCCCTTATCTGGGGTAGAGTTCGTAGCCCGTTGACCATTTGCGTCCGCCTTCTTTTTGCCTTTCTTGTCGTTGGGAAGAGCTTCAGGGCCTTCTGGTGCCTCCTTCTTGCGCCTTTCGAGAGGATCCCTGGGGTTAAGCGTGGGCACCGAACTTCTGCTTGAGGACGATCGATTGTAAAAGCTGCCGGTCGGAGTGTTTTGGAAGAGACTGGGATGAGGTGATCGATAACGATCTCTCCACGGCTCGTTGGCTGTAATGACAGGATACTAGAAACAAAGTCAGTCAATGTTGATTATGCCATGTAGCAATGAAGCAGTTCCTTACGTTCCAGTCACCAAACTCGAGTTTCCTAGCTCCTGCGTAGAGTTGTTCTTCCTCTGGATCAAGTATGAGCTCGTCAGAATCATCGTGGTGCGGAGAGGAGGAATTGCTCCTCCTGCTCGGGCCGCCGTTTGCACCCAACAGCGGAGTGTTTTGGTTGATTTCGTCGGGTCTTGGTATCCAATATTTGCCCTTGCCTCCTCGCTCATATCGCATGCCTTCCTTAAGTCTGGCCAGTCTCGACCGCGACTGCTCATGTGCCATGATCTTGTCGCCCGAGTCAAAGACCCGGTAACCGTACTTGTCACCCGTAAAAGTTTCCTTGGAGTCCTGGATCAAGTCGCGAATTCCGAAGGCATCCCTCATCGCATACTTGACCGGCATTCTTGCGGCAGACACTCTGCTGTCGGCAAAATCGTGCCAAGAGAAGGCATACCAGTGAGCAATGGCAAAGGCTGGCATCTCGAGACAAATGAGGAAGTCCTGAATGGCTGCCGCAAGGCCGTCTTGTGTGTAGCCTTCGACATTCGGGAAAGCCCCAAGGAACACCAGAATTCCAAGGGCAAAGCCTTGCCAGTAAGATGCAAAGATAATGGCCTTTACACACAGGAACTTGGGCATTGGTCGGAAAGGCTTTAGGTCGTTGTTCATGCATACCCAGAACAAGCCCAAAGAGTACAAGCTGACTGTGACGCTGATGTTGTAGATAATGCCGCTCCAGAAATAGCCCGAGTTGAGTTTGATGTCTCCCTCATGGTAGGTCCCAGTTGCTTTCATGATAACAGCCGCTAAGGCCAAGACTGGCTTCATCCATGCATATTGCAAGATGCCGCGCTTTATGGCGAGGAAGGTATGCGGATCGGAAATATCAACTCGAGGGAGGACGTGGTTCATCGGCCAGAGATGATGAATCGGTTCGCGACCGTGGGTCATGATGATGAGGGCTCGTTCTCCGCCCAAGTAGTTGATTAACAGCTGGAAGAATGTGTAGATGGTGAAAGCCTCGTATATGTCTCTGATGGGGTCGACAAAGGCTGCTGCGGTCCGTGAGACCATGCTAGTCCATGAGGCGATCGAGTATATTGGAACCCTGAAGATGGAGAATGATCAGGAATTTTGCCCACAGAGTAGTCCCATAGGTCCAATTAGGATGATAATATGTGGACTCACATGAGAAGGATCCGCACAACATAACGTTGCAAAAGCGGCTTGCGATAGTTTTTGCTGTTGATTATCAGTGGCCGAACTTGGATGAGGAAGACGCTCGCAACACGGGCGATGGGTGGGCAACTCACGTTTGGAGCCATATCGACCTGTTACAGAGCTTGGTCAGTATGATATTCAGGCGCTGGAGTTGGAGTCGCGACACGATGCGTATCTGAAGGGTAAACATACACCATGGAGAGCAGAGTCGCGACAATAGACGCGACGCCTCCGACTATGGTTGCCACATCGGCGAGCTTTTGGCCGGTGCCTCCCATGTTTCCTATCTCGGGATCCTGGCAACGAGGTATCTGGATCGAGTAGCCTGGAGGGAACTTTGTGCCCGAAAGGTGCGCGGCAACGCCTTATTGATCGCTAGTAAAGTAAAAGCCGTTCAACCTATGGCATGTTGCGCCGGCATGGTGGAGCGAAGAAGTACTGGTATTGCACCTGGAAAAGGTGCAGCCTAATAGAAATGATGCAACAAAGGTGATAACGGGAATCACACGATGTCTCCGGCGTAAAGATAGGTGGGATGGAGGTCGTAGCTGGCCCAGCGCCTCGTGGTCTGGGCAACCGGAGGTGACGATGACGGTCGGAGGAGCCCGCAGGCCATGCATGACGCTGGGCTGCGGGCGGGGCATCCACCACGGCACTCCGCTGCCGCTGCCCTGTAGCCCAGCTCCCGTCCCCAGGCGGCTATTAAGGGAAGTTGAGACCCCACTGCCGTTGGGAACCGCAACCTGCATCAAGTTCCGACGGGGTCTGGACTTTTGACACGACAGTGCCATGCTCGCATCTGCACGGCTGTCATGATCTGAAGTGGCGGAACAAACAGGCCGACTCGGATAGTATGCACGGTGTTAATAATTGACGTGGATCAGACAAACCCCCCTACCCATCAAGGTTCGTCTCCCTACACAGCTCTGTCCAATCTCAAGAGCGCGGGCCATTCGGTGTAGCATCACGGACACCCCTAAAAGTTGACTTGGAATTGGGAGCTACCTGCAATTCTACGTCCGCCATCCTAGCCAGGCAGGTACCACTTGCGATTGTCAACCCGTGACAGCTTCCATCTTGGTTGAACATCGATATGTCGTTTGCTCCTGCGCTCTGTTTTCTTTAGTTGACGTGCGACGACGTCTACCTATTCGCAACATCTTGCCTTCGATTTGCTTCAAAGCGACACCATGGAGAGCGGCATGAATACACGGCGCATACGGAAACTGTCCAATCCACGTTGAATGTTGGCCGGAGGAGTACTTCTCTACGTCTGGCGACTTGATATTTAAACACAATGGCCATCCGAAACAACTTCTTTGACGACCAAGGGGGGTTCAATGGGTGAGTGACTCCAGGCCGGACAGACAGCTATGCGTTGCGGTTGTTGCTAACTCTGGCCGGACCAACTTCACAGCTTATTCTTGGGATCTCTAATCATATGCGGCGCATTATCAATATTCTCCCTCCTTTACTTTAATAGAGTCTTTGCATCTCTGGTGTCGTGGGCATTGCGGACATGGACCTGGCATCAGTACAAAGTCTACATCGACATCCAAGCTCTCCAGATCTCCCTACTCGGCGGTCGCATATTCTTTACTGGTCTTCGGTACCATGGCGCGAACGAAACAATACTGGTCCAGAATGGTTACATAACATGGAAATACTGGCTGCGCAGAGTACGGGGCGTCAAGATCTCAGCGAAGGACGCACGAGGGCATAACGAGACCGATTCCGATTCCGACGCCGATCCCATCACTGAACAGCTGCCAACGCCCAAACTTCCTTGCCGCATCAGTGTTTGTCTCTCTGGCCTAGAATGGTTCATCTACAATCGTAGCCCGGCCTATGATTCGATTCTGTCTGGGTTGACGGATCTACAGGAGGATGCGGTCCCGGCTGCTTCGGGGACAGAGCCTGTCGGGGCAGCTGACGGTGCAGGAACCCATGAGTCGGGCAACACACGAAAGCGCCGGTCCAAAAAGCGTGAGACGCTGAGAAAGTCGGAACAGACGCAGAGGTCGGGCGCCACCCAATACAGGAATGGGCGACCAATACGGGATAGCAGTACTGGGCGCGCGTCTACTATGGCTTCTTCCGATTCTGAGGACGAGGAGGAGCATGAGCGGGACGGACAATTCTCGCATGAGCTCCCCTTGTTCTTGCAGATGCTACCATTGCAGTTGGAGTGTACTAAGGCAGCTATGGTGATGGGAAACGAAAACACGAAAGCCATCTTGATTGTCAAGACCGAGTCAATGGAAGGGGAGGTTGATGCTTCAGCAACGGAAACCCCAGATCCGTACCGCCAATTCTTCCGTTTCAAGTTCAATCACCCTGTGATCGAAATAAAGGAAAACTTGGATTATAAGGAGGACCAGGCGGATAGGGCTACTCGAGACAAGCAGACGACAACACATGATCCCATCTCTGTCCATCATAGGCCCTTCCTCAAACAGCAGATGCGCAGGTTGATGGGACGTCTTCACCGGCTTCGTCGCATCGTGCCTTTCCGGCGAAACAGGTCTGTAGAATCCCTCCCTAGGGATGCAGAGAGGGATATCAGAACCGCAACTAGCCACATATCAACCTCAAATCCAAATAACTGGCAAGGATTGTCGCGATACCTCGATAGCAAGGCCCACGATATTGGCGGTACGAGACCAGGCTGGGCCTCGTCGGAATACGCAGCGGTACCGACTATCTTAGACAGCCCCGAAGCGACGCTTACCATCCTATGGGATGTTGTAGGCAAAGTCCGGCGTCCTCACACTAATGCAGGCGAAAAGGCGACAGGGTCCTCGCACAACATTAATGGCGAAGAGCCGCCAGCATGGTCTATACAACTCTCAGTCAAAGGGGGTTCCATCAACTATGGTCCATGGGCGGACAGACAACGAGCAGATCTCCAACGCACTTTTGTTCCGAATCTTTGCAAAGATGCAACTCCGGCAACACGATTGCCTGTGGGCGCGTATCGTGTTCCCACCAAGTTCAACTTTTACGTTGAGTTCGAAGACACAGTCACCCTCCGAGTTCCCGTACGGGAGGAGTCCAAAAATTGGAAATGGAAGGGCAAAGATCCTGCCACTAAGCCACCACCCGAACCTCAGACACGTAAGCATCGCGGTCGACCCAAGAAAGCAGAGCAGCCTGCCACTACCCATCAACGACCATATGGATGGCTTGATATCAAAGTTGCCAAAGACGCTACTATGTCGTATACCATGGATATGGTAGCTGGCGCAGCAGGGTTTTCAAACCAGCTCGTCCTGGAGTTGCCGAGCACTGAAATCTCGAGCAGCATTAACCATGAACTGCTTTGGAAATCAGAGAAGCAACAGATATCTTGCGATCTTTCTACTCCGTTGGGCTGGAACGCCCTTCGTGAATGGCGTTTCAAAATCATCAGCAGTGATCTGGACCTCTTCATCTTGCGTGACCACGTCTTCCTCCTGACTGATTTAGTTGGTGACTGGGCAAGCGGGCCGCCGCCTGAATATCTTGTCTTTACCCCCTTCAAGTATCACGTTGAGTTGCAAATGCAGAACCTCCGACTGTTTCTGAACCTCAACGACGCAAACATTGTCAACAACCCTACCGACCTAGACGACAACACGTACTTCATCGTTGCCAGCCCATTGCTTCAGTCCAAGTTGACTATCCCGATTGACAAGTATAGGCCGAACAAGAACGCCATTCCTTTCAATATCGCTGCTAGCAACGCTTCTGTTGCCCTTCATGTCCCCCCATGGAATACCCAAGCGTCATTCCTGGACACCAAGGAAGTTGGACGGCTGGAAAATATGGTGGTTGATGGCGCCTATCACTACCATACGATAACTTCGCCAGCAAACACAGATACGCTCATATTGAACTTCAGTACGCAATCTCTATTTGCGCGTGTATACGGCTTTACTGTGCGGTACGCTATGAAGATCAAAGACAATTACTTTGGCGAGGATGTTCACTTTAAGACCTTGGACGAGCATCAGCATATGCTACGCTTGAAGGATCAGAACCCCGATGCTGAGACTACCAATAAGCCGCCCCCTAAGAAGTCGAGCGATTTGGATGTCATCCTAAGCGTCAAGTGCGACGAGCCAAAGATTCTGATACCGGCAAATCTGTATTCTTCAACTCGTCACGTTCTGATTGACACAGCTTCTTTCGGGGCTGATCTGCGGTTCACAAATTACTACATGGAAATGGACTTGGAGGTGGCACCTCTACAACTGTCGCTGGGCAGTTCAGATTCATCGGGCGCAGACACACCAAAGAGTGCCACTGGCTCCAACACCCAACTGTTCATAGATGGCATCCATGTCTATGGGCACCGACTCTTTGGGCTTCCCCATGCTGAGCCAACATATCTATGCAACTGGGATCTCTCAGTTGGTACCATTACCGGCGAGTGTACTACTGAGTTTTTGACAACGCTGGTCAGGGGCGGAAACGCCTTTGGGTTCTCCTTCGATGATGACGAGAATGCGTTAATCTCTGCCGCTTCAATCGTCCTCTACGACGTCACATTCCTTCGTGTTTATGTCCAGTCGGTGGGCATCTGGCTCCATGTCGAAGACGCTGCTTTTCTTCTTTCAACTGGGTCTATCAATGTTGACTTCGACGATTGGGCACGGTCCCATTATTCCAGACGAGCCAACATTAAGATTCCCAACGTCAAGGTCTCTTGCATCAATGCTGAACATGCCGCAAGACACAAAATGCGAGCTAATCATCCTATTGAAACCGATGCGATTTTGGAAACAAGCGTGTCATTGGCTATCATTGGGAGAAAACATGACTTCTCTAATCAGAAGAGGCGGCAGCAAGAATTCGTTCGTCGGGAGGACCAAAGGACCCATAGAACGCCGTTCCTTCTTCTTTCAGAGGCGCCTGAAGATTTTATCCCAGACATCGTAGATCCTCCTGCTCAGAGCGTTCCGCCCATGCCGACCCCTACAAAGGCGGATGAGGTTGAGTCTGACAGGATGACAACATATTCAGGTGCAACCTCGAAGCGATCTAGGAGCCTACGACACAAAAGTTCGTTCCTTTCTTTCACGAGCGAGAGCAGTGTCGTCAGACCTCGCTCGAGACGCTCGAGCGTGAGGGTGAAGCAAGCAGATCGCCTTTCGCCGTTCGCATCTTATGGTCGTCAATCTCGTGGTAGCGGCGGACACATCAGAGATATTTCGCCCTCTACCCGCCACTCTGGCTTCTACAGTACTTTCGGTGACAACGCTGAGCGGCAAGATCTCATGCACAATACAGTAGCATTCTCGAGCCAGTACTTTGCACCATATTTTCCGTTGGAGAATCTGAAGATGAATTACAAGGATGCGGCAAAAATCAGCGTTGAAAGGGATGATGAAAACGAAGCTGAGCGTAACTCTCTCACCTTCGATCTGGGGGATATTGACCCGGATTCTATCCAGGAGGATTGTGCTTACTCGAGCATTATCCTGGAGATGCCTTCAGGCGTGAAGGCAATCTGCAATCCTACCGCACTGCGACACGTTGTCACTTTGCTCTCATCGCTCCAGCCTTCAGATCCGGAAGATATTCTGGACAGCATACAGTCAGACTCTATGAAAGCCATTTTTGGTATGCAAAAAGATCAGAAGATGAAGGGCCATGTCGAAGACATCCTTATCAAGATACCGCGGGCCGACATTCGTTTCGCCAACCCATTTGATTCTGATCCCGCCAACCCCTTGGGCGAGGAGGAAGACCAATACAATCTTTCTATAACCAGACTCGCATTGGCATCTCGATCAGAAACCGACTGGCGAGATGCATTCAAGCCTGAGTCCAAGCAGACACGCAGCTCGTTCCATCTCCGGTTGCAATCGATAGAAGCTTCAGCAGCGGAAAGATATCATGACGCCTTCAATTCCCCAGCCGCTGTTCGAGCTTCGGTTGAGAACATCATGATCTCGATGGGGACTCGCGATATCACGTATCTGGACGTGGATGTAGGCACGATCACGAGCTCTACGTCTTCGGAAAAGGTAGATTATCTCGCGTCCTTGATTCACCGCACAAGCGTCCTAGCCTCCGATTTCGGCAGGCTCTTCAACGAGAAATCAACTTATGAAGAGAATATGCCGAAAAATCTCGTCAAGCGCCTCATAGAAGACGGCCAAGGTGCCCCTGACCCTGGGTTTTTGGTTCGGCCTTCTGCCATTCTTCGTTCTGCGCCTGAACATTTGAGGTCCTTCGATTGCTGGAAGCTCGTTATGCGACTACGGCAAATGTGGGCAGTTCAGTCTCAATGGGAGAAGGAGCAACTGGGTTATACGTGTCTCGATAAAACTCAGACCCCTTCGGCCAACCTACGACAAGAAGTCATCGCAGCGTTTGAGAAATGGCGCAGTTGGGACCTGGGCAACATTTCGGACAGTCCGCTCATAAACACGATTTTCGGTCCAGCGAAAAATGGACCGGGGCCAACCAAGGAGAGGCCGACTCTCGCTGTAGTCAAGATCAAGCAGATTCAGTTTATTCTTGATCCCGGACCGAAACAGAACGAGATAATGGCCGTCGCGCTGTCGATCAGAGCTGACACAAGACGGGCAAGCGACGCCGAATCCAATGCCAGGAATGCCGAAACAGCAGGGCGGTTAACCATCTTGAATATCAACTGCAGTGACGCTGCCATAAACCTGAACTGGGAGTTGTGTGAACTGGCTACGAGGCTGCTTGAGCTAGTAGACAAACTTGAGTCCAAACCATCAACTGCTCCGAAGACGGCCTCTCTTCCTTCTACCACGAAGATCGAGGATCATACCATTCATTGCGTATTGGCCATCGGCCATGGGTCCATCGCTCTGGAGACCATCAACCTGCACATCTCCTCTATAGGGAGTGGGCTGAGTGCATCGTTACTCTTACAGCTCGGGCAAGAGGAGAAAATGGATACAAACATGATCTTCAACTGCGATTCCGTAATCTCAAGTCTTCGAAGTCATTCCGAAGGAGTCGCAAAGCTTGTCCTGCAAAGACCAAGCGTGTTTATCTCACACGAACTCAAAAAGTCACAAACGATTGACAGCCATACCATCAAGGCAACAGCAAGCAGCCACCATCTTAGCTTCGTTGTCAAGCAAGACCCTGTTTATATCACAGAACTCTTGGATCTCGTCGTACGAGATGAGGTTGCTAAGATTTACAAGCTCGGCAAAAAGGTTCCATCCTCGGCCCCCTCTGCTTCAGCACCCAAGAAGATCGTTGATCGGCTTTCTGCCTTCAGGGTGAACGTTGCTATGTTTATGGACCAATATACGATCAGCATACCGTTGCTCCGTTCACTGACATATACAGTCAATGGAACTGTTGCGCGAGTAGCGATGGCGGCGAACTTTGGCAGGGAGATCATCTTTGATTTTGATATCAAGGAGAACTCCCATGAGATAAGGACAAAGATGAACAACGTTACAAAACGGATATCTCTGCTACAGATCCCACCGACAAACGGGCAGATCAGGAACCATACGACCGACAGTGAACATTCGGTGACTGTTTTTGCATCTCTGGAGCTGGTAGAACTGGATGCATCAGCAGTGTACAGTTTTCTGTCGGCGTTGAACCGCCCCGAGGTCTCGAGTGCTATCACTGAGCTGCAACAGCAAGGCAAAGCCATCCAAGAACACATAAAGGAGATAACCGGAAGCAATCAGGCCTCTGACATGCGCGCCTCATCTCCTGGAACCCCTCAAGCAGAGTCAAAGTTATTAGTTTATGCTATAAACCTGACCTTTGCCGGCCTGAGAGTGTTTGGGAATAGTCCGCTTAATTCGGAGGTGGAACCGTTTGCTCATATAGCATTCAAGCTCGACAAGATACATCTTGGTACGGCCAATCGAGTGGAACAACAAGGGCCACTCCTGGCATATCCCGAGTTTCATGTCAACATCCGAGAAATCGCTTTCGAGATCCAGAAGGGTGATACCGAAATCATGAGATCGTGTGGAAATCTCGGCTTCGGAGCCCTTATAACTGCCTCATCAAAACGCGGTGATGACGGAAAGGAACAGAGGATGTTCAACGTTAAGAGTGACGCCTTTCATATCAATCTTTCACCTGACACAGTCTCAACAGTTGTCGACGTCCTTGGCTATATGGGTGACAAGATCAAGGATCTTGATACAACAAGAGAGCTGGAATACCTGAGAAAGCTCCGTCAGTCTAAGCCACGCATTGCCATCAATGATCTGGAAATGGAAGAAGAGGAAGATCAGGATATTGTCGACGTATTCCTGTCCTCATTCACGTATACGTTCGAGATCTGCAACATACAACTTGCCTGGCTAGTGAACCATAACCACCCAAGAGAACTCCCGGACCCTGATAAGGAGGACCTTGTCCTGTCATTAGACAAGATTGAGTTCAGCACTCGCACAAGGAACTCAGCCAGACTCACAATTGAAAACCTACGGCTCCAAATGGTTTCGCCAGAGCAGGAACGGAGGCTACGATCCCCGAACTCTGCTTTGCTGCCGGAGATTATGTTCAACATTGCCTACGTATCCATGTCTGACACCCGGCGGCTGGCCTTCCAAGCTGTGGGCAAGACGCTCGACATTCGACTTACTTCGGGCTTTATATTACCGGCAGCTCATCTTACCAGGTCAATCAGTCTGTCGATAAACAATGTCCAACAGGCTTCGCAAAACTGGAATCCTTCTCCGCCCACTGCAACCCAAGCAGCAAGCTCACCCGAACCCCAAGAGCAGATCCGCAAGAGGAGCATTCTGGGTAGCAAGAGACTTGAGTCACTCCTCGTGGATGCGGATTTTGCTGGAGCCGTCGTACATTTGACAGGCAAGAGAACGCCCAGTGATCTAGTCAGTGCCTCAAGGCTAGGCAAGCTTAGCACGGCTGGGAAGTCGGGCCAGTTTGGGCAAGAAGAGTGGGTGAACAGCGTCACTACACTCAGGTCCCCAGGCCTTGCCTTAAAACTCGAATATTGCGATGACGGCAGGGAAGACCCTTCTCTGTTTGCTGAAGTGAAGATCGACGCGTCCAGCAACATATTGTATCCCTCTGTGGTGCCTTTAATCGTGGAAATGAGCAATAACATCAAGTCTGTGGTCAGCGAACGGGGAGATGGTGCCAACCCTCCTAGTCCTCCGCAAGCTCCTCCACCCAAGGCTAAACCAGCTGAAGATGACGGAATTCTCGGTGCTGATCCCACCGCTGTGCTGGGTCGTGTGAAGCTCAATCTAGGCCTGCGTGTCCGGAAGCAGGAGTTCTCGTTGAGCTGTCAGCCTATCGCTCTAGTGGCGGCCACCGCCAGTTTTGACGATGTTTACTTTACCGCCAACACCGTCCGGTCGGCTGACCAGGGCACCTTCTTTGCAATATCTGGAGCCTTTTCAAACCTCCAGGCTTCTGTCCAGCACGTCTATTCGCGGGAGTCGACCGGCAGCTTCAACGTTGACTCAATAGTCCTGTCGCTGATGAACAGCAAGCATGTAAGCGGCACCAACGGGCTGTCTGCGATTCTCAAGGTCAGCCCGATGGAGGTGTCGATCAACGCAAAGCAACTTCAGGACTTTATGCTTTTCCAAGAGATATGGGTCCCCCGTCAATTCACCGAAACCACGCCGTCATCACCAGTGGCCAAACTGGTCACAGAGACCTCACAGGGTCATCTAGTGCAGCGCTATCAGCAGGTTGCGGCAACTGCTGCTTTCCCTTGGACTGCCACCATCTCTATCACCGCACTGAAGATTTCTGTGGATCTAGGTCAGGCCTTGGGCAAATCTACGTTTTCCATTGACAATTTCTGGATCTCGTCCAAAAAGACGTCAGACTGGGAGCAAAATCTCTGCCTCGGCTTTGACATGATTGGCATGGAAAGTCAAGGCCGGATGAGCGGCTTTGTGGCACTGCGAGACTTCAAGCTACGTACCTCCATCAAGTGGCCTGAAAGAGAACAGGCCTTGAACGAGACACCTCTTGTTCAGGCGTCTGTGGCATTCAGCCAGTTCCGGGTCAAGGCTGCCTTCGACTACCAGGCTTTCCTAGTTGCAGACATCACGTCCATGGAGTTCCTCATGTACAACGTTCGGCGCAGCCGACAAGGAATGGGAGACCGTCTTGTCGCTATCTTTGACGGCAATGCCGTCCAGATTTTTGGAACTACCAGCTCGGCCGCTCAAGGCGTGGCTATGTACCAGGCCTTCCAAAGGCTCATCCAAGAGCGCAAAGCAAACTTTGAGAGCTCTCTCAAGGAAATCGAGCGGTTCATGAGGAGGAAATCAGTCACGGCGCCAGCAGCAGTCATAAAGCGCCTTGATCAGAAATCCAAGCTTGCCTCCGAAGCGGACGATACGCTCACCAAATCACCCATCTCACTGGACACCGACGTCGTGGTAACCCTCAAGGCTCTCAACCTAGGTGTCTTCCCCGGCACCTTTGCCGACAGTCAAGTGTTCAAGGTTGAAGCCCTGAACGCTCAAGCCCGGTTTGCCGCGAGCATCGAGGACCGCAGAATCCACAGCATCCTAGGTCTGACACTAGGCCAGCTGCGCATCGGCCTCGCCGGCGTGCGCGCTACTGGCGGTGCTCCCAAGACGCTGAGCGAGCTCTCGGTTGAGGATGTAGTCCAGAGCGCCACGGGCTCCCGAGGCGGCACCATTCTCAAAGTGCCCCAGGTCGAGGCGGTCATGCAAACATGGCAGCGGCCCGACAGCCGCTCCATTGACTACATCTTCAAGAGCGCGTTCGAAGGCAAGGTTGAAGTGGGCTGGAACTACAGCCGCATCAGCTTCATCCGCGGCATGTGGGCGAACCACTCCAAGACGCTCCAGCGCACTTGGGGTAAAGAGTTACCGCCCGTCACGGCCATCCGTGTCACGGGCGTGCCGGAGGGTCCGGCTGAAGACAATACTACTACTGCAACCGCAGTCCAAAAGGACGGAGAACAGAAGCAGAAAGACCAACGACAGTCATCTACCACATCGTCCACTTCCGCCGACGGACCTTCCCCCTCCTCATCCGCATCTGCTTCTCAAGAAAAAGAAAAAGAAAAGGATCAACACAAACAACAATCCAACAAAATCACGGCCGAAGTCAAAGTTCCCCAGTCCAAATACGAATACACGGCGCTCGAGCCGCCCGTGATCGAAACCCCCCAGCTGCGCGACATGGGCGAGGCCACGCCGCCGCTCGAGTGGATCGGCTTGCACCGCGACCGGTTGCCGAACTTAACGCACCAGATTGTTATTGTGTCGTTGTTGGAGCTGGCGGGCGAGGTGGAGGATGCGTATAGTAAGATTTTGGGGTCTACTTGAGATGTGGTGGTTGGGGTTGGAAAGGGAGTTTTGTAGCATCGTGGGTGAGGGGCGTGAAGGGGGAAGATGATATGGGGAGAGGGTGGTGTGAGGGGGGAAGTATGGAGTGTGGGAAAGGACAAGGAGTTTTGGTTGTCTGGCGGTTTACCATGTTTTCTTACTGAACTTGCATCTAATTTTAATATGCTAAGTATTACCTTACATATCTTTTCAGCAAATGTTGCTCTCTCTCTCAGCCAGCCACAATCTCCTTGGAATATTGTCGTTTGTCTAGGAAGACTTTAACTTGCTTCTGTTCATCACAAAAGATCACAACCTCTATCTCGCTCACTCGACTACATACCTACCAGATAACTTTCTACAAACCTCTACAGCCCTTGAAGCTCCCTCTCACCCCCCCCTCCGCTCCCACCTTCCCCCAGGCCCCGGCCTCATATCCTACACTACTGCACCCAAGACTTCAAGAACTAGGCACCGCAAAACCCAATGCACCCCACAACCGCCACCGGCCCGAAGCACCGGACCGGTGCTCGTCAATCTTGATTTTTGAGATTTTCCCTCCATTTGATCTGATCTGAGTCTGCAAGGGTAGTTTCCTGGCGGTGCACGAACATAGGTATTTACGTAGTAGGCATGTAGGGTGGGGGATGGTGCCTTTTGTTCTTCGGTAGATGGCCCATTGGTGGACTTGTCTTCCGTTTCTGTCTTCCGTTCGTTTTGGGTTTGGGTTTGATTTCTAGCTAACCTGGACTAGTGTGGTTCCTAAACAGTTGCCCTATGGTGAGAAGATTCGGAAGTCGGGAGGGTAGAAGCGAGCGAGGCTTGTTCCGAAACAAAAAGCGAAAAGGCTGTTGAATGATGCATACAATGGAGATCTGAGGTAGCTTGCTAGTGGGTGCCTTTTGTGCATGGGATTGTTCCGAGATTTGGTTTCGAACCTCAGCACTCCTTTTTCCATATCCTTTAAAGATAGTTGATACGCCCAGGTAGCAAGTGACAAATATTGGTCACAGATTCACGTATGTGACGAGGGGTATAGGAGCAGCAACAAAGCTCGGCGAGGCCTTCAGCTAGAAGAACCATGAACCACCGCGGCTATGTACCGCTAGTAGCAAAGGACAGCTTCGGGTGAGGATTCCGAGATCTTGAAAAAGTAACTTGGCTGGGTTGCCTGGCCAAGCCCACGCATGTGACTCTACAAAAGCCTGATGCGTGAAAAAGAAGTCATGGTTCGGCGTTTATGGATTTGTCAGGAAACGCTTGGTTTGCCTGTTTCGAGGGAGCAGTTGACAAAAGATAGAGGACGCTCCATGGACGTTGGAAGGCAGAGTTGGTATGCAGCATGCGGCTAGGTGACGGCGGACCAATTATATCGTGATTTTTTGAGGCGCCTTTGGTCATTGTTTGGCGAAGGCATTGTGAGGGAGCGAGCAAAGAAAGAAATGGATCTGGCCGCCATGGTTCCAACTTGCCCGTAGCCGCCAGTGGTATCGTTTCAAAGAAGCCGGATTCTTTGATGGACTTCACGATCCCGCCATGGCATAGTACGGGTGATATTTGTGACCTCGGCGGTATTTGACTTCTTTGGTAGCAGTCCCCAGTCCTTGGGCGTTAATCAAACGGGGCCGTTTATAGGTCGTCGAGGATGAGTGTTGGAACGAAACGCCAGGATCGACTCGACGTTGGAGAGGAGGATGGATTGCAGGACGAAAACGGTATTCAGAGCAGGCCATTCTGGTAGCCAGCGCAGGTAACCCACTTTTATCGCTGAGTAAGCCCAGCCCAGCCGCCAGAAGCGCCAGCACACCGTGTACATCGCTGCCTAACCGCCGCCACCGTCGCGCAGTCTATTAGCGACCGTTAGTCGTATGCGTAATTGAATAAAACTATCGCAAGACCTTATTCTAGTATTACGTAATTGTTTTGAGCGATTATCTTATTATTTTTATTATTATTTTATAGAGTATTATTGAGCTTGTAGTATTATTAACTTCGCCCGCCCACCTAAGTCGCGTATTTGCCCAAGTAAATAAACGGGTAAATAAAACGCGAAAGTAAGTTAAACTCCAGCCCAGCCGATTAAGACGACTATTTCTGACTGTAATTTAATAGATTTGCCCGCTAAAATAACCCCTAATCAATTTCGAGCAATTATTCTTGAACGGAGTACGATTCCCTTCGTTAAAATCTAATCGCTATTAATCCGCCGCCGTCCCTAGCGATTAAAAACGCAGTTACTACAATCCCCTAACCGCGCTATTAAATAGCGGTCTCCCCTACTAGCGAGGCTACTATTTACTATTAGGCCGTTTAATATTAAAAGCGAGGCATTCGAAGCCTTTTTCACGTACTATCACGAACGCGGGTTCGTCGTTATATAGAGGGGATTTATTAATAATAAAAAGGATTATACTAGAATCGAACATTATAACTTTCGTTATAACTGTAGCGGCGTATATAAACTAACGGGTCAAAGTATCCGTAATAAAAGTTCGCGAATTATTAGCTACCTATATTAAGCAAAAGTCGTATTACGTAAAAGGGAGGGAAATAAATAGTTTACTAAAGAGATAGATAAAAAGTATAATTACCCTTATAGTACTAGAAACTTACCTACTAACCCGAATTATCGTTATTAAATACGTATCGGCTACAAGAAGGCGATCTTCGCCGCAGTCGAAAAGTTATCGAACATTGTTAGAATATTATCGAAGTAAATATCTTACTACTTTAGCAATACCTTCGAGAATTTTAATAGCGATAGTAGGGTCGAGGCGGATATTCAACGACTTAATAGCAATAATCTAATCGCTAATTTACGTAGTTATAAATTCCTTATTACAGTATAAAAAATCTTAAACCTCTAGAAGCAACTTCGTAAAGAGAAATACGGTCCCTTCACTTCTACCAAAATATTCATCAACATACTAGAGAAGTATAAAGACTAGTACAGTATCTATTACTTCGTTAATTATAACGAGAGCGTCCTTAGCTAGCAATACATACAATATATATTCTAGACCTTTAAATAGTATATAGAAATATAGAGGAATTACCTACACGTTATACTAGTTAATAATACGTATAAAGTAAACGAAATCCAATACTTTTATATACTCTTCTATTATTATATAGATAAATCCATTACCCCCATAAATCTTACTAGGAATCCACATTAACTCCCTTTTTTTTAATATAGGTTAACCGATTTAACTTTCCCCTCTTTAATATTATTAGTATCGATACGCTAGGTTATAACTTCAACTTCGCATTTAGTCTCTCGAATAGCGAGACAAAAAAAGACTTCACGTAGCATCTCAACTACCTCAAGAAACTCCAAGGAGATATCCTAGACCCCGCTATCTTTATTACCGACTTCTATAAAGGATTTAAAAAGGTAGCTATCGTAGTATACCCCGCCGTATAGCACTAGTTCTATATATAGTACGTTATAAAGAATATGAATTATCATATTAAAAAGAAATAGGTTCAACCTAGTCCGCTAAGTCCCCGTAATAATAATAAGCCAATTCCCGACCCTACCCTACTAATTCCCCCGCTAATATACCGGGATTTGAATAATAATAGTCCTAACCCTCTATTATACGAAGGCTTAAAATAAGAAGACGAGGAGGTTGCTAATAACGTCGACGAAAACCTTAATAATAACAATTTAAATAAAAAAGACAATGCCGCCGCTATAAACCGTTTAATAGAGGAGGGGGGGGAGGTAATTAGTATAGGAATTATCGAAGAGGACGCCGCTAAAGTAGACCGCCCGCGTACCGTACTACTAGCTCGCCCACGTATCGTACTAAAGTATAACCCTCATCGACGATTCTATAAGAATATATATAAGGGGTTCTAAAATACCTAGAAGCGAATTGTATATATTAATAATAAAGGTTGCTTCAAACGAGTATAGCAATTACTCGTTAATGAATTTAGACAGTAAATTCGTACGTATTACTCCCCCTTTCTCTATAATAAATTATATACCTTTTTTACTAACCTTTTTCATTATAGTACTTATACTTTACTTACAGAAATATTACTTACTATAGATCGACGAGTTTGGTAATTACGTTGTTTCGAAGCTTAGAAACTATAGCATTAAAGCATTTAGCCATATAGAATCTACTTACAGAACTATTAAACGCTTCCTTAAGAACCATCTCGCCTCTCTTAATTAATTATATAACTAGATCTACTCTACTTACGCTACTCAAAAGGATCGGTTTATAATCGAATCGAAAAAAGTACAGCAAACCTTCTTATATAAATATAAAAGGGTTAGGTTCTTTAATAAACTGCTATTACGCGTCTCATCCTTCCCCTTTAAATTAATATAGTAGTAGTACCACTACGTATATAACGATTAGATTAGGGACCTAACATAGGTACCGTATATTAATTATACGAAGCAATTTACAATATAGTATAACCTTCCCTATAAGCACCTAATACTAGAACTATTATAGCGTTAACCGCAGGAGGGGTTAATTATCAACGACGTCGATAAATATTAGTAGTTAACTCTAAATAGGAGCGATAGACTAGACGAAGCTTAACAACGTAATTATAGGATCCAAGACCTAATTCCCTTACCTAGCCGCCGACGGCAGACCTCTATACCCGACCCAAACTTAAAGGATTACCTACGTAAAGTATCGGTATACAAGGTATTAAACCCAGAAGTTTACGAAATATATTAATTTAAAATTAGTCGATTATATAACCAGCCCGCCCAATAGTCCGCCTAGCCTATCGACCACGACTAGTATAATAACCGCCGCATACCATCTCACGACGAGGAACCTCGCCGGCCAATACAGTAAAATGCCCAAAGAGGAAGGAGGAGAGGGGGTATATAGAGAGGGGGCACACAGAGAGGGGGTATACAAAGGGCGTTTCGTGCCCGTAATAATATTATTCTAAAAGATTTATAGCGAACTATTATAGAGGCAGCTAATAATACAACTAATAATACCGCTAAAATTATTATAGTACGGTTCATACTAGCTCCAGTACCTTCTCTAGCACCCTTACCCTCCCCTTTTTACTCTCCAACTCCTTTATAGAGAGCTTTAGCGCCCTCCCTATTTCCCTATCCCTAAGTCTAGCAATAGCCGCCAATCTAACAATAACCGTTATACAACTATATACTAACTTCTATTAATTCTAACTAATTTAATTATAGACTACCAACACCTATTAAATAATTAGTACCTTAGAATTAAGACCTCCCTCCCCCTTCTAACTAATAATAGGGAAGTTTATAGGGCTGGATTATACTAGTAATATAAATAGGACCACTTCTAATACCTTACTCCTAGAGCTAGCATTTATATGGCGGGTATCAAAATCAGGGTGGGCACGTACACTTTAGGCAGTAAGTACAGTATGTGCAGCAATAGAGCCAATAAGAGGGATAGCAGTTATAGTAGTAACAACCGTATTAACGCCTTCCACGGTAGATAATTAACTAGATTGATAATTCTAAATAATTTTATATAAAAGATAACGACAACGACGTAGATTTAGTAATGCGCTAGCATCGTTTATGTAGCCTCAGTTACACACGGTATACTAGCGCAGCTGGGCGGTTGGGCGGCTGTCACATGCTTACTCATCATAAAAAGTGGGTTACCTGCGCTGGCTACCAGAATGGCCTGCTCTGAATACCGTTTTCGATTGCAGGAGACATTGCAGTGATTGGTTCCACTTTGGTGATGTTAACAAAACAGTGGCTGTTTGTGATTGGTCACCGTGCAAACTCCACAAGGTCCACTCCTATTACCCTTGCTTCCCCACCAATCTTCCCCCGCTTGATGGAGCGGCAGTGGCACTCGAAGCACTGCACCTTCCCTGCACGTTCCTGAACTCCTCTGAGGCGCCATGTCTTGGCACCCGTGCATCTCCTGTTGCCATTCGTCCTGCTTTCCGACTTCGATTCACTCGGAAGGCCTCTTACACTCGCCTCATTATACTGACTGCGGGCCAACTGAAACGCCAACCATGCTTCTGACAATGACGCCGACCGCGCACAACAGACGATGTTGGTCAATGAAATCGTCCACCTGCACTAGCTGAAAGACGAAGCGTTGCGCCGCTCGAGCCTTGACTACCAACCCAACATCGTGGGACGTCATACAAAGATGAATTTCTCCTTAGAGAGCCATATTGCCCAACCGCCAACTACCAAACACCATGTCCTTCAAACGGCGCTTCACTTGCTGGCCCCTACTTTCAACTGCGGCTTGATAGGGTCTGAATTCCGGGTAAACTAGCGCAACTTGTCGGTACCAGAGGACCGTGGGGCCACGCGGAACAGCCATGGTATTTCCCATTCAGGATATGCTCGACATGTCGCGTGCAAGGGCGGAATGGGTCATTCATCACGAATCAGACCCAAGGCGGGATTCTCCTCCCAAAGAGCCGGCTCGAGTGAAGCGTGTTCAGGAGGGCATGAGGGGGCTTCTTTGACTCTCCATGTCGTGACCCATTAAGCGCGGCAGAAGCCCATTGTCACTTGTCAGAGTCGAGTGAATGGGAACCGTTGGCAGTGAATGGTATTGTTTTTTCGTCCCGTCTATGAGGTATTGCAACTACATAAATCCTGCCCACCTCCCACCGGTTCTCCTGGGAAATCTGTTTTTAGCTCCATATCTTGATCACCTCTCCCTCACCAAACAGTCCCAGATATATCAGTCGACAGGTCGACACAATGCTCTACAAGTCTTTAGCTGCTGGCGTTATCGCCTTTGGGCTGCCAACCTTCGCCTCCGCTACCCTTCTCTATACTACTTCTTACGGTGGTAATATCACGGTACTGGATTACGCAAACGGTACCCTTACAAAGCGAGGTGAGAGCACGGCATGCGGCGAGAATCCGTCATGGCTGGATTTCGCCGGTAGCGTTATCTACTGCGTCAACGAGAGATGGGGCGTCAACGACCCCGGTAACCTATTCTCCTTGAAGGTCAACAAAGATGGCACCGTGGACCCGACCCCTCTCAACAAGATCGACACTGGTAAAGGGCCGGTGAGCATTGTCCGATACGGAAATGCTCAAAAGGGATTGGCTGTTGCCAACTAGTAAGTCCACTCGTTATTTATCGATGTACGATGCATCTAATCAAGGGTTTGATATTAGCGCGGATGAGTCTATTCAGACCTTCGATGGCTCCAACCCTAGCAGCTTGAAACTCCTCGAGACCTTCCCATACCACCGTCCTAATGCCAGTGATCCCGGTCATCCTCATCAGGTCCTCTTGGACCCCACCGGCGACTTCATCGTTGTTCCTGACCTTGGCTGGAACCTTTTGCGCATCTTCAAGGTCGACAAGAATACCTTGAAGTTGAAGGAGGCGGGTACTGTTGACACCGGTAGTGGCCCAAACAACACCAAAGCCGGTCCCAGACACGGCGTCTTTCACCAGATCGATTCCACTACTTACTACTATCTCATGACCGAGCTGTCCAACGAGCTTGTCACCTACAAGGTTACCTACATGGCCGACTCCCTTACATTCGCCGAACAATTCAGGACCAATAGCCACGGCAAGGAAGGTGTGCCTTCTGCCCCTGGTTCTGCAGGTGCTGAAATCGCCATCTCTGTAAGTCCTGAGCCTTGTTGCGTAGTGACAATGCAAGTCTGTTCAAGTGGCATATCAAACTAACTTTTTATACAGCCTGACAAAAACTTCCTAGTCCTCTCGTCTCGCCTGGAAGGAACTCTCAGGATCCCCAACGTCCTGGACGGCCATGAAGATAGGAGCGATTACATCATCAGCTTCTCAATCAACAAGGCCGATGGAAAGCCCACCCTCATCCAAGAGGCGCCCTCAGGTGGCATGAACCCGCGTCATTTCTCTATAAGCAAGGACGGCACCATTCTCGCCGCAGTCTCGCAGTTCAATGCCAGTATTGCGCTCTACAAACGTGACGTCCAGACCGGCAAGCTTGGCGACCTTCTTGCTGCCTACCCGATCCCCGGCTCGCCCGGTTTTGTGGCGTTTAAGGAGTAAGTCTACACATTCCTATGCTTCGTTAAATCTTGGTAGTCCAGCAAAAGGAAGTAGGAAGAGCATGAATGGACGTTTTAGTGGTTCTTGAAGTCACAGCGTCGAGCAAAGACCACCAATGACTCCACGTTTATTGCAAGGACGGACAACGCGGACGGGGACCTTTTGGGGGGGAAGAAGGGACAAGCCAAGCCCTTACTGAACCATTACTAACAGAATAATTATCGTATAGGGATTCGAATTGCTCCTAAGTCAGCGGCGAATGGGTCTTCGGTTGAAAGTGGACAAGGAAAAGAAGGAGAAAAGAAGCGAGAGACATCATGCATGAAGGGACACTCATGGAAGGGAAGGAAAAAGCTCCTTATGACGCGAGATCGGTATGCCGCATATATATCGGGCTGGATTTCCCAGTATGCTACCTACGTAGGCGAGTAATGAGAATGGGAAATGAATCATGAGAGCCAGAGATGTTCAGATCTCAACTGAACGCTGACGTTAAACTTGACCTCGCATGATTTATTCAAAACGTCTGTAAATATATGTCGGTGCAGGTAAGATCGGGTAGTATGCACGTGGATGGGTACGTGCATACGGGTATGTCATTTCAAATTCATGACAATGCCAATATCAGCAACAAGTTCAATACCATTGTTCACATCGGGTATCGCCTCTCTCCGCCGCATCAGAATTCTCCGTTCGGTTCTAGGGGTCCACCGCCTCTTCGTGCTTGCCTCCGCTTGCTTGCTTCCCCTTGCTTGCCGGCCTTGCCTTGCCTTACCGAATGTGTCGATGAAATGGACTGGATGCAGTCCACGACTCCACGTGCCTTGTGAAGAACCGCTTGAACTCACTACCTACCACTGCAACTCTAGATCAAATCATCGAACGATGGGAGAGAGAGAAATGGTAGCGCGCTACGCTAAGCAACCTTCGCCCTTAGAAAGACGCCGATGGGAAAGCTCATCTGACCATTTCCGTCGTGTTTGCTAAGAGAATGTCGGACTGCGTTGCTCGAAGCCACAGGCCCCCGACCTTCCTCATTTACGTTTTAAAGCTTGCTCAGCTACTTGGTCTCATGACACGGGGTGGTCTCGTTGGGATGCTCTTAAGCGCTTTCCATCTTGCGAGTATACCACCTACATGGTCAGCTTGTTCAGCGAACATTCAAATTGGATATGTGATAGCAATCAAAGTAGACGCCTTGATGAAATTGCAAAGAAAGCTTAACGACGCGTTCCATGTAACTATAACACGTTTATGTTCCATTGGATCGGTCCGTCAACGTGAAAAGGATAGGTAGTAACGCCTTCGCTAGCAAACATAACAGTGTTCTTCCCATCTTATATAACTTGGCATTGCAGACTACCTGCCGTTCACGTTCACGTACCTATGTGGCCTCATCCGTGACATATTTGCACGAAATATGAAGCTCGTCCCTACGTAGTAATAAATACAATGGGACATATGATTACCACCATTACCATCACGGTATATCAACCCCAGGGTCTACCAATTATCACCCGCCAGCCCGAGCACCAACCCCGGTTGAAATAGACAGGAAGTGATGATTCCGTACTCGTGCTCGCATAGCATCTCCGGTGAAATCGAAGCGCGCGGCGGCGCGCACTGATGCACAGAAGTACATACAGTAGTATCTAGCATGTAGTAGTATGCACGTGGAACGTTGGACGATCGTCGTCGTCCGTCGCCCGGCAAAAGGCCCGCGTAGGTGGGACTGAATGAATGAGAAATGGAGAGAGATTCTCGGACTTTTCTCCAATGAGATGGTGGTTACAGATTTTGAAGTTGTCTTGTGGTGTCCCTAGGTCCCGAATGCCCCGAGTGTATTGTACACTGCCATCACTCGGGTATAGTGCCAGTCTAGCTAAGGTAGCAACATGCTGTATGTTTGAAATGGTGGAAAGGCGATTAGCGAGCTCGTGCAGTGCAGATTTTTCGATACTGGGCCTTGCAATGTGGGACATAAAATAAAGGAAGTATCGTGGGGAATGCGGCAAGTGCGTGACTAGTCGACGTCTCGAAACCACCTGTACGGTCAGGCATAAAAGCCGGCCAGCTTGCTTTGTCCAACGACTCTTTGATATCTTCAAGGACTCAGGTTTCAGAACCCGATTTTAAATTCCGCTTCCTTGATAGAATTGACAACCCAGTTTCTCCACATAAACCTAGATAGTGAAAGACAACGGTTGATCACCACCACTTCCGTCCTCCGTCACCTCAGGCCTGAGAGCGAGAGGAGGGCACGGGAAGTGGTGGAATTTCCGATTTCCGATCCGACTATCGAAGAGCCCCAGTGAGTTCCCATCCACTAGCAAAGATCGTCGCTTGTGCCCCAGATTCTCAAGGCGAGTGCGATTTGGGTCCCTAGCGAGGCTCCGAGGCTAGCGGGTTTTGTCACGGTGGGTTTAGACTGTCTTAGTGCTTCGCGCTAGACTTCTAGGCTAATTTCATGGAGCGCCGCTAGAAGGAAGGCAGAAACAGGGGTTGTGAAAAAGGAAAGAGAGCCGGTTGATAGCTTGTCACGACGAAAGGGAAGTTGACAACAGGGTTAAAAGTTGTGGTTGTTGAGCAACGGTTTTGGAAAGTTAAGTTGTCGTGTGTTCAGAGATGATGCCCCGAAAGCTTGGAGTATAGAACCACACACCGGTCGTTAATGATGGACGCTTTTGTTAAACTGAGTTGCGGCGACCCAGAGATGCGATTCTTCTGGTTTTATTCCAATGTTGCTGTTCCCTCTTCCTAGTGTTGCAGTAGTACTTAGAGCGCCACTTTCCCAACCGGCAGTGTGGACTTTGGTGAACTTGACCCCATACACATCATGAATACGTCCAATCCTATAACCAGCGATAAACACCACCTGATGCATTCACCAACAGGCCAGCCACATAGTAGGCACAGTTCAACCAAAGACGGCCAGAATCGGTACTGAAAATATTAGTCAAAAAACGCAAGGTGAATAGCATGCCCGAGGCCGGTTTCTGTTTCTGAGCGAGGTCAGCACCGCGGTGGAACTTATCAATTTCCCAAGTCAAGTGCCAAGCGGGTACAGAATGGATATGTACCCGAGCGAACTGTCCGTAGTAACGGCGTGTAGTATCGTTCGGTCTTGGCCCTCTAGGGACGGCCCTGACGCTGCGGTTAACACCGCGGTAGTCGTTTTGTTGCGATCGCTTGCCTGCGTCTCTCAGGAAGCCGACGATGTCCTCGGCTCACGCTCGGCAGAGTATCAACGGGGGTGAACAACAAGAGAGAACCTGGAATGTCCAAATCCCATCATTTAAATCCGCGTCCGCGTCCTCGAGGACCTCCCTCGGCACTGGCAAGGAGAAGAGGAGGGGTGTTGTCTTCAGCAACCGAAGCGCAGGTTCGCAAATCCCAAAATGTAGGCGTTGGGGATTTTCCTCTCGGACCGGAGAAAACCAAAAAGTGTTAGCATTGTGATAGCTCAACATGTCTAAACACGCGCCTAGCCTTAGCAAGGCTTAACGTGCTTGGCCTTCCGCAAACCGTTACATAATTCGGGGGTTATTGAACATGACCATCACGATCAGCCCGGAGCCTAGGGGATATTGTATTGTATTGGGGGTAGCGTAAAATACACACTTACCTGTAATAAACATGATCTCGAACAGCGCCGGAGCGCCTACCCCCCCGCCGGAGAAGGATGACCGGAGCGGCGGCTAACGGCACTTTTCAAAATTCCGTGTAACTGAGGTTGTTCTGTTCACGGGTACGGGGTACCGGTACAGAGGTATCTCGAGTTCCCCTTCCGACCCCGCTTTTTTTCGGTGCCCGGGCTATCGAGGTCTAGACATGCGGAATTGCGGAGGTATGCAGTGGCTGGCTTCTCCGCGACAACATGTGCCGGTTAATATATTTTAGGCGGCAAGCCCCAGCCAGCGAGACGCATGACCCATGCCTCGCTCGCTGCTCCTGACCCTTTTTGACGATCTTGTATCGGTTTTGGACAGGCCTTCTTCGCAAATAGCAAAACATCACGTCCTGATTTGTCCAATTGCTGCTCGGGATAGATATAGCGTCGTGTCTTGTCTGTAAGCTAGAGTCAAGAGTCGGATGCTTCCAACACTTTTACCTATCTTCTTCCTCCGGCTTACCGGATGGAGGAGTCTTTATCTCCCCCTCAAACACCGGACCTTCCTTGTAGTGGAACCTGATGTAGTTGCCGTCTCGGTCCGAGCCTATTCACTTGTCATCGATCTGTCATCTTGATCGAGCTGAGGTTGCTGGGTTGAAATTTCTGAATGCAATTCGGAAACCGGATATCAGCATCTTCAACCTTTCCGCAGTCGCATGACGAGAGGTAGATTCAAGGGGTTTGTTGCAAGTAATCGGACCGACCGTCTTTGAGGTGTGATTTGGTACTGTGCTGTGCATGCAGACGTTAAAGATCCAATGTGCCTCCATGGAACTCTGGTAACTGAATTCCAGATTACATACCGAGTGGTACTTGCTGGTGTACATATAGGAAATGATCTGTTAACACCCTTGGCGACCAGTCCGTCACCAATAGCAATGCTCAACTGGTGATAGGCTGTCAGCTATAGACCAAATGAGGTGTACGACGGGTTGATGTGCCCTTCGAGAGTATCGCATATCTCGAATTAGGCCCAGAGCTTCCAAGGTACGTAGGTATGTACCTAGATACTGCGTAGGAAGAGGGGTCCCCGTTTTGCTGTTGGTAACATCCAATATCTGTCAATCTTCGGCTACCCTGAAATAGGACTGGCTTGGCGAGCCCTGTGTTCTGTTCATGGGACAAAGCTCCAACCAGAAAGGAAGGTCAAGGCTCTTGGTGTCTGATGAAGAACGGTTCTTCACTTCATGGTGATTGCGGTGGCAAAGAAGCTCTGACATGTCCCAACACATGACCTCTGTTCCGTTCGAAGGAGCAATGAAGGTGGGCGCGGAAGAGGACAGTATGGAGACGAGGCCAAGCGAGCTGATATCTGTGTCCAAGCTCGGAGATATCGACCGGTCTTGGGTGTCCGTTGATGACAGGTCAGTCAGCCTCTACGAGTATGGGTGCTGGAGGGCTTGTCCTGGCTGCCCGGATACGGACAAGACGGATCACCGGAGCCAAGGGTGGAGTTATGCCATGTACACGCACGTACACTTGTAGACGCCCAGAAGCTTTTTGAAACATGGGGCCACAAGTTCTGGAAGGAGTGGAAGCCCGGAAGGGTAGGTGTGGTGTTCTGGGTGAGACACGCACCCGGCAAGAATGGAGATGCTGGCCTGGTGGGAAGATTTGACAGGAGCAACGCCTTCGGTTGGCGAGTTTATGCTAAATTGCGACGCGCAGGGTTCAAGCAAGCCTTATGCGCTTCCATGTGGTTTCAAATGGCGACCTCGAGAAGTGGGCATGAACGCATGTGGTTGAGGTGGTGTGCCCGTGAGAGCGTGTGCACCCCTATGTGGGTCATTACGTGTTATCGTCGTTGTCGGAATTTGGTACGCAGCTCTGCCATGGCCCATTGGGACAACCTTCATGACAGTGGGAGCTCATGGCAGATACTGCTTCGGAACGCTTTTGGTGATCGACCCCACTTGGCGGCGCAGAAGGGGACATGAAGGACAAATCGAGAAGCGTGCATACAATAGTAATACCCAGACAGCCAGGTGCTAGTATGTAGGTGTGTATGTACCGAGAACCGTGGGAGGGGAGAGATATATTGATCCAAGATACATACCTACGAGGAACAACCAACCTCGTTTGCATAGCCTGGGTCACCCTCATATCGCCAGAAGTGCGAGCTGCGTAATGCACAATACTGGCCGCGACTAAAGCAGTCTCCAAGATGTAAGGAAAGACTGTAATGCAAGTAGAGGTAGCATGAAGATGCCTACGTATGAGGGTGTGATGTGGTGACTGTGGTTGGGAATCGACAAGAGGGACGTTCGAATTGTCAGTTGGAGTTTGGAGTTCCGTCCCTTTGGCAGCTTGCTTGGTGGGCGAGGTGGGTCTCTCCCCGCATCACAGTCTGTCCAGACACCTGCACCGACCAGTTGTGCCTGCCGTTCTTCGTCTGATTCCCCCAAGCACGTGCGGCCGGCCGCCTTCATGTGCTGGGGAAGGAGCTGGGGTTCGTCTGCTGGAGTTACGGGGCGAAATGGTCACTGTGACTGGCTGCAACTGGTTTGCAACTCAGGCCCTGGCGCTCACGGACGTCCCGTTGTCCACAACCTTCTGACTTTCTCCACACGGTTCTCCGCAAATTTTTGAGACTCCATCCAATGTTACCTCGTCCTCACCTTCCACGCTTCTATTCTTGCCTCGACATTTTTGTTGTTTCGGTTCGCAATTGATGCTGTTGTTAGCCTCAAGAACTGCTGTACAATACTGAGATCTAGGGAATATGATTGGTCCAAATGGTCGAAAAACCAGGGTAGAGAGAGAGAGCTTCAGAGCAGCCTCCTCAGTATTCCAGAGACAATGCCGAAAAGGGAAATAGTTCTAGCGTTTTTCCAGGACTTACATCGTCAAAGTCCACCAAACCCAAACTTCAGAAGGAAAAGTGTCTGTCGAAGTACCACGCCAACAATCAAACCAGGGTTGGAGTGTATAGCAGATGGCTTCGGTCATCAGCCAGATGGAGTAGAATACCTGACGTATGACTACAGAATCATCATTTCATCAATATCCAGTTGAGGATGAAAATTTGGGATGACGCGAGTTCGGGTCGTCTAGTCGATCCGGTCCCGGATGTCTGTAATACGGTAACTATACAAAACCTCACGCCAACCTCACGACGTCCCGTCCTCCAGCTTGCAACCAAGCATTTTGAACAGAGGCAAGCCGGACTGACACAACCAAAGCACAGCACCCGTGCACATACAATGGCTGGCTAGCCACAAGACCACGACTAGCAGAATGATCTCGCAAAGAAGGTTGGACAACAAAATCCGGCGATTGTGTCTGCTTTGGAGCGCGCAAACGCCCTCCCCTTGGAGAGGCACAGCCGAGCGAGTGCTTGAGCGTATTCCATAACATCGTCTTCCGGGGCGCCCGACAGAATCCACTGAAGCGCAGCTGTTATAGGTCTAGGGCTGGATTTTTAATCTATTAAAGTATAACCATTTGGTCGCGTTGCAAGGCTGGATTCCTAATTTATTTTAAGGTATAAGCATTTGGTCGCGTTTTAAAGCTGGATTTCTAATTTAATTTAAAGTATAAGCATTTGGTCGCGTTTTAAGGCTAGATTCTCAATCTATTAAAGTATAAGCATTAGGTCGCGTTTTGGGGTTAGATTCTTAATTTATATATCTAAATATTTTTCTATAAGCTTTAAATCTTAATTATTTATTATATATTAAAAGTTAAATATTAATTATATATTTAAAAATTAATAAATCTTATTTAACTTTTCTTTCTTTTTACTTTTTTAATTTATTATCATTATTATTATTATTATTATTATAATTTTTTTTCCCCTTCTTTTTTCCTTTTTTATTCCTAAATTTTCTTTTTTTTTCTTTTTTTCCTTTTTTTTTCTTTTTCTCTTTTTTTCCTTTTTTCTTTTTTTCTTTATTTATTTATTTATTTTACTATTACTGATTTGGGGAATTTTTTCCTATTTTTTCTTTAGTACCGTTTTATAAGAGTTATTACAAGAAGAGAGGTCTAAGTAGTAGGAGGAGATCAGCTCCTAGCTTTAATAGGTTAAAGGGCATCGTTAGCCTAGAGATAAAAGGGTAGAAGCTCCTTCTTCGTTTTAGACGAGAAGGAGAGAGACTTAAAACTAGATATTATTCTTTATAAATATACTTGAATTTATACTCTCCAAATCTACTCCTCGCTAAATCTATTCTTACTTTATAAATCCCCTCCCCTAACTTAAGAACTCTAACCTCCAGATCTGCTCCCCCCTCTCCTTCTAAAATCTTTGGAGTTTAAAAGTTAGAAGTAATACCTCAGTATTACTTTTAATCTACTCCCTAAATATTTATAATAATTATTTAGGCTCTCAAATTTAATTTTATTATAAATATTATAACCCTCTATAAACGATTTAACTTATTCCTTTAAACTTTAAAATTCTTCCTTCAAATCTTATAAGGTTATTATCTTTTCTTCGTAATATAATTTTTATTCCAAATCAAATAGTAATAAGGACGAAATAAATTTCAAATTCTTAATTAAATTAATTAATATAAATTTAAAAAATCTCCGGCCGGAATTCTTTGTAGATATAAAAGTCTACCCCCCTTTCCTTAGGATATTAATTTAATAATCGACCGAATAGCGAACAATTAATCGCCCCCTATAATAACGGAATTATTTAATTAACTCCTCGGAAATATTAATATTGGATATATATAATTCCTTACCTCTTCGTCTAATTTACGATTTACTGATATCCTTCAATAAATATTCTAACCCCTTTCCCCTCTTTTATTAAATTATAAGCGACGCAAATTACGAAGAAGAACCGTACCGAGAGACTAAATTAATAAGAAAATAAATTAGAGATAATAAAATTAATAGTCTAAATTATATAAGAATTCGAAAAAGACGAATTAAAGATAGAGAATTAATCCGCCCCCTACCCCTTTCTCCTACCCTCGCTATAAATATTCGAAAATTATATATTAAACTTTTCCTTTAATTAATCGTAACCTTATTAAGTTATATTATATTACTTTTTCGAACCTTATTAACTATTTTTTTATTTATATTAAATTTCTTTTCAAAAGCGAATATTATTAGTAGGGTAATTATTAATAATAATTAATACAATTAAGAATATCGTTAAATAAATAAATTATTATTAAATAACCCAATCCCTAATCGTATTAAATTACTTAATCTAAATTCTAATATCTAAAGTCCAATAGTACAAAAGTACCTATACGATACTAATCCTTTCAATAAAGAACATTAAATTTACTTATCTTTAAATAATTATATTAACTCTTATAATTATTATTCTATATATCTACTAATATATTTATTTATCTATTACTCCTTATTTAATTAAAGACCTTTATTCTTCACCGAATTATTCTCCGATAATATATCCGACTCCTCTTCTAAGTATAACAATATTATTCTTAAGGTTAATACTCCCGAAACTCCAATTAAGGGAGTAAATCCTCCTATAATAATCGTACTCCTTAACTCCGTTTTTAACTAATCTAATATTTAGTAAGGCTATAATATTAAGTTTAAAAAGAAGTTTAATAGTAAAAGAATTACTAAATACTTCGAATTTTTCGAAGAAGAAATTAGTTATATTAATTTCGGTAATAATAAATTTAAAATTAGCGTTTAGATTATTTAATATAAGAAATAGCCTAAGGATATTATTAAAAGTATCCTCCGCCAGCTTAAATAAAATAACGAAGTCTCTTAGAAAAATTTTATTAAAATTTTTAAAACGATTTACAAAGTTAAGGACCTTAAGTAAATAAATAATATATTTACTACTTTAAAGAAGTTCTATATTAAATAAATCCTTTATAAGAAGGATAAAATTAATAAAGCTATTTTTAACTATATTATTCTCTTCGCTTGCTAGAACGATATTAATAGGGAAGCTACTAAAGAATTAATTATTAAGAATTTTTATAAAAAGTTAAATATTAAAATTAAATAGATAATCGCTAATATTATATCCGCTAAAAATAAGGAAATAATTTTTAAAATAAATTAGATTACTTTCTATACGGACTTTTAAGACTCTATTATTCAATAATTTGAAAAAATATCTTCTAATAACTCTTCGAACTCTTTTAACTCTAACGAGGAGGAGATTACTACTAAGAAGTGTAAGATTAAGAAGAAGGTCGTCGATATAGATAGCTCTTCTAATTCTAATAACGGTAATATAATTATTATTAAGAAGATTACTTCTACTAAAAAGGTTAAATAATTAGTTAAAGTAATTAATCCGGTCCTACTTATTAAGATTAACGAGAAGATTAAGCGTATTAATAATATAATAAATAAGTTTACTAATTAATTCGAAAAATTAATAATTTATTATTTTAAAATAAAAAATATATAACGCTTCGCCTAGAACCTTCCTCCCGCCTTTTAATAATCTATATACCTTATTTAGACCTTTCGTCTTCCTATTTAAATTAATACTATACCAATTTCCGGCTTTAATTAAAGTAAAGGTTAATACCCTTTATTTCGTAGCGGATATACTCCCTACGATTATACTTCTTATAATAACTGGGCTCCTACTATATACTATTAATATAAAAGTAATTATTTTATATATAAATACAATTAAAAATAATATAATATTATATATAAATACTATTTATTCGCTATTATTCAACCTTCTAGAGGATTAAATATTCAAATCTTCCTTAAATTTAATTAAAACCCTAACTAAAAAGTAGATTACTAATTATATATTAATATCTAACGTTAAAATAAAGTTAGGGAATTATTCCGGTCTTTAATAGTTATTAAAATTAACTACTTAAAATACCCTAAGTTCAAAAAATAAGAATTAGAGTAATTTAAAGGAGGAAATCCTAAAAAACCTAACTACGTCCCTAATTTCAACCTACTTCCCCTAAATAATAAATAAATATAGGAAGAAATCTAAACCGTAAACGCCAAACGGAAGAAAATTAAAATTAATATTATTTAGATTAATAAATATAATTACTTTTATAGAACGATTTAAATTATCTAAGAAAGGGCGGCGGCTATTTATATAGTCGTAGCCAATTTTAAAGAAAAGTTCCCTAGTAAGTCCTTAAAGGTTACTAAATTAATAGATTAAGGCGATAAAGTAGAAATTAATACCTTTAAACTTTCTTCCGCTATAATTATTATTATAGGAAAAATTAAAAAATTTAAGATTTTTAATAAAAGTTTCCTCCCTTTTATTAATACCCCTATATTTATAATTACCCTTCTTTTTAAAGAAGCTAATTTAAGTAAGCGAGCCCTTAAATATAATATTATAGCTATAGAAGAGAAGTAACCTACTTCCGAATTTACTATTAAGAAAGTTAAGAAGGTTTATTTTTCTAAAAAATTTAAAGACTTTAAAATTCGCGATAATATAATTAAATTAAAGGATCTTTACCCTATAGTAATAAAATTTATAATTATTAAGGTAAATATTACCGTCGAAGATATTATTAAAAATAATCTTACTAATACTATAGTTATTTACCGATAAATTAATTTACTTAATAATATTAATTATAACGAAAATAACAGTATATCTAAGCTTAAATTTAAATATAATAGGAGCGCTATTCGTAATAATACCCCCGAAGCTAATAAATTCATCTTTATTATATTTAAAATTAACGTCCAAACTAATATTATATTTATTAAAAAGGGATTTATTCCTTTTAAAGTAGTAATTAACCTTATAGAAGCGTATATAAGAGGCGTCGTATCTTCCCTTTACGGCTATATTAATTTAATAGGGATATATAACTTTTTAATATTAGAATAATAAATTTTTAAATAATTCCGGTATAAGCCTATACGAAGAGTGTTAATTCGTAAAGCCTTTATTAACGTTATAAAATATATAGAAATATCTATTTTAATTATAAAGAAGGGAATTACTAAATTCCTACTACTATTTACCCTAATAATTTTAATTAAAGTAAAGGGAGGGTAGAAAATTGCTACTTTATTCGATATTAATATAAAATATAATACTATTTATAAGGGGCTTATAAATCGGCTCGGTTTAAATACTATTAGGACGGTAATTAAGAATATTAATAATAATAAAAGAAAAAAGAACTTCCTTAAAGAAATTTATAAAAAGATTTACTTATTCAATAAAGGTAAAGAAATTTATTTCTTCGTTACTAAGAACCGCTTGCCTAATTATAAGATTATATTAGGCTTACCCTTCTTTTAGGATATTAATATTTATATAAAGTATAAGGACAATGGTAAAAACTATATATTAATTATAATCGGCGGGGTAATAATCCGTACCGCCCTAATTACTAATTTAAAGGAATTATTAAATACTAATTAATAAATTTAAATTCCAAATAGTATTTATAACCCTTATAATACTTAGTAAGGAAAACGTTATAAATATTAATTCTCCGGTAAGGGTAAAATTACTAAATTAAATAGAATTTAAGGAAAATAATTATAGGATCGCCACCCTTACTAATAAAGCGGTAAAGGAAGTGGTTTCGATATTATTTAAAAAAAGGGAAAAATATTAAATTCTATAAAGGGTATAAGGGATTATTAGAAGAGAGGATACGAACCTTAGGGTTAATTCGAATCTGGAGAATATTATTCAACCGTGTTCGGTATAAAGTAAAGGAATAAATCTTAGGGTTAGTAAAGGAAAAGATTATTAAGAATTAGAAGGTTAATAAAAGTTAGAAATAATCGTTATTTTAAAGAAGGCGAAGAAAAGGATTAAGAAGGTTCTAATAAGAGAATTTAGGAAGGTTATAAGGAGATTTAAAAGTAAAATAAAGAAATAGAAGTTAAAAACTCTTTTTATATATATTAATACTATATATAAAAAGGTCGGGTAAAAGGTTAATCCTATTAATAATATAATTTCGGATAGATTAAAACTTAGAGGGAACCCTAATTAAAAGGTTAATAAAATAATAAAAGTCTAGGAGCGGATTAGTAACGTTTTGGAAAACTTCGGTACGGAATAGGATTCTTATATTATTCCCCGGTTTACGGAATTAATTAGAAAGTTAAGATTAATAGAGGAGCGTTTTCAAGTTATTATTAGGATAATTTAAAGTACTTTAAACGATAGAAAAATTAAATTATTTACCTATATCCTTTTTAATAGGGAGAACGCCCTCGCTTAGGATTTTATAAAATATAGAAAATTTAATACTAAAGTAATCCCTCCTTAAGAAATTTATATTATCTTATACTCTATTTAATAAATTAAAATTATTCCTATCCCTAAGGCTCTTTATAATAAGGTTTATAATTTATTTAAAAATAGAATTAAGAAGGGAATCCTCGAAGAAAATTACGCCGCGTATAAAAATAATTAGTTTTTTATTATTAAAAAAAATAGAAGTTTATATTTAATTAATAACGTTTAGCGAATTAATAAAGTAATTTTACGAAACGTAAATCCGCCCTTAAATTATAAAGAGTTTAGTAAAGGCTTTAGAAGCTATAAAATAATTTTACTCCTAAATTTATTCTCTAATTATAATTAAATCCCCTTCGACGAAATTAATAGAAATTTTATAACCTTTTTAATATTATTAGGGCACTTTCGGATAACTACCCTATTTTAAGGAAATACTAATTCTATCGCCCAATTTATAAAAGTAATAACCTGTATATTTTATAACCTAATCCTTAACGTTTATTAATTATATTTTAATAATATTTATATTAAGGGTCCTAAAATTAATTATAATAGGGAGGTAATTAATAGTAAAGGTATTAGGAAATACGTTTTAAAATATCTTTAATACGGGTAACCGGGAGTGCTTCACAAATACTATTGGTAATATTTGAAAGCGTTGTAAAAAATAATATAGAAGGAAGAATTAGAAGCCAAAGGTTAGCGCTAACGGCGCGCCTCTTATACGAAGCTTCCTTATCTTATTAAGGGATCTACCTTAACCTGCCTGCTGGGTTAATACGCCCAATGGGCGTACGACCTAGTCGGTAGCCTTTACGCAATAGCTAAGCGGGCGGGTTAGTTACGTGTGATTAGCTACCCTATAGTTTTATCTAATCTATATATATAAATATACGTGTCCGGTATTAAGTTCCGGCTTATAAAGAGAATATTAGTATTTTTATTAGGAATGCCTTTATTCCTTCTTTGCCTAATTACGTATAATACGCGTAGTCCGACGTTCTTTAGTACGTTCCTTAGTACTATATTGCTCCTTATTAGCGTTACGTCTTCCCTTACGCTCCTAATACTCCGTAATTAATTCCTTCGATTTATATAATTCCTCTTCTATTTTCTAATTATTATACTAATAATTATAGCCAAGCTATTTAATACGATAATTATATGTACTGTCGCTTTTAAATTTATAGTCTAGGATAATTTTAATTTCGTAATTAGTAGTATTATTATTATTATTATTATTTGAGTTTTACGAGTCTTCGATAGGTTTAGGGGGTAGTACTATTCGGTTAAAAGGGTTATTTCTTTTAGAGGTAAGCTTTAAATGAGTAATAGAAATTATTAGGTAGATTTTTATTTCTTTTAGTAAATTTAGTTCGTATATTAATTTACTTACTTTACGAATAATTTTAAAAGGCCCGATATATTATTATAATAGCTTTTTAGAGGGCTATCCTAATAGATAATAGCCCTTATAGAATTTAAAGAATATTTTATTATTAGTTTTTAATTCAAATTATCGGTAGTTAGTATTGTAGTAACGTTTAGTATTAATAATAGCGAAGTTTATAGCGAATCGAACGTTTTTACGGATATAGTCGTATAGAATTTAATAATTTACTATTTTGGCGGGCTTAGCGAATAAATTAAGGGGGGCAGCTAATTTGTAATTAAAGAAGTATTTATATAGATTAGTTTTAATAGTATTAATATAAGCGTTATTAAAGTTCTATTATAATTGAATAACTACTTTAAGCTATACTTTATTTAGATTATAGAAAATATAGAAACGTAAGGCAATTTCGACCGATTAATTCTTCCTTTCGGCCTATCCGTTTCCTTAAGGGTAATAAATTGTAATTATTAAAAGTTTGGTATTTATAACTTTCTATATTTTTTTCCAAAGCGTTAATATAAATTTGCAGTCTCTATTTAAAATAATAGCGATTGGTATACCCTAATCGTAGAGTAGTAGGGTGCGTAATAGTACTTTACCTTAGTTTTCCGCCGTATATATTGAATATTTAAGTATAAATAATAATTGCTTTAAAGATTTATTAGTAACGGGAATTATGTAATTAAAGGTATTATAACCTTTAAGGTACTATAGGGTATTAATAATTAATATTTTTAAGAGGCCGATAATAAAGTCGATGGCGATAATTTATATTAGTAGGGTATTTTTAAATTTAATAAGTTAATAATTATTAATTAGCGTACTTCTATCGGTCTAATTGAGATTATAAGCCGGGTAGTATTGTATGTAGGTTTTAACGAAGTATATTTTATTAGGGAAAGAAAAGGACTTTAGATTATATATTATTCGGTTTTTATTAAAGTAATATTTTTTATTGTATACGGCTTGTAGAACTTTTTGGACGTAATTATATGGAATATATAAAGTCTTTATATTATTATTCTATTAATTATAAATTAAACCCTATTTATTGATAAAGAATAAATAGTTAGGGCGATAAAAGCCGTTACCGTCTTCGGTAGCGTAATTTTTTAAGTCGTCGAATACTTTAGTAAATTTTACATTGGTTTTATAACTTTCGACGAAACGTTTCCGGGTAGTTTTATTTATTTACGTTTTTAAATAGATATAGAAGATTTCCTTTACGAATTAAATATTGTTTAAAATAGCTTCTCCTTTTAAATTACTATTATTACCCTTTATTTTTAGACGGTTGAATATATTGGGTAAGAAGTTGAGCTTTCTTAGTAGGTAATAGACTTTAATATTATATTAGGATAAGTATATAGATACGTTAATTAAGCGTCGATTTGCCCTATCCGTTAATAAAGTATATAGAGAAGTC
The DNA here is from genome assembly GCA_009806015.1 of Neurospora sp. CHS-2018b. Taxonomy (NCBI): domain Eukaryota; kingdom Fungi; phylum Ascomycota; class Sordariomycetes; order Sordariales; family Sordariaceae; genus Neurospora; species Neurospora sp. CHS-2018b. The sequence goes on from RAOV01000006.1 coordinate 1,453,906, forward strand.
TACTTTATAATACTTTTCGTCGTAGAATAGTCGGTTAGAATAATAACGGTCTTATTATACGAATAGATTTAAGTTCGTAAATATTTAATAGCTTAAATTAAATATACTACTTCAAATTCGGAAAGGCTATATTTAATTTCAACCGATATTAGTATTTTATTTAAAAATATAATAGGAAGGATTTAGTTCGAAGGGATATTCGTATTAGGAACCTAGGCGTAGTCGATTTTAAGGTAGAATATAATAACCCCGAAGCCTTGTTTTAGAGAGCCGTCGATTTATAGGAATGTTTGTCTATCGGAGTTTAAATAGATAAATATTGTAAGGTTCTTATAGATAGCGTTTTAGAGGGTTTTGAAAGTAGTAATTTCTTAGGGGGTTAATTCGAATTTAATTTTAATATAGTAAATTACCTGTTTATTATAATTATCCATTTTACTTATTTTATAATTTTCCGCTAATAGCGTAACCTTCTTAACTTATAGCGGTTTAACGAATTGGGCGTAATATAGGATTAGGTAGCGGAAAAATCCTATACTGCTAATATATTATTTAAGTGCCTTTAATTGGGCGGGGAAGTCTAAATTCCATATTATAACTATTCTCTCTTTTATTATTAATAGGCCTAGTAAATCTATATAGAATCTAAGTAATTCTACGTTAGGGTAGCCCAAATATAATTTTTTTAGCGAAAAGACAATATTTTTATTGGCGAATAATTTAAAGATTATTATTAGGTAGGATAAGTATTCTTCGGCTATATTTAACGTAATAACGATATTATTAATATAAATTCTATAATATTTTTAATAATCTTTTAAAAATATATTTATAAAACGCTATACGTACGTAGGCGTATTTTTAAAGCCTATTTATATAATTGTAGGTTATTTTAGTCTGCGATAGGTAATTAGGGTAAATTTATTGCGATACTTCTATTAAATGCCGAATTAGTAAAAGAACGAAATTGTATTGATAATTATAATAAATAGTTTACTTTGTATAAAAGTAATAATAATTCTTTATAATAGTAGAGGGTAATTGTCGGGAACCGTTACGTTATTTAATATTTTTAAATTAATGATAGGGCGTCCTTTTAGACCGAGTTTTATTATTCTCTATATTACGAATATTAGATAGGTAAATAGAGTTACCCGTATAATATATTCTATTTTACTTTGCTTATATAGAATATTAAATATTTTATCGATAATTATTTAATTTTTCTTGCTTAATAAATATATCCTTATAGTTACCCTCTACTTCTACTAACCTTTTATTAAAGGGATTTTTATTATATTTTTTGGGGGTATATTTACTATACCGCTTTCTTTTTAAAGGTTCGGGAAGGCCGATATAATAGTTTAAAATACTTTAGCCAACTTTAGGTCTACTATATAGATGTATATACCTTTATCTATAATAATTTCCGGCGCTTCTTCTATACGGATATTTAGGGTAGAGTATTTTTCGGGGATGTTTAGTAATTTTAGGGCGTCGTTAATTAGTAATTATAATTATTATTTTACTACCGGTTCCTTAGCGAAATTTATTTCGGTATTAAACGGGAGGGGTAGACCTTTAATAATTTATTTTATTATTTCCGTTAGGGTAGTGCCTAAATTACTCTTAATAATAGTTAGAATTTACTTAATAATCGAAGTAGCGTTAAAATTAGCCTATAAAGCCGTGAAAAAACCGTTATCTTCGTATTCGCTAATCGAACCGATATAGAAATTCTTAAGGATATTAATAATTCTTTGTAATATATTTTTAATAAGGATAAATCGTAGGGATTTTACGTCGACGATCGCGTAGGGTATTACTACGTGTTGTAATGTAAAGGTAAAAGACCGATTTTTAAATAAAGGTTTATAGTAAATTAGGACTATAATTTATTCGCCCGGTAATAAAATAATCTTTTTACTAATAGTAACCTTTCGGATATACTTATTCGAACGTTTAACGACTTCGAAATTTACTACGAAATTATCTTTAGGGAAATGAACTAATTTAGCTTTATAATCGATATCGGCTTATTTAAAGTAAAGGAAAGAGTTAATAAATAAGATATTTAGTATTAGATAATCTATTACTTAAGCGCTTACTTCTATTTTAAGTAAAGTATTATAACCTTTTAAATCTATATTAAGGAAGTAGATTGTAAATATTATTTATTCTTTTAATTTAGTTAATTTATTACCGACGCTACGAATAGTAATAAAATAATCTATAGAAATAAAGTATTATAATATTAATAAAATTTTACAATTAATAATACTCCGATTAGCGCTTAGATTAAAATAGACTTCAATATTTTAAGTATCGGGCGCGGCCTTAGCCTTAATACGTAAGTAAATATAATTCGAAAGGGGGTTATTTGCGAAATCCTTATTTAAATAAGGTATAAACTCTTTAACTTTATAATCGATAGGTTTACTAATATAGTACGTAATTTCCGGAGCGTTATAGTAAGTATCCGTTAGGATATATTTATACTTCTTAATATATTTAAAGATAGCGTTTCGCGATAGATAGACTTCCTTATAATAATTATAAATTTTACGAATAATAAGGAGTTTAGACGAAGGTTTAATAATTTCGTATTCGGCTACCTTATAAGGTTTGTAGGCTTTTACGTAAAGGCGTTTTATAGAGGTGGAGTTAAATTCTTTAAAGTATTTATAATAAATTAATTCTCTATTATATATATAGTAAACTTCGGCGGTATTATTATTTAAATTGTTAAAATCGCCCGTAAACGCTATATCCTTTCCGCTAGAAGCTTCCTCGGTATTACGTTCGCCTCTATTATCTTTAATATCTTTAATATAATAAGCGCGGTTATTTAATTTAACGTTTTGACTTTTGTCGCCGTCGCGGCGAGTATCGCGATTAGTATAATTATTACGGTTAGTATAATTATTACGGCGGTTATTGCGTCCGGAGTAATTAGTATAATTATTGCGTTTAGAGCCGCTATTATAATATTAATTATGCCCGGAGTGGTATTAATTACGGCGAAAATCGTTACAAACTATATTTATATCGGGAACGGGGTTAGTAGTATTTTTAATAAAAGATTTAAGGGGAATATTAGGGTATTTATTTTTAGCGGTTAATATAAGGAATTCTTTAATATTATCGATCTCCGCTATATAATCGGTTAAAAAATTTATTTTACGAGGCGGGCGTAGTAAAGTTTTAATACGAATATTTATATTAAATTAAATATATATAGTAATACTGTACTAATTATCTTCCGATTTAAATAATATATTTATAGCGCGGGCGAAGCGTAACTTTTTTATTATATATATTAATATTATATTTTCGTTTATAGTAATATTTTTTAAAGTAATAGTACCCTAATTGAATTTACGCGTAGTTGTAATTGAATTTAATTTGAAACGAGCGACTAGTCTATTATATATATTATTAAATCCCTTTCGACGGATATTAGTACGCTATTTAAGTTTAAATTAATTATATTATTAAAGAAGTACGGTTCTTTATAAGAATTGGGGAAAGAGGCGGACTAATTAGGTCTCTACTTCGTTTCTAAAGGTAGGATAATCCTTTAATATAAATAATATGCAATCCGTAAATATAATTATATTGGTATAAATTATATCCTTACTATTTTAGATTATATTAAAGTCGTTAGGGTCCGTATAATACGGATTAAAATAACCGACTTCCTCTTTCTTAATTTTAATATATTCTTTATAAGGGTATACGCTATAGTAATTATTAGAGGGGTCGCCGTCGGGTAGGATAGGTGGGAAGCCTCCTCCTTTAGAAGGCGGGAAACTTCTACTTCCTTTAGAGGGTAGGAAACTTCCTCCTCCTTTAAAGGGCGGAAATTTTTTACTGTTAGGATCCTTACGGGAGTCGTTACTATTATTGCTATTAGGGTTATTACCGCTTAGAGTACTTACGGCTACCGTTCTTAAAGGTAGTTTAATAGGGGGAGTACTGCCGCTGGAAGTTACGTTAGGTTCGGATGGAGTGGTTTTAGCTAGTAAGGTTTTACTAGTAATTATAGATTGGAGTATAGCGATTTATATAGCTATATCCTTTTTTAAAATTTTTATATCCTTAGCTACTTATTTAGAATTCTTCTTAGACTTTAGGAGTATTAAATTAGTAACTATAAGAAGCTTAGTAGGTAGCCTATAATTATTGGGGTTAAGTACTTTTAATTTAATAAAGACCGAGGGAATAGGCGCTATTAATATCGGGGTAAAGCTTAATATTTATAAAGTGGCTAAGCGAAAGGGAATATATCCGAAAGGATTAGGATAAGTTATTGGATTTATAGGATATTTAGGGGGAAATCCGGCGGGAAGTTAGAAGGGTAGAAAGCTTTAATTGCCTTTAAAGGATAAGAGACCTTAATAACTAAATGCGTTGAGTATTGGGATTGCGGTTGTAATATAAATAAGAAGTTCGGTAGTATCCTTTATTGAAGGTTTCGGAGGTATAGTTTTATACGCCTTCAAATTACGGGAGAGGTTAATAGGTTTAAAGCTAATTATTGGTTATATAATTATAGGGGAAGGGGTTTTCCTTATTGCCGAGCGCTTACGCTAATCTTTAGCGGATTTTAGAGCGGGATTAAGAGGAGTGTAATAGGGTATAGAAATATCTTTATAAAGTTTAAAGATTTTTATTAAGGGCGTATAGTACTATATAATAATTTATTTAATATTTAAAGGAGGTTTAGCTACTAATTTAAGTCTAGGGTTATGTAGGGTAATATTGCCGGTAGGCAATTTAGGGTAGTAGTTGGGTAGAATAGTCGTAATTTAGGCCGAAGGGGTTTTAGTAATAAGAAATTAAATTATAGAATTGAGTTTACTTTCGATTACTATAATAGATTATTTAGATTTTAATTGTAGCGAGGTTATATCGGTTTGTAAGGAGGTGATTTTACCGTTTATAACGACTATATTGGAATTGATTTAAATAACCTTATTATTTAGAATTGTAATTTGAGATTGAATAAAGCCGATTACGGTATTAATATTATAAATATCCTTTTTTATACCTTTATATATTTTATTAATCCTTTCGAACCTCTTGTTGGCGTGTTTAATAAGGCTTACTAAATTCTTGTCCGCGGTATTGAATTAATTAGATATAGTATTGAAGTTGCGGCCTTAGCGGTCTTTAATGAAAGTTGCTTTATTAATAAGATATTATATAGTTTTATTATTGATATTAAACTATTTAGGGGTATTAGGACGTTTTAAATTGGAAATTGTATTTTCCGTTTTATATTCTAATTTAGGTAGGGCTACCGCGTCCTTTATTACGTAGTCGTAAAGTTTATCGCGATTTATAATTATAGAATTATAATTGTAATATGTAGAAGGCCGATTTTAGGTAGGATAGTATTTGAAATATGAGGTACTATCGCTTGTATTGAAATTAGATTTAAGGATAGTATTGAGGGTTGTATTAATATTGTTAAATATACTACTATTAAAGACGTTCTTAACGATATTAGTAAAATTACGTAGTTTAAATAGAAAAGGGGGTTCCTTTTTAGGTTTGGTAATTTTAGTTATAGCGGTTTTAGAAAATATTCCGGTAAGTACGAAAATTAATTTTATAGGGGATCCTAAGGGAAGCGTAAAATTAATTAGGATAGTTAAGGGTAGAATATAAATCGGTCGAAGCTCTTATTTAGCTAGAGATTCTATTTTAGTTAAAAATTCTATTAATAGCTATAGAGGCTTAGGAGGTAGTGAGGGTAGCGGGGGCGGTAATAAGTTTGTTTTAAGAGGAGAACTAGTATTAACCTTCGTAGGGTTTATTTTAGTAGGTAATTAATATTAAATCGAATTCGTTTTAATAGGAGATTAGTAAGTTAGGTTCGATTAGGTAAATAGATTAGGATAGTTCTAAATTACTAGAGCGGAGGGTAATTATAAATTAAAAGAGGTCGCGATAGGTCGAATAAATAGTAATTTATTATATAAGGGTTATTTCGAATGTCCGATGATCTTATTATTATAATTAATAGGATTGTCGAAGTTGGCGTTGCCGCGAGGCGGGTCGCTAGTAGTAGCGTTATCGGCTATACCGATAATATTATTAGTATCGTTAATTGAATTTAGGATTAAAATGTAAGTTAGTTCTAATTTATAATATATTTAATTACGATCGTTAACGAATAACGAATGGTATTGGGAGTGTTTAAAAGGATTAGTAGGAATATAAATAGGAAATAGGGAGAAATTTAAAAATTAAGCGATTAGTAAATTGGGTTACCCTTTATATTGAGGCCCGTAGGTGTTCGGATCGGGGTAGTACGATATCTAATACTCTAATCGATACGAATCGATACGAATGCGTTAGTATAGTGTGGAAGGGAAGCGCGTGGGGGGGAGGTGTAAGGGAAGGAGAGGAAGGAATTAGAGTTGTAATAGTGAAGGGATTATTATTATTATTTGCGATTACGGGGTCGGTGTTGTACGATATAGGGTTTTGCGATTAGAGGCTTAAAGAACCTACTTAATAAAATTAATTAATTTACCTAATTAAAGGCTTTAATTAGAAGGGTTTAATTTGGTTAATTAATCGTTTGATTATAATTATTATTTGATACGGGTAACCGGGAGTGTTTTATAAATATTATTAGTAATATTTAAAAGCGTTGTGAAAAATAATATAGAAGGAAGAATTAGAAGTTAGAGGCTGGCGCTAACGGCGCGCTTCTTATGCGAGGCTTCCTTATTTTATTAAGGGATCTACCTTAATTTGCCTGCTGGGTTAATGCGCCCAATAGGCGTACGACCCAGTCGGCAGCCTTCACGCAATAGCCAAGTGGGCGGGTCAGTTACGTGTAATTAGCTACCCCATAGCCTTATCTAATCTATATACATAAATATACGTGTCCGGTATCAATCTTATAAATATCGATAAGGTCCTTTTTAATGTAAAGCTAGTAGGAGGAATAATTACTGCCGCCAAATCCTAATAGTGCTAAAATTAAATTATTTTTATTAGCTACCTTTATTCTCCCGATAGTAAATTTCTAATTACGGATAAAGTTACTAAAATTAATAAATAAACTTACTATAAAAAATAGATTAAGAAAAAGGGTAAAGAACTAAAGTAAATTAGAGCTTTCCTTAATATCGTAAGTTATTACCGAATTTAAATTAAGAATTTTAATATTATTATAATCCCCTTTTACGTTTTAATAAAGAAAGGAATAGAATAGAATTAGGGGGAAAACGAATAATTCACTATAGAATACTTTTAATACTTAATAATTATAACCCTAATCCTCGCTACGCTAATATATAACAATAACCGATATAGTATCACAGGGCTAGATTATATGCCCTATACCAGTTGTACCATAGCTAGTACATGCCTCAGCCGCATACACAGCCATAGCACTAGGCTCAGCTATAGTAGTAGTTACGGGGTAGATCTACTTATAAATAGATTTCACCCGTGCCCTATATCTACCTTAACTATCGTACACCTTTCTTACTTCTTCTATATAATAATAAAAATTATACCTTATACCTAACGGTACCCTCGCCCTATAATAATTTATTATACCTACATATTTACGCTACGCGCGCTCACTTACTATAAATATCGTAACGAACGTCTTTCTTAGCGATTTACTAATATTCCAATTTTCGGATCGTTCCCAACGTTCTCGCCCTTAGTAGAACGGGTAAACCAATTTAGCAACAATACCCTTCTATTTAGCATTTTCAATCATAAACGGATTTCATAGTTATTACGATTATAGTCCCGAAACTTCCAACGGCGTACCCAATCCGTATATTTATTTCTATTTTCCAAAAAATAATAACGATACCGAATCGGTAATTATCTACTATAATACCAACAATAATAACGACATAGAACCCGTAATTATTAACAACCCTCCTAATTTTTTAAGTAAAACTATTACCAATTAAGCAAAAGCCCTCAATATAATTAATAATTACCTAATCCCTCCTCCTCCGGAATAAAACTTTTACGTAGAATAACCTTCCAATTATTCTCACTAAAATTATAAATTCTATAGCCTTAACTTCGTTCCTTAAAATTCTAGTAAGCCTCCCTACCCTAACTTTAACGAAATAATTATTAATAACGAACTAGTATTAATAATTATTCGTATATACGGCGGAAATTATACCCGCCGCCACACTTAGGCTTACTTATTTAATAAATTATTAATTAATAACCCTATTGCCCTCTACCTAGTCGTTTTTCACTAATATATTTACTACATCGCCTAACTACCTACTTTTATCGCTATTATAAATACTATCGGCGAAGCTTCCTATACTTCTAAGGAACGTTATCGTTAAGAATTTCTACAGAAGGAGGCCGAAATTCGTATTAACGTTCAATTTTAAAAGGCCTTACAAAACAAAATTATTTAATGGAAGTCGGAGGCTAGGAAGTAATATAACTAATTCAAGGATAAGGAGAAGGTATATACCAATTACGACAAGGAGATATTAACCATAGTCAACGATAACGGCATTATAAAGGCTCAGATCCTATCCCTATAGAACTATATTATAGAACTATAAATTAATAACAACGGCCTTACGGCCTTACTTAACGATAATAATATTAATATCCCCAACAGTTTTAACTTTAATAATAGCTCTAGCGGTAACTCTAGCGGCGGCAATAATACTAGAAACAACGGGGAAGGAGGTAATCCCAATAACTAAAGCTACAGCCTTCCCTCCTAACCCCCGGCTCCAGTCTACGATAATCGTCGTCGTATAGCTCCCAACCCGGATATTTTTAATACGTCGGGCAAAATAATTAAGGATTATAATAATACCTATACTATTTAGCGCTCGAAAATCCGTTTATACTAGGGTTTCAACGAATAAACTTTTCCTACCGAACGTTCTAAACTCCTTTATATTTATATTCATCTTAGCAAGGCTCCTATAACTAATATCGAAGCTAGTATATAGCCTATCTTAAAAAAGGCCGACCCCGATACTTAAATTTAGAAGGAAGCCGAAGATCTTATTACCTACCTCGATATACGTTATAATATAATAAATATAAAATTGGACGCAAAGTATTACTTTCAATAATTATAAATAAAATCCACCTTCTAAAATTTTAAAAATAAATTTACCCTTAACACTAACTACTATAATATAAATAACTCTATATACGTATTCTTAATTAAATAAAAAATTAATAACCAATTCAAAGATTCAATTATCTATTAGACCAACCACCCCGCTAACGACAATATTAACGGTTAGATCGAACTTTTATATAAATTAACTTGTAATTATAAAGAGGCTACCTTTAATAAAAAAATACTCAACCCCTAATCCTTTAATAATAATTATAATAATTTTAATAGTAGTAATTCTAACAGCAGCAATTTTAATAATAATAACTCTTCTTCGTCTTCTAAAATAACCTCCTAAAATAGTAACGCTATAAATTTAAACCAATTTAAAGTTATTATACGTTATATCGTCCCCTCTAATATTTAAAAACGTCGTTAAAACGCCGGCAAATACGAAAAATATAATAAAAAGGGTTATAAATAGAAGACCTATTAATAATTCGTAAATTTAAATAACGGTAAGGGTCTTATTCCTAGTACTAAAATTACTCGTTCTAAGAAGAGTAGTAGTAATAATAATATTAAGAAGCCTAACTAAAGCGGTTATAATAATAGTAGTAACAACGTTAATATAGTTAACGGCGGTAATAAAACCGCCCCCGAGGTTAACGCTAATATTGGTACCGGTACGGGAAATACGGCGCCTCCATTATAAATCGCCAACGGAGGCTATCGCTATAAAAAGAGAAGGAATTAGAAGAATAACTATTAGATAAGTATAAAATAGACGGGTAATTAAATTAAAAAAAGTCTTTAAAATTTTTATTAATTAATTTAATTATAATTAAACTAGAGAAATCTATCCTTCTTTCAAATTATCTTTATTATAGTAAGCGTAAAGTATATTATTCAATATTAATAAATAACGGTTATACGGGTAAAGCTTTTATTAATACGAATTTTATTAAATAATATAAATTATTAATATAGAAGTTAAAACGACCAAAGCCTTTAAAGTTAGTAGATAGTAACGTAAATACTTATATTATTAAATATACGAAGTTAATTATAAAGATCGGCGTTTATAATAAAGAAATTAATATATTAATCTTTACATTATTACTAAATAACCCGGTCATCCTAGGACTCCCCTAACTACAATAATACAACTTATTAATAGATTAGGAGTCGGGAGAATTCAAATTTAACAAAAAGTATTATAGCAAATATCTTCCTAAAAATATACCTAATTTCCAAATACGAATACCCAAAATCTTAAAGGGCAATATTATTAAGATTATAAAGGAGCAAGCTATAGAAGCGGATTTAAAGGATTAGTAAACCGTAGAAGCGGGTCTAGAGGATCAACAAACCGTAGAAGCGGGTCTAGAGGATCAGTAAACCGTAGAAGCGGGTCTGGAGGATTAGTAAGCTATAGAGGCGGGTATAGAGGAGTAAGCTATTAAAGCGGAGGCGGAGGAAGAAATTGGATAAGTGTTAATTATAGCGCCGCCTTCTCTAAATAACGGTCCGGGTCTCGAAAATATACTACTATCGGAACTAAAGACTAAACTATTATTAATATTTAAGGTACGTCTTCTACTATTAGGACCCCTAGCCTTATCCTAAACCCGCCGAATTATTTAATATAGGAAGGTAAGGCTAAAAAAAAAAATCGCTAAAATAATAGGCAATATAAACCCTAAGTAACTTTAGCTAACGAATTCACCCAACGGCAATTAAATAATAATATTATTATACAATCCTATAATATTTAAAACCTCCGAGCCTAAAAAAAAGCTAATCCCTTATAAAATAATCGGCGGCAAACGTATCCCTATTATAGACCCCAGTAAAATACTATTAATATTATTATTTATAAGGCCTATTAACGTTAATAATATCCCTATTAATATAAACAATATCGTAGAACTCAACGTAGCTAACTTCAATTTTACAGTTTATATAGAGAACTTAAAGGCGATCGTTACAATTAGAAGCGAAATTAAGGAGGCAATTAAGTAAATAGAAAAAGAAATTAAACGAAGGCCGACGGAAGAAGGATCGGGAAATAAACTTCAAATTATAGATCGTATATATAAAGATATTTATGTAGGTAATAAAACGAAGTATAAAGATTACTTTATAAACCATTTCCTAAGGATTTTAAAGGGTAAGAACGTAAGCGAGGTTATAGTAAGGATCACGGAAGAAGACGCTAAGAAATTCTACGAAAAGGCAAATAAGCCCCTAGTAATTAAATAGTAAATTAAAGCGAAAATACCAGCCTATTATTATAAATACTAGAACGTAGCGAATCCTAGGGAAATTAAAATTATACCTTAACACCGGTCTTATAATTATAAAATCGAATTAATCCCAGGAATTAAGCTACCTAACGCCCATTTACAGCCCTTCTTACTACTAAAATTAAGCGTTATTAAAAAATAGTTAAATAAAAACATCCGATAAAGATTTATCCGGCTATCTTAATTACTAACGGCATCCCCTATACTATTAGTAAAGAAGCCAGGCAGCGGCGTTCGTATTTATATAAATTACTATAATATTAATAACGCTACTCTAAAGACAAAATACCCCTTACTATTAATTAAAGAGATATTAAATACTATCTATAAAGCTAAAATCTTTACCAAACTCAATATTATTACTACTTTCAACCGGATTCGTATATATAAGGGCTACGAATAGTTTATAACGTTTATAATATAATTCGGGCTCTACGAATTACTAATATATCCCTTCGGTTTATAAGGCGCGCTAGCAACCTTCTAAAACTTTATTAATAACATTCTCTATAATATATTAAATAAATTCGCCACCGCTTACCTCAACGATATCCTAATTTACTTAGATAATAAAGAGGAATATATTAAATACGTTTCTAATATACTAAATCGTCTTAAACGTTTAGGCCTATAAATCGATATTAATAAATACGAATTTTATACTATTAGAACAAAATATCTAAATCTAATTATTATACCAGGAAGCATCGAAATAAATATAAATAAAATTAAAGTAGTAACTATATAGGAATTATTAGAATCTAAGAAGGTATTATAATCGTTCCTAGGATTCGCCAACTTTTACCGTCGTTTTATTAAGAACTTCTCGAATATAACCAAATTATTCTACGAACTTACTAAGAAGATAGCTAACTAGTAATAGGGCATTAAGTACTAAAAAATATTTAATAACTTTAAGACCGCGTTCACAATGGCACTAATATTAAAAATCTTCGATTAGGGCAAAAAGATAATAATCGAAACCGATACTTTAAATTAAACTTTTAGAAATACCCTTTCCTAATAAGGAAACGACGGTATCCTCTACCTAATAACCTACTTTTTAGCCAAGCATATTATAATAAAATATAATTATAATATTTATAATAAAGAATTATTAATTATTGTAAAGGTATTAAAGGAATAGAGCCCGGAATTAGAGGGAGTATAAGAGGAGGTGGAGATTATTATAAATTATAAGAACTTTAAAACGTTTACAACTACCAAATAGTTTACGCCACGGTATATACGCTAATTAGAATTCTTCAACCGCTTCAATTTTAAAATTACCTACAAGTAAGGCGCGGCGAACGTTAAGTCCGATGCTTTAAATAGGAAGCTAAAGGATAGGCTATAAAATATAGATAACGAACGCTTGCTAGCTAGGAAAAAATTACTAATCAATTTAAATAGGTTTAACCCGGCTTTCTTTGAAGATAACGAATTTATAAACGTTATTTACTTCTATTTAGGGGCTATAAAAGAGTTCTACTATATAAATTACGCTATAGATCTATATAACTAAAATTTAGATTTTTAGGATTTCAACCTTTATAAACTCGATACGAAATTTACTAACGACTTAATCAATAATAATTACGCCAAATTAAACCTAATATAAGAGATAATCTCGTATTTATAAAAAGATAGCTAAAAGAGTTAAACGCCAAAGGTTAAGAAGAAGTTCAAAATCGCATTTGCGGAGTGCTTAACTAAATAAAAGTATATTTACTAGAAGAAAGACGTAGAAGAATATATACTTATTAACCTAAACGATAAAGATACCTAATTACAATTCATCTACAAAATATATATAATTAAACTAAATAATTATCCGAACCGTAAAAGGATATATAAGACCTTTAATAGGTTTTACTACTAATTAGGAATATATTAGTCCGTTAAGGAATTTTATAAAATATATTTAACTTATATAAAAATTAAATCGTCGAAATATTCGCCAACGGGCTTCTTAAAACCTTTCCCAATTCCGTTTAAAGTTTAAACAGAGATCTCAATCGATTACGTTACGCCCATAACGCCCTACATTAGGCACGGCCGTACATTTAAATATATAGCCGTAATAATAGACCGTTTAATTAAAATATAGTATTATATTCCTATAGAGACTTTAAAAATAAATAAACTAATTAAAAGATTTATTAAAAAGATTTACAATATTCATAGGCTACCAGACAATATTATTTCTAATAAAGGCTCACAATTTATCTTAATACTCTAAAAAACCTTATACGAACGATTAGGTATTATAATAAAACTTTCTTCGGCTTTCTATTTTCAAACTAATAATTAAACCGAAAAAATTAATATAAAAATAGAGTAATACCTTCGGCTTTATATTAATTAGGCTCAAAATAATTAGGCGGACTAACTACTTTTAATTAAATTTACTTATAATAATATAATCTTAAAAATAACTAATATCTCCCCTTTCTACGCTAACTATAACTTCCACCCGAAAATAAATACCGAACCGGCTAAGCCCTATCCCCCTAACCTATTTAAAGTATAGAAGAAAGAATTCTTCAAAACTTCAAAGGTAACTAGCTATTTCTAAACCATTCTAAATAGTATAATAGCTTTATCTAAGTAAGCGTAAGATTAATATAAAGTAAATACGAATAAGAACCGTAATAACGCCCCTAAATACTATATAGGCGATAAAATTTTATTAAATACCAAAAACCTCGCTATAGAAAGACCACAAACTAAATTAATCCCTAAATAGGAAGGTCCATTCTACATTATTAAATATAATTCTCATCGTATAAAACTTAAGCTCCCTAAAAATATAAAAATCAATCCAGTATTCCATATATCTATAATTAAACTATAGGAGATATTTAAGCTCCTAGGACAATAGGATATCGAGTAGGACATTCTAGCCAATAATAATCGGGTAATAATAAGGACCGACGATTATAATAATAACGAATAGTAGGAATGGGAGTTTAAAGATATTGTAAATTATAGTAAAGTAGATAATAGCCGCTAAATATATTATATTAAATAGAAAAATATTAATAAACTTAACTAGTAGCCAGTTAAGGATTTAAAGGGCTGCGACGACGCTATCTAGAAATTCTATAACGCTAACCCTAATATTCCACTACCGCCAATCTAAATTAAAAGGAAACGAAGCAAAGGGAGGCCAAAGAAGAGGTCATTTTAAAACTTTAAAATTACTATCACTTCCAATTCAAAATAATAATAACCCCTTCGACAAAGTATTAAAATCGCATAATAAAAAGGATAAATTTAGTAAAAAAGAAGGAATTTAACTCAATTTAACCGCGTACCCTAATCGAAGCCTTATAATATACTCTTTTATAAAATAACCGTCCTAAGCCCGAAAAATAATACATCTTACTACGGTCTTACATCTCCTATTCCCCTAATAATAGACAGCCTACCGGTCAAAATTAGAAAGCTAAAATTAGTATAATCTTTAAAATTAGAAAGCTAAAATTAATATAAAAACGCAATTACAAATAGGAATCGAATAGAAAATCTCTACACTATCTATACCAATAGCGGCTATACACGTCTACATAAACCGCTATACCACGAGCGTCCCCATAGCACCCCCGAGGGGGCTAATAATAATAAGGGTAACGAAAGGAGGTTATATACTACAATTAAAACGATTTACGAAGTATAAGAAGATTATTAAACGTAATAATAAACGTCTCGGTAAAAGGGTCACATCTAATAATATTTTAACTAGTATTTAGCTCTTAAATAGGAGTCTTAGCGCCAAGCAGCTTCCCGGCGCTAAAGTTTTTTTATCGGATTTTAATTGGGCGCATCTATAGGATATCCGGAAAAGCCCACTTTAAAGGAATCAATAAGAAAAACCATATATTTAACGATTTCATAAACGGGAGCTTCTTTTGAAAGGGGGTAGTATCACAGGGCTAGATTACATACCCTATACCAATTATACTATGGCCAATACATACCTCAGCCGCATACACAGCCATAGCACTAGGCTCAGCCATAGCAATAGTCACGGGGTAGATCCACCTATAGGTGGATCTCACCCGTACCCTATATCTACCCTAGCTATCGCACACCTTTCTTACTTCCTCCGTACAACAACAAAGATCATACCTCATACCTAACGGTGCCCTCGCCCCGTGATATATAGGATAATTTATTTAATAATTAATATATTATTTAAAAGCTAAAGTATAATATTAGAATAAATTGGTCCTAATAAGAAAAAATATTTATATTACTTCGAGAATAGAATTTAGTCCGACGCCGAAAAACGTTATAATACTATTAAAAGAGAGCTTCGGAGTCTCCTCTATACGCTAAAGTAATTAAAACGATATTTATTCAGCGTCTACTTTATTATTAAAATAAATATAATAATCCTTATATATTAATTTAATAATATTATTAATAATATCCCTAGAATTCTTCTTATAAAATAAATTACTTAAATTAAAGTTTTTAATTTTAAAATCAAATATATCCTAAGAAGTAAGAACGCTATTACTAATAACCTATTTTATAAATTTCTAAAACCTTTTAATTTATATAAAAAAGAGTACGAAGAGGATATTAACGATTTCGTTAACGCGCAAATCTATAGCGTCTTCGTTATTTATGTAAATATTCTAAAAGTAATTTTCAAGGGAAATTAATTTCAATAATCCTAAGAAATCGCTTCCTACTTAATATTTTACAAAGTCTTTAGGCACTTAAGGGGATCTGCTTTTCGCCGGCAATTCTATAATAATACTACGAAATACTTCGTCTCTAAAAATACTTTCTAATTTCTACTTACCAACCCTTCGCAAATTCTATAAAAGTTTATTAATAACTCTAAAGACCGTAAGCTAATATTAGTATACTATTATAATAAAATTAGGTACCGTAAAAGGGAAGGGACGTACCGGCGGATTATTAAATATTATTATTAGAAGGGTATATATACTTAAATCGAAGAAATAATCCGCTCCTACCTATAATATTAAAGGTTTAACCCAAAGCGGTTCGAGGATAGCTATAAATAGACCTACCCAAGTATTTAACCTATAGGAAAATAGATATTTAATATCCAATTTATACTAAATATTATTAGGAAAAGGATACTATTAGTAAAAGTTAGAAATGATTTTACTAAGTATATAGAAATAATTATCTTACTTAATACTAAGGCGGAATTAGTAATTAATTTTTTAAAGATTATTTTCCTTTAATAGGAATATTCGTTCGCCGTTCTAATTAATAATAATTTAGAATTTAAAGGAGAATTTAAGGACGTACTTTAATAATTAAAGATCCTTAAATATATTATTATTCCTTATAATTCTAGGATTAACGGGGCAAATAAATAGGATTATATAATTATTATAATTTCTTTAATTAAAATAAACGATAGTAAAAGTATTATTTAAAGGAAATTCCTACCCTTCGTCCTTTTCGTAAACCGAACTATAATTAGAGGTAGCTACGGATATACACCCTTCTAATTTACCTATAGTTATAACCCGGTTACCTTAATTAAATTTAATTTCCTTTTTTAGAAAGTAGTAAATTAGTAGAATAATAGCGAAAAGATAATAAAGGAGGAGTTAATCTTTACGGTGGTTAAAATGCACTATAATATTAAATACTGTTTCGCTTAGGTAATTAAGAAAATTGCAATAGTAAAGGAGCGAATAGTTAATTATAAAAATAAGTACGACTAATAAAAGATAAAGCTTCAAAATAATTAAATTAAAATTAGAAATTTAATATTAATTTATAATAATATCCGCTATATTAATATAAATTCGGTTAAAAAATTAAATTACTAATAGTAAGGTCCGTTCTATATCTCTCGGATATTAAAGAATATTTACTATACGAAGACCTTTAATAAAATATAATTTCTAAAGCTAATTAGCTCCCAAAAAATTAAAAAGTTTATAATTAAGGATAGAATTATACTAATAATAAATAACCTAGATATATTTCTATTGGAATAAATCTTTCCCGAAGAAGGAAAACGTATAGGAAATCGCGAACCGACCAAGGACGGAATTATAATCGAAGAAGATTAACAATAAAATAAATTACGAACCCGACTTATAATTAGGTTTAAATAGGGTACCGCCGAGGAATCGAAGGAAATGAAATTTAATACCCGAAAGCGGAGGATAAAAGAAAAAAAGTATACTTTTCGCCTAAAGGTCTCTCTATTGAATACTAAGCTACTAAGGGATTAAGAAATAGTAATAGAAAAGGAAGAAGAGGAATTATAAAATAATTACTAGAAAATTAATAATATTAATAATAATTAAGCAGGCTATAAATTTAGAATACCGGCTAAGAATCGGCAATTTACAATTACCGAACGAACTTACAATAAGAATGCTAAAATAACCCTTTAACCGACAAAGGACGTATAAATCCGCCGCGTATAATAATCGACCAACTAATTTCCTCCCTATTTTTATTTTTATTATTTTTTCTTCACTATATTATTTTAATTTTATATTTTTTTTATTATTTATTTATTTTATTTTATAATTAACCAAGGGAAGTCCCTACTAATTCTATAATATAAATACTCCCGATCTAAATTGGCCCTAACTTATTAAACCTATTTAAAGGAATTATATTCCTAAGTAAAGGGCGGATTTAAACTACAAAATTAAAATACTAGTACCCTTCGGCCTCTATTTAACGACTTTTTCTCAATTTTTATTTTAGTTTTTATATTTTATTTAATAAAAGTAATCGCTAAGAATCTATCCACTTTCGAAGGGAAAATAAAATATTAAAAGACGGAAAAGGGGAAATTAATACTAAGGGAAGAAGGGAAGATTGTTCATTATTATAATATTGCCTTTTTATTATCTCTTTTATTAAATTTTCAAATAAAAATTTTTTTTATAATCTTTTTCTTTAAGGCGAAAAACTCTAATTACTTTTATACTATTACAAAAATATTACGCCTTTCATTATAATAAGAAAAAGATCCGATAATACTATAAGTAATAAATCTACTTACCTATTAAAAAGATAATAGATTCCCCCTATTTAATATCTACTTTACCTATATTTATATTACCGTCCTTATCCTCTAAATTTATACCTTACTAGTATAGGGTCTTATTATCTAAATAATTAGCCTGTGAATAGCGGCTACTACGGAAGGCAAGCCCCTAACTTTTAAAATTAAGAATTTAGTACTTATACTACGTATATTAGGCCTAATATTCCTTCTAAAAGGGGACGCGTTAAATAATATATATTCAATTAAATTAAATAATACTATTAATAATTAAAATATCTCCCCTCCGACTATAATTATTTTTAAAGATTTCAATATTCTTAAAGATAGCGGGATAATCCTTTTTATTAGCGTTCCTCCGGGCGAAAATTTTTAATTCTTCAATGCTTTTAGCCGAATAAATATAATCGATAGTGTAATTAATATCCTAAATATAATTCTCGTAAATCCCCCCCTTAATATTAATTAGTATAAATATATAATTTATAAAAGGCGATTAAATATTAAAAATTTCCTATTTATTATTCGGGAAAATAAATACAAAAATCTTCTATACCTTAGTAAAATAATAAGAATAAGGGTATTTATTCTTAAAAAAAAAAGAAGTTAATAAGGGAAGAAATATAGGTTAAAGAGGAGGAGATCTATACGGTATACTAAAAGCCTAAATAAATAAGCTAAGGATCCGTTCCTTCTTAGTCCTTATATAAATAATATAATACCCTTAAAGCTAAGCGCCCTTCTTCTTAACGAAAATATATTAAGGAGGGTATATATTAAAATCCCTATTTTTAATATAATTAAAAAGAGCGCGGTAATATTAATTAGTTAAGTAAAAAGCCTCTATAAGTTTACGAAGCTTAGTTATACCCGTAAGAAGAACCTATTCTATATATAGCTTATTAGTAAGGGTAAATTTAATAATAGCGCGGATTTGTACTATATTAACGAACTTCTTACTACTTTCTTTGTAAATTATACCTTAAAAGGAATCTATAGGGATCCGGTCGCGATTAAGATAGATATATACCTTTAATAAGAATTATTTTTTTCCGTCGGGACGTTCGTTAGTATAACGAGGGTTATTTTTAGTAACTAAAGGATATACTAGAATAACGCCTCCTACCGGTTTAGTAAATTAGTTCTTCTAAACGATATTTATAAGTCTAGTAACGTTTGTATTAGGCTAGGGGTTAGTACCTTCTTCTTCGAGGGGTAAATCTCTACGCTCGAC
This sequence comes from Neurospora sp. CHS-2018b, assembly GCA_009806015.1. NCBI lineage: Eukaryota > Fungi > Ascomycota > Sordariomycetes > Sordariales > Sordariaceae > Neurospora > Neurospora sp. CHS-2018b. The sequence goes on from RAOV01000006.1 coordinate 1,473,588, forward strand.
TTCGACTTAAATAGGATTATTATTGAAATTTCGAAATATATTTAATAAGCGCTTAGGATATAATAAAATAATAGGTAAAAAGGGTATTAAAAGAAAAATATAGAAAAATAATAAACGCGTATAAAAAAAAAATATAGTAGAAGAGGGAGGAATAAATTTATTACGATAATAAAAACGTATAAAGTATAATAGGTAACAAATATACGTTACTTAAACGATAAGGACGGGAAGGTTTTAAATAGAATTATAAAGCGGGAAGGTATTATTAAAAGGAAAATAAACGGGCTTTAAAATATTAATTAGGCGGATTAATACCTAAATAATATTTAAAATTCCGATAACAATTACAAAATAATACCGAAACGCCTTTTTTTCTTTAAATTTATAGTATAACGTATTCGTAAACTTTAATACCCCGCGCAAACTTTTCTAAAATATAAATAATAAATACTAACTACTACTATATAAATCTCTATCTCTTCTAATAACGAGTAGATTTATACCTCTTACAATTACCTCTCTATTACGTAAATAAATCTTTTTTTTCTATTTCCCTTTACATTAGCAAAGTAAATTAATACCGCAATAATATAGCGTTAAATATTTAGCTAAAAAAATTCGACTTCGAAAGGCCGTTCAATAGAGAAATCGAACAAACGCTAAATATATACAATACTAATTACTATCCGTTAATTTTCAAAATTAAAGTAAAATATAAATATTAATATAAAATCGAATCTAAAAGGGGGGTAATCCCGTCCTTACTATACTACCGTATTACTATTACTTAGCTACGTATAAAAGAAAAGCCTAATAAAAATACTATTTCTAATTAAAAAGTACTAGTCTATTATTAGAAATTCGATAGTATTAAGGAGGAATAAGAATTATTAAATATTTAAAAGTAAAAAGATCTATTAGTACTTACCTATAAAGAATAAATTATAATAAAATAATTACTATTTTTATCCGTAGGAGATTAATTCCCTATAACGCTAACTTTAAATCCCGCCGCTAATTTACCCCCCGCTATTAGTAAATTTAAAATTGAAGAGAAAGTTCAACCCGAAGAAGAGATCCCCGCTATCGTAACCGCCGTCGAAGAAATTCCTATTATTAAAAAGCCCTCAATAGAACTAAAAATATAAAAAGTAAACCTAAATACGATTATTATTTAATACCTTACTTACTAGAGAAACGGCCCTTCGAATTAAGAAGATTTTAACGTTAATAAAGGAAAGGTTTACCCTCTATATATCGAATAATTTAAGGATTTACTTCCAAATTCTAATTGGAGGTTCCTAAAGTATAAAAATAACGGAATTCTAAATATAAAAAACGTACTTCCCTTTTATATTATATTTAACGAAGCGGATATTTCAATATATATAATTATAGTTAATATAAATCTATACCCTCCTAATAACTAGAGAGAATTAAATTAGTTGGATAGGATAATATAGAATGCCTATATTCTAAGAATAGCGAACTTATAATATTATACTAACGTTAAAGAGTGGTTAAATAATATAGAGGTCTATTTAACCCTAATTTAAATATTAAAGAGCTTTAAGGATAGGATCTATATTTTACTAATAGGGGCAATTTTATTAAATACCGATTAATACTTTGTAACCGTTAACGCTAAAGTAAAAGCCTTTATAAAAATAACTCAATAATAATATTTTCTAATTTATATAAATAAATACTTCTCGCTAACTATTTTCGATTAATTAGAATATATTTAGTACTACTACAACTCGGCGTATAATAGTAAAAAGGTAGAGCGGATTAAAACCGCGTATTTAGTTTACTCCCTTATAAATTCCGGGTATATAAATACTATTAATTACTAATTCTAAATAAAAATTTAATAAATTCTATAAAAATTCCCCAAATAATAATCCTTTTAGACTTACGGCCTCTAAATATTAAAAGTAGCTAGGATATTTTTCGTAGAAACTAAGAGAATAAATTAATACCTTATTAGAAGAGAACTTCCTTATTTATAACCAACCCTTTAGGAAAATAGTATTTATTAGAGCTTTTAAACGTAAATAAACGATTTACTATAATTAAAAAAGGCTATAGTCCGTTAATAAATACGTATAATATATAATTATACTAGAATTAAATAGGTTAATTCTACCGAAGAGCTAATAGATAGATAGTAATATATAAATTTATACTATAGTTTATAATTCAAATTTAAATACTAAATCGGCCGAACTAAATTTAACGTAGAATTTAAAGAATTTGTTTATAGAGGGCTAGAAGATAACCTTATATTAGGAGACGCTACTATATTCTACGATTTAATAGTTTAGGGATTAGGTCCTTCCGTTATTTTTTCTTATAGGCTTTAGTAATATAAGGAGAGAAAGGAAATAATTAAAGAGTCTTTGGAGGAATAGGCCGATCTAAATGAGACGGGAATACTAATTAGTTGTAAAATTGTAATCGAGGAAGCGTTAATAATATTAAAGGAGTAGTAGACCCTTTCTAAAGCCGCGGCCAAAATACTAAGGAAATTAAAGGCAATCCGAAAGATTAAAAAGTAATAAAACGAGGAGTTAATCGGCTCCTTTATTAATTAAGACTAGTTAATAATTAATTATTTTGTTTTACCGGAGAAAAGGAAGGCCGAATTAATATTAATTATCCTTGGTCTGAGTAAGAACCGCCAAATTATTATTATAGAATATAAATATACTCCTACCCTTAATATAAGGATTTAATAGCTATTACCTTTGCTTTTTAAGGTCGATATAGTATAGATTTAAAGGTAGTTAAACTCCGGCTATAAAGATACTATAGTAGAGAAAAAGGAAGAGGTTAAAATAGAGCGATAGCGTTAGAAAGAAGTAAGGGATATAATATATTTTATAATAAACGTAGCTAAGAAGGCTAATACTATTAGAAGGCGCCGAAAATAAAAGTATAAATCTCTACCCCGGGCTAAAATTTAATTATTTATTAGAACGTCATTACTATTTTTCCTTTCTTTAATATAATAGTAGAAATATTTTTTATTAGAATAGTAATTTCGTTTTTATTTTATTAATAAATCTACTAGGAAGACCTATAGCAGAATTTAAAGGGAAATTTAATTTAGGGAATTTTTTCCTATTTTTTCTTTAGTACCGTTTTATAAAAATTATTATAAGAAGAGAGGTTTAGGTAGTAGGAGGAGATTAATTTTTAGTTTTAATAAATTAAAGGGTATCGTTAATTTAGAAATAAAAGGGTAGAAGCTCTTTCTTCATTTTAAACGAGAGGGAGAGAAATTTAAGATTAAATATTACTCCTTATAAATATATTTGAATTTATACTCTCCAAATCTGCTCCTCGCTAAGTCCATTCTTACTTTATGAATCCCCTCCCCTAATTTGAGAATTCTAACCTCTAGATCTATTCCCCCCTCTCCTTCTAAAGTCTTTGGAATTTAAAGGTTAGAAGTAATACCTCGGTATTACTTCTAATCTACTCCCTAGGTATTCATAGCAATTGTTTGGGCTCTCAAATCTAGTCTTATTGTAGATATTACAGCCCTCTACAAACGATTTGACTTACTCCTTCAAGCTCTAAGGTTCTTCCTTCAAATCTTGTAGGGTTATTGTCTTTTCTTCGTAGTGTGGTTTTTGCTCCAAATCATTACCCTCTTTTACTCTTTCTCTCTTTCCTTCTTTTCTTTATCTTATCCTCTCTTTTTTTCCCAATTTTTTTATTAGAGAAAGTATAGGGTAAGCAGAGACAGAATAAAGACTTAGCAATTTTTTTTATTTTACCAGGGGGCTACGCCCCCCGGGACCCCCCTTTGAAAGGGTTGGGGTTATAATACCCGGGGGAGACCCCCGGGGACCCCCGTAGGGCGTACACGGGCTACGAAAATTCTAACCAATCTAAGGAACGGATTGCTCGTTAAATAGATCCACAATATGCACGGGCTCCTAAAATTCTGACCAATCCAAGGAACGGATTTCTACTGGATTGACCAATCACAGGACAGAGAACTTACAGGGATTATTGACAAGGGTGTCACCCCATTAGAAAGAAGCTCCGCTATGCTCGCTCACTTCGTGTAAACACTTCATTCCCTGACCATAACAGCTGCGCTTCAACAACTGTTCAGTTCTATTATATACCGTACACTGTAATACGCAGTACCGTACTATTTGCAAAGCTCCGAGTCCGTCCCGTCGTCGCCAACCTGAAGTGACTCCAGTACTCCAGTCCTCCCCCGCCCTTCCCCCTCCACCTTCCTCCGCACCTTCCTCCGCACCATCAGCCCGCCCCCCTCCACCTCCTTACCTCCACCCTTCGATGCCCCCCGAGACAACTGACGGGAGGCACGATCCAATCCATCGCGACCTCCAAGCTTCAATCTCAACTTCACCTCCATCTCTCATCCCAATACTGGAATTGGCCGTTCTTCCCAACTTAGTCCAGCCTCAACCTTAATCAATACGTGAGAGTGTTGGTCAGGTGTATACAAAGTAACACAGATTCGTCGTCTCTCATTCCATCCTCCGGCTTCTACTCCTTGGTTCCTCTACTCCCCTACCTGGACCTCCTCTTGCTCGCCTCCTCTACCTCACCGTACAATTTCCGTCCTTCCTCACAGCACATAGTACCTACCGGGGCTTCAAGGCTCTCGGGGGTTGCGGTTGGTGGTAACCAATTCCGCGCTACACTAGGCCAGTAAAGGCTCAGGCTCAGACGGGGTCGTCTAGGGCCGGTCAAGGGGTCCCATCTTTCTCTGCCTATAGGGTGCTGAGTTGACCTGCCTGGCTTGTCTCAAAGCCACCGGGGGTCTGGGGTCCGCGCTGCAGAGAGCAGAGAGAGGCACCCAAGAGAAGCTCAGTCTCGTCACCAAGTAGGTCCGCGGGTACCTCGACTTGGTTATGGTAGGCTGGACTGCTGGCTTACCATTCATATCTGCAAGCGAAGCTCGTCCCGTATGACGAGATATGAATCCGACCTCTCCCACGGCTTTGGATCACTCCTTTCTTCTTCACCCTTCCCCCCACCCTCCTTACATCCGCACCAACCCTGCTGCGACCCCTTGAGAGCACCTCTCTCCGCATCCTACCAAAGGAACATATACCGACTATCAGACACGAGACGGCCCGCTTATACACGACGGTCCTCACTTTCGGTAATCGAAACACACGGTGGATATCTGAGGGACTCCGGTCTTACAGACGGTCGCGTCTTAACCTGTCGCCAACAACAAAACAGTTCAACAAGTTCGGGTTCATGCTGAGGTGGTCTTGACTCGGGCTGGTTGAGGTGTGTTGGGCAAAAAGGGTCGACATTACATCACTGTCTTCTGTCCACTTCGGTCGACCACCAAGCAGACTCTGACCGCTTGAATACGACATGTCGCCGTCTTCCAACGGCGACTCTCCCGCTTCGGCAGTGGGCAGCATGACCATGGCCGCCCAGGCCGTTCCTAACGCTGTAAGGCAATACCCTCTGCCGAATCGAGACTTCACAATCGAAATACCCTCGCCCCAACTTGCACCCACTGCCAATGGGGTCAACACCATCAAGTCACCCTCCACTCTCAAGTCTGCCCGTGCTCCCAACTTCAGCCGGGAAGGCATTCTTGGATCGGCCCAGAAAGCCCGAAACCTCTCGCAGTCGTCCGAAAACCGGCCTGACAATGTCAATGTTTCTAATGGTTATCAAAAGGCTCCTAGCGAGGAGAGTACCAATCCGCTGAAAAGAAGAAATACGGATGCTGGTGTCGACTACCCCAGAAGAAGGGCAACCATTGCGGTATGTTTGGGCTCTGGAGTAGTGGGAGAATCTGGCGCGGTGAATCGACACGCTGACATTTTGTTGAATAGTGCGAGGTATGCCGCTCGAGAAAGTCGCGATGTGACGGCACAAAACCAAAATGCAAGCTGTGCACAGAGTTGGGCGCCGAGTGCATATATCGCGAGCCTGGTATCAAGCTGGATGCCGGCGACAAGCTCATCCTCGAACGCCTCAACAGGATAGAAAGTCTGCTGCAGATAAACATGGGCTTAGCCGGTCATACCAATGGCCTAGGACTATCCCATAACTCCCCGGGGATGAGCAACGGGACAGGATTGAGTGGTGACAACCTCATGATGCAAAATCCCGACGCCGCCGGCTTTGTCTCGGTGATCCCAAGCGGAGGCCTGGGCACATGGTCTGCCACCGCTACCAACAGCTTATCGACAATGCCCAAGGTCCACACAAATGCCGCCCTCCATTTGTTGCAATGGCCCATGATTCGAGATCTTGTCTCACGACCTTACGACCCACAAATTCTCCTCCAACTCGAAATGGCCAGGGAGCCACTACACTCGCTCACAAAGACTCCCTGTGTGGACCTCTCCAACACCACCGCCTACATCGAAGCCTATTTTGATCGTGTCAACGTTTGGTACGCTTGTGTCAACCCTTACACATGGAGAAGCCACTACCGGATTGCGCTCTCGAACGGTTTCAGGGAAGGACCAGAAAGTTGTATTGTGCTTCTCGTCTTGGCTCTCGGTCAGGCAAGTTTAAGGGGGAGCATATCCAGGATCGTGCCACACGAGGATCCCCCGGGCCTCCAATATTTCACGGCCGCATGGGCCTTGCTACCGGGTATGATGACCTCCAACAGTGTTCTCGCCGCGCAATGCCACCTTTTGGCCGCCGCCTACCTATTCTACCTCGTCCGACCTTTGGAAGCATGGAACCTTCTCTGCACAACAAGTACCAAGCTGCAGCTCCTCCTCATGACGCCGAACCGGGTGCCTGTCGACCAAAGGGAACTGAGTGAGAGAATCTACTGGAATGCTCTGCTGTTCGAGAGTGACCTCCTCGCCGAGCTGGACCTTCCGCATTCTGGTGTTGTTGCGTTTGAAGAAAATGTCGGTCTGCCATGTGGCTTTGAGGGGGATGAGCAAGAGGCAGTTGGTCGCGATGATTTGTGGTATTTCCTCGCCGAGATAGCACTTCGGCGACTACTCAACCGCGTCAGCCAGCTCATTTACTCCAAGGACTCCCTGGCCTCTACAACGAGTCTCGAACCCATCGTGACCGAGTTGGATTTCCAATTAACGCAGTGGTACGAGAGCCTGCCTCTACCGCTGCAGTTCCCTTTTACTCGGACAATGCTCCCAGATCCTGTCCAGACGGTGTTGCGATTGCGCTTCTTTGCTTGCCGGACTATTATTTACCGGCCATATATTCTCGCGGTTCTCGACAATGAGCAGGCAATACTGGACCCCTCAGTGCGTGACGCGTGCACAAAGTGTCTGGAGGCTTCAATCAGACAATTGGAGCATATCAGTGCGCAGTAAGTCTTTCCCCTTAATGTTCCGGTTTTTCATTGGCTATCTTTTCCTTTTTCTACATCTCAATCTGACAAAAGGCCGCAGTCACGCCGGACACATGCCGTACCTTTGGCAAGGGGCACTCTCGATTGTATCGCAGACACTCCTCATTATGGGTGCCACCATGTCACCGTCACTTAACAGTATTCTGGTGAGCTTGGTCTCACACCGCGACGTTATCGACCAGATCATCAACGATGTCGTCATGGAAATCGAACGTTATTCCGTACTCTCACCCAGTCTGAGCCTATCGGCGGAGATTATCAAGGAGGCGGAGGTTAGGCGACGAACGTTCCTGAGTGGTTGAGAAACCATTTTTACTACACCCGATGCCATAGACACAAAAGGTCGAACAATCCCATCAAAACCGCCACATCCAAACCTTTCGATCACCTAAAAGTCAAACCGACAGCGGCTGAACCTAGGATATTCTGTCATGGCACGAAACAAGCTACAGGTGCATCTGGTCCTCCACGGATGCAACGCCGGCACAAGATCTATTCTTTCACGTCTGGAACGGTCGACGTCCAAGCCGATAGCTGCATTGACTATCAAGTCTATTCCTGCGACCGAAACAGCCATTCGCTTGACTTGTTCCGCCTCCGGAAGGACGCTCACCGAATGATCAGAAGATCATACCAATGTCCATGTTGATCGACCAGCCTTACCTGACAAACTATGGCCCTGACTTTGGGCACGCCGGTTTTTGCGAGCATTTGATCTGCTGGTATCTCTTTACACTCCGGTTGTAGCTGGCTACACAATGGTACCTTGACTGGAAACCCCGACCAGCGGCCGGCCGACAATCCCATACTTTTGTTCTTCACGACTTTGCACAGGCCGATCACCCTTTGCCTCTTCCCAGAAACGTCGATGACCAGCAACGGGGCGCCAAGCAGAACACCCCGCAACAAAGTCTGTGGAAGCCGGAGCATACGGCCTGGGGTAACACACCTTGAATGCAGAAAAATATGAACAGTGCCCGATTTGCCTGTGGTTGATCACAGGCTGGGTGTTGGATGGCACATTGATGCGGATGCGATGGGCCGAAAATCCGAAAACACCCCACCTATTCGACCCTTGCTTTTTATTGATGTTCCTCCAATGTTCCATTATCCTTCTACCCCTCTCTCCTCCTGTTTCAGACAGCGACCGTTTGTGGGAACGTATATTCCATCCCATCGAATTTTGGTCTTGAGGCGGTTTCCTGATAGGCGGGCCGGAAGAAGAGACAAGAAGGGGGCGACTTTCACATATCATCATTACTTACAAATCCTCTTTTACCTACCAACCACATTAGCACCAAAGTGGTACGCTTGCAGACGGGTCTCTGCACATGCAATAGGAAACTTGGGAGAAATGATCATTTTCAACCCTTCTGTTCTCGACGCCCGGTGGATGAACAACTATCTGCAACGACTTATGGCATCTGTTCGACCTCCCGGCTTTTGTCGGTTGGGTGGAAGCTTTTGTGGTTTCAATGTCATGAACGAGTATGAGATGAAAGGTACAAGTTTTCAAAGCGATTTGTGCTTATGGCTGGCTTTTGGCAGGATGGCATCGGGAAATAAGATAAACACATACACATTTTACATAAGGACGTTGAATCTGTACCATAGTCTGCCTCTCTGTTTTATTTATTTCTTTCTCTTCGTTGGGATGACTGGCTATCTCCCCCCTTTTCTTTTCTGTTAATTTACAAATAGGATACCTCATACACCTCACAATACCCAACCATTTACCATTTTTTCAATGAACTCCTCAAGCCTTGACCAAAACCCTAGAGAATTGCCAAAGACACTTGAACGGCATGAGACCTACATAGGTGCCGTGTCCTCTTCTCGTCTTTCCTCGCCTTTGGCATGATCCCTTTTACCTTTCGCGTCCGAATGTAGTGTAACGAGACCCCATCGCCGGCACCAGCATCTGAGTATACAACATCGTTCATCGCGACTCCTCCACTGCCCACATTGCTGGGCCGAATGAATTGTAAGGTTCAGTCATGAGGTTAACCCAAGCTACCGAGCGAGGCTTTGTCAAGAAAACTTAGCTGAACTTGAGGATGATGGTCTGAGCTATCTATCTGCACTTTCCTCTCTGTCTGTCTGTGACCATACCACAAGGGAATACAAAACCACATGAAACAACAGGTGTGCGCTACTTGAGCAAGAAAACATCAAGGAAAGTTGGCAGAGTAGAGTTTCGGGCTTCAGGTGAAGGGGCAGATTTTAAAAAAAGATGAAAGAAGAAGGCGAAGGGAATGAGTGCCGTATGAGGCAAGCAAGTTTTCTTAAGTCTCTGCAATTCTCTGCTAAGCTGCGAGGTTTTATACCTCTCCTGTCTCTACATGAGTGCATAGGCGGAAGGGGCGACACTGTAGGCTACTCACCAGTGTAGGTGTTTAGGTTTAAGCTGTGGTTCATTTAGCAAAGAGTAAGTAAACTTGGGTGGGCGTTTTCTTGTTGAGATCGTATACATTGATGTATTGAATGGGACAGTTGGCTTACGGAAATGGATGGACAGGTTCCACGCGTTTTTCGATGACGGGTTTTGCTCGGGTTCAGAACCCGAGACGTCTGTACGAACGTGCGTATGTGTATGGAGAATAAGGACTATACTATGGAGAGTGGTCCTCTCTCTTTTTGTCTGTCTAGTGTCCACCCGACAGATACACGCTACCCTCAAAGAAGGTCCCCGTGTCCTTGAAGAAGATATCTTCCAGTCGCGAGCATCCCAGGTACCTATCTCTTTTTGAGGTCTCGTCTTCTTACCATCCACCATATGGAGGCTCAGCCAGGCACGTTGCTGTACAGGACGTTTCAGATCATGAGGGAATATGCTGCGTAGTCGGGGTAAGTAACGACGACGTCTGTGGTAGTTGCGGAGATGGGTGGTTGCACGGCGCTTCTGCTTTGCCTGGCTGTATGTATGTGTGTATGTATGTCTTGGAAGATGCCGTAACATGCGCGGTGGTATGTATTCCTTCTGCGCCGCCGCCGTTTGACCTTCCTCTTTTCTCTTCTCTTTTTGGGGCTCTGCTCTGTTCTCTTTGGGCTTGCCCGTTGCTGGAGTTGCTCGGATTTGAGATCGAGACCAGCTTCCCGATCATATATGGGCGTCTAAACCGGTCTTTCGTGACAATATGTCGTCTCGAGACCCGAGTGCCGCGTGTAAGGGAGTGGGGGGAGGGAAGCGATGAAAAGAACGGGAAACATGAGGTGACAGCCAACGCTTATGCAGGTACGTACGTCGGGCTTTCAAAACTCCCACTCGGGAGAGAGGCAGTCGTCGCCTCATCGGTGATTTGTGGGTTTCGTAACACGTCGTCCCGGCCTTCACCTTGGCCCACGTTTATGTAAATGCGGTGCGGGTTTGCAATCTCAACGTCGGTCGGCCTGAGGCCACTGCAGCCCCCTGTGAGCTCCGCGATTACGGCGTCTCGTGGTCCGTCCATGCGCCCGTAGGATGTTGAGGTTGTCCAGAGTGAGAAGGGGAGCTCCGCTCAACTGGCCGAGGCCGAGACCGGGGACGGGAGCTGGAGTGATGGAGCTCCGCAGCACTCCGCTCCCAGTTGCGGAGCGGGAGTCGAGGTCACATCGATGGGGACGGCAGTGCGGGGATGGAGATCGGTGGGGGGTGACTCGTTTGTCCCGCACCCGTCACGGAGGGTCCGAGCTTTGGCGGTCGGCTGTGGAACGCTGCAGCGCAGTTGTCTTTGCCGATGCGGGGGACTTCCCTGTTTGTTGTTGTGACGGCGCTTGCGAAATGCTCGCTCGACCACTCAAGCAGCACACTCACTGAACGCACGCACGGCGGCACACACACGGCATTACGGAATGAGGAGGGCTGTCACGGTCTGTCTGACTGGACTCTCGTCTCACCACCACGTCGGACCAGAACTTGATCTCGATACCGATAACAGTTGAATCGTCGCAATCCAGTATCAGAGAATTCACTCTTTATACCCAAGTGAATGATCTCACGTGGGAAATCACATGTACCGGTCGTTGGGACGCAATGATAACCAGATCTTACCTTCTTCTGGACTGAATCAGGCATCGGGCGTGCATTGATTGTCGGCTGCTGGGCTGCGAGCGAGGGGTTGCAAGGGGTAGTATCGGCGAGGAGGGGATGTGGTTGCGCCGACGGGAACGGTGATGATGGTGAGACGATTTGGCTTTTACCTCGTTTCTCTCCTTCTAGTGGCCCATTTTGAATCTCAAGGAAAAATGGCCGGGTGCAGATGTTAGTCGTATCGGGATTCTTGTTTTCTCGACATTCCAGTTTTTGCCCACGGCTTTGCAGCAAGTAGGGTGGTCAAACCTGTCAAGTAGGCCGCTCCCCGCCAAACACAAGACGACACTGCAACAGAAGAAAAGTGGAAGGAAACAACGCCGGAGAAGATCAAAGGAGATTGGGAGGGAAAGAACGAACCTACAGGCTGCCGGGGTCCCACACTTCCTCTCACTTGCATCGCATCGCATGGCATCGTCGCTTCCCGGCGACAGGTTTTTCTCCCCTCTCGCTCATGTCTGTCTCTGTCTCCTGACTGGACTCCCGGTCGTGAACAGTCAATCAGAGAGTTCAGTTGCATTCCAGTATCGGATATCTTTTTAAAGACTATCCTATCCACTTGGACTGCTGACCCTTCTGCCACTACTGTCCAGGCTGCCAGTCATCACACACTCATCACGGCAGCAACAGCAACCTCGTCGACGAGGATTCAACGCCAGACTTGGAACAGAGCAGGATCCTGGAAGTTTCCGAGCCTTTCTGCTGAACCTGTGCTTCCCTCATCGTCCTCGCTGAACACGTATGTACATGCTGTCGTCGTCTTACTCTGCTCCCAACCTTCCACTTGTTACCCAATCCCGTTTCTCCATCATTCTCGCGAGAAACTCTTGGTCGGGTTTGAGAGATCGTGAGGTCCTCCGGTGCCCAAAAAAACACACAGTCCTTGTTGCCTTCGTCCCCTCGTCCTGTCACCTCAAGTCCCCCTGTTTCTGGCTCTGCTGGTTCCCGTTGCCAGTGTGCCCCCCTGTCGTGTGTAGGTGTGTACATGCTGCGTACTCGGAACGGTATCTGGGCTGACCACAAGGACTGGGGTGGTTTTCGATCCTCCAGCGCGAGGGGCAATTCTCGTTAGGTTAACATCAGGCCTCAATTCCATCCGTTGCTTTGGTGTCAAGGCCTGTCTGGCCCACAACGAAGCCGCACAAGTGCTCACTCGATTCGCTCCCTTGGACTAGACGTGCATTCGACTGCACCCATACTGCACCCAGACTGTAACGAGCCTGCATTGGAGACGACTTAGACGAGCCCAATCGCACTTGGTCGAGCCAGGAAACCCATTCACGCCATTGACATCCATCCTTCTTCCTACCCAACCACCCTCAACCATCTGGCCATCGTCTAACCTCCCGTCGAATTGCCGCTACTGCCAGACCTCCCTCTCAGGCCTCACCTCTTACACAGTACTACTCTCTAGTCCATATCGGCGAATGCTGCCTTCCTGAGGCTGATGCAGGGACGAATGGACCGAAGGGAGCGGATGGAGTCTTTCCATCACGTTCATGCCCGCCCCAGCATGTCTATGCCTAAGCACATGCCCATGTCCATGCCACCGGGCACCCCAAGGCGCGAAAGACGCACCAGGGACCAAGAAACGCCAGAAGAAGAAGACTCTTCGCCCTTTCCTGATGTTGATTGGCCACCCGAAGACGATCTATCTTCTGCTCCGTCGCCTCATGAGAGACACCAGGACTCAGACGACTTCTCCGAGCATACAAGACCTTATCCTCGCCGTACAAGGGCCCCAAGCGTTGAGGAAACATCGACCACTGCGCGCTCTTCGTCATCTTTCATTGACATAGGTCGCCCTACACGGCCCCGAGTATCCCATAGTGCTGGCATGCACCTTCGTGACGACATTCTTCCTCCAGAAGCAAGACTCCGCCGGCCATCCGTTCTCTACGACGAAGACGAAGAAGAGATCTTTGTACCCCGTTCTACCATGGACAACAGATCGCGGCCGGCGAGCCGTGCCTATGATTCTCGCTCACGGTCCAGAAGTCGCTACGACGCACCGCGCAATAGAAGTCCATCAACAAATCGACAGCGCTCTATGCCAGACTCAAGATGGTCTCCAAGGTCGTCATCCGATAGAGAAACTCAGCTCACCGACCACTCTGGTGACGAAAAGCTCGTTCGCTATGGCATCCCTCATGCGCCACCTGCTCCGCCCTCAGTTCACGAGCGTCCGAGCCGCAGGCTACCTGCCCCTGAGGTAGGAGAACCAAGGCCCTCAGGATATGCGCCCGCAGGCCGCCCCCGTTCACCGTCCCGCGTTCGTGCGCAATCGAGATCTCGCGCACAATCTAGACCTCGTGAACAGTCTAGACCTGCTTCACCTTCTCGCCGCCGCTCACCCTCAAGGCATGGCTCGCCATCTCGGGCTCAATCTCGGTCCAGGCCGTCTTCTCCATCACGGGGTGCTTCGCGGGCTCCTTCACGGGCTCCTTCCATGAGGCGGGCACTTGTTAGAACCTCAGGAGCCCTCGACCACCAAGCTTTGGATGATGAAGAATCCGATGCGGAATATGTCTATGAACACGACATTTCGGATGACCTACGGTCCCGTCCTAGGCTTCAGAGGTGAGATTCATTTTTGCCTATTGAGAGTACAAGCCTATTGAGAGTGCCATTAACTAACAAGCTTGCTAGGCCGTCAAGGCAAGACTATGAGTCCGACGAGTTTTTCCCCGACCCTTCATCTTCGAGGAATCAATATTATCCCGGTGAAGCATATCCCAATCCGGGACTCAGGCGCGCTAATACTTATGATGACGTTCCGAGAGGCCCGTCGAAATCATACGCTCGAGAGAGCTTTAGCAAAGCGTTAGTTTCAGTTTTAGACATTTCCTTTTTTTCAATAGCTACAGTTTCTAACTTGCTGCACAGTGGTTCCTGCAAACAATGCGGTGGTCAATCAGGAGAAATAGCCCACAAGCTGCCGGACTGCGATCATCGTTGGTGCAGTCTGTGCCTCGAACAAGGCTTCTTATCATTCATTGAGGACCCTGTGGGGAAGCCTCCAATGTGCTGCAAGCATTATATCTCGCCTCAGCTCGTGGACGATCTGTTTGGTCCCGCCTTCAAGAGGGACTGGGACAGAAAGTTTGTCCATTCCTCAATCTTCGTGGGTGCGCGTCCCCGTAGCTTGGTCTGTCCGGACCCGAAGTGCGGTGCACCTATCGGAGACCAGGATATACACCTTGACCGAGATGGAAGGGAGTTTGGTGAATGTCGCTACTGCCGTACAGAGGTTTGTGTTGGCTGCAGTGGGCGGTGGCATAAATCACTTCAGTGCCCACCAGATGCCATGCCTCATTGCAGTCGATGCAGAAAAAAGCTCCTGCCTGGAGAACCCGGTCGCAACTATACCACTTGGTAAGATGGCGGCCTTCTACTTTGATTGGACAGCTGAATCGCTAATCTTCACAAATAGCCAATGTAATACACGTTGCTGCACGGTCTGTGGCTTACGATGGAAAAAATGCGACTGCCCTTTCTTCAATATCGAAGGAAACGAACCGCTTGATACACTGTTAACAGCTGACCCTCGATCGAATCCGTTTACCCATGGGATGCAGCTGGAGTCTGACCCACCGTCTCCGCGGACGTACCGTTCAAATGGCGGGCATCCACGGCCAGTGGTTGCGGTGCACAGTCGACCCCAAAGCTACGAGGAAAGACCGGTGATGGATCGTCTGCGAGAAAAACGTAGCGATGATCCCCTCAGCCGTAGGTTCCATGCTCCCGGGGAATTCGAAGAGTTTGACGAGCGAGAAGTGGACGACGACTATCGCAGAGGAAGGGATGACAGAGATCGTCCTCTGAAGCCCGTTAACTATGTCCGTCGACCTGAAACGGCCGTACCGCCGCCTCTAGTTCACCGACATACGGCGCCGCCGCCTGCCCACTCGGTGTTTGAAAGACCAACACCTAACGACTGGACGGGCGCTATCATTCCACATCCCTCTGACAGACGGCGTTCTCCTTCACCGGAAAGGTTGCGACCTCGGATGTCACGCCATGCATCACTCGAAAAGGAGAGGCTCCGGGCTCCGTCACTTCCTAGGCACGCATACCCATCCGATAGGTGGGCAGATGTATCTCCCGAGTTCGGACGTCAGTCTCGACCCCGATCATTGGAGAGGCAGCGAACTTCATCACGACACCGAGGTGCTTCTCCCGACATGCGCCACGCCCCTTCGTTTGAGAGAGATCCGGTCCGCTCGGCCAGTAAGCGTAGAACGATCACACCCTCGCTCGAAAAGCGGAAGCTTGCAAGCAGATTTGATGCAGACACTAGACAGGGTCCCGGCTACTCTACCATGGCGGCTCCTCCTATGATGGCTGCACCCCCCCCTTCCCACGCTGCTACTGCCCCTATTCCGTCTCGCTTTCCCGTCAGCGCGGCTCCACCACCACCACCCCCTGGGATGAAGAGACACCTGACAGAAGATGACTTCTATACAACAACTAGGAGCACTAGATCGTCGGACCGCGACAGGATGCCAATGCCTGCAAGACACCACTCCTACCACGAATCACCACAGCAACCTCGGTATCCCGCGTATTACGAAGGCGGAATTCCGGCACGTACTCCAAGCGGGAGACGCCGGTCCGGCCAGGCGACGAAAGAACACGTCAAAGACGACCTCCCGCCGTCGGTCCTTGCTGGGCTAGGGGGTCCCAGCAAAGGTATGGAAAGAGTGCAGGAATGGAACAAGTATGTTGAGCCTGGCCCTCCGTTGATTGAGGGTGTTTTACAGTCAAGTGCGTGATGCTGAATAGTTGCAGGGATGCCGGAGAGCGGATTAGGCACGTCAGGGCTCCTTATTCAGGACGGGATCGCGAAGTCCGCGACAGGGATTGGGAGTAGGATGCGGTGGTAGTTATCATGTCTTTACTTCACGACGTTATGAGATGACATTTTTGGACATTGGATATAAAACGAGACGAAATGAGCAGTTGGTTTACGAGGCGAAAACTTGATGAGAAATGATTGGGTATCTAACTTTTCTTGGGTTTATGGAGGATAACGTTCGTGGATGGTTCGAATTGATCTGGTTCTTATGTTTTGAACAGTGTTCATGTGTATGATAACGGGACATCTGGGAACGAAGTGACGATGAGCATGACCGGTCCGGAATTTAAAGTGAGCGTTTCATGAATCATGTACTGGAGGTCGATTCGGTAAGCCGGTGTGCTCAAAATCTACCACGGTATCATGACTACTTGAGGGAACGAGTGTGTACAGGTACCTACAGGTATGGTTTGTGGTACTGCAGTACGAGAAAGATGACAATGCAGTGAGAGGAAGATCCTGGCGTACTGCTTCCACGGCAAGCCGGAATTTGAAGGAGACGAAGAGACTGAGGGAGAGTAGTGGAAGCTGAAGAGCTGGATCAAAGTTGAAAAATTACCTAATTTGAACTGAGCCAGCTGAGTGCTTACGAGTCCGGTCCTGCTTGATGCCGGACGATCGGACTCAAAAAGAAGCCAGCCGGGGACTAGAAGTACAGTCCCAGGAAGTCTATTAGAAGGGGTAGTAGAGCGTTTGATTTTACCATACTTGAGCACGAGGGTCACTAACACATGGGGGCCGGGGTACAACGAGCCTAGAGCCGGCGGCGATCTGGCAAGGGCGGCCGAGAAGAGACGGAGAGGCGAGGAGGGTTGAAGGAAAGAACAGTGCACTTGCACTGCACTTGGCCGGGATAACCTGTGAGAAATTTACGGTTGTTGGGCAGTTGCCAGGCGGTTAAGAAGGCGCAACTGTTGCAGAGGAAGAACGGTTGCTCCACCGTTGATAGCTCACAACGGTTTCTGAGAGAAAAACCACAAGGTCTTCTCCCCATACAAGCTGCGGCCCTGGGCTAGCGGAATTGGCGTGCAGTAGTCTGGATGCGAGTGGGAGAGGAAGAGGAAGTCACGATGCACTCGGGGAAGGAGGAGCTGGTGGTCACGGTCTAGCAAGGGCGCCGGGCCAAGAAGAGAGAAGCGATTAACGTCGAAGGAAAGAACACTGCGCTGCATTTGGCCGGGTCGCGACTTTACTGCACTGACTCAGTCAGACTGGACATGCTCACTCATTGTGAAGGAGCAACCGAGTGGGAGTAACTAAGCCACCAGCTGTCAGGAACTGACGGAACTGAACTGAACTGAACTTCCCAAGCGAGTGAGTACCTAGTAAGTACCTCCAAGCTAATGAACCTTTCGAGATCAGTGGACACTTCAAGGCATTGTGTGTTCGTTGGACGGAAACAATGAACGCCGGGGAGCGTTGGGTTCATCTCCCGTGCGGGCCACCTTTTTCTTTTTTTCCTTTTGCTTTTGCTTTTGCCCTCTGCCCGGCTCCTTTCAGTTTGTTCTTTCGTCTCATCTTAAGTGTCGGGTCCTCGTCGACTTTCAGATAAGGCTTAAGGCACGTTGCTAAGTTACTAAGTTTGGTTCAGTTCAGCTTCATCCTTATGGTCAGGCAGGCAGTCGTCATAAATTCAGATTCTGCTTTGGGTGTCATCCAGTCATTGAGCGTTGCGGTTGGCAACATCCTTTTCAGTACTTGGGGGAGACGGAGAGACTTGTCGTTTGTCGCTCGCTGGATACCAACTTGAAGGGAGCTTCTCATCTGTAGGACGAGAGACAAGAGTTTTTCTAATTGTAAGTTCGTTCCGTAATGGATGGGTCTGCAACTACGGTGCACCACTCACTTAGTTGTACTTAGAGTATTATAAGCACTCATTCTCATGACCGAAGCTCCTCTGGTAACTTGAAGTGCTTATTGATCTCAGAAGGTTCAGTCGGCTAGCTTGGAGTTAGCAAGTTCACTTCAGTTCAGTTCAGTCCTGGCACCGCATGTTTAAGTTGCGATTAGGTTGGAAGAAAGTGGCGCTGCGAATACAGTTACCTAGTAGTCAGATTATCTTGGGTCAGTAGCAAGTTATTGGCGAGTGTCTTGGACATAGGAGGTTCCGTGTAGGTTTTGTAGCGTTTTGGGTGGGTTCACGCCGAGTTTCTCATCAAGAAGCTAAAGTATACCTAGGTAGTGTACAAGTGATTATGACCAGCTAGCTAGCTGCCTTCAAGCAATGCACGAGATGGAATCAAACATGGGTATTAAGTGCTAACAGCCGAGAAAAACAGGAAGATTCATTCGTCGTGGTGTATCATCAAATCAAGCCCTTGCCCAGGCTACATGCTACATGCCCTCTTAAACTCGCAACGCCGTTGTCCCCATTCCTCCCTCCCTTCCTTCCATGCTATGCTTCCTACTTGCCCCTAACTCCCTTTCAACAACAGTACTAGCTTGAAAAGTGCATGATGTGAATGTTACTAGTAATACATTGATTGGCTCCCGGGGCAGCTCCTTCAAAAGACTCGCGTGTAGGTGTTTAAGGTAGTCCAACCTGGTCGCTTGCTGTTTCTCCACCATTCGACCAAAGGGGAAAGGCGTTCATCGTTGTCGTGATAGAACGCCCGGTGTTGTATAAAGACATTGGTAAAGATAGTTGTTGTGGCACCTCAATGCAGGGTGTTGAATATGCGGTCAGAGATAACAAAGAAGGGAAAAGCAAAGGGTATCAACAGAATTTCACAACAAATCACTCGCTCCCCATATCAACACTCTCACACCATCTCCTGACTGCCTCTCGCAGCGTACTTCCTGGAATCCTTCGGGCCTCCAGGCTCTCCCTCTCTCGCCTTCGACCTATGCCCGAGCTAGCTTCCTTGTCGCCAGCGTTGCTTTGCCCTGAGCTTGAGTCCAAGTCTTCTATGACTTCACGGATGATTTCTTCCAGGGCCGATAAGATTACTGTCTTGCATTGTGACCTAGGAACTTCCTGGGGGACAACAAGCTCCCTTGGGCGATGGTAAGCGTCCTCTGGATGTTGCTGGGACGACGTGCTGTCACTCCTCTCTCGCAGCTTGCTGGTTGAGCGCGAAGAGCAGTTGGAGCTTCCTTTGCTGATATCGGCGGCGGTAGTAATGACTTTCTCCACAGCTTCAACCAAGGCATCATCTAAGCTGAGTAATGTCTCTTCGATAAACTCATCCTTAACGTGTGGCTCGAATGGAGAAGGCGACGGCAGTGTGGGTGCTGGGGAGGCAGCTACCGGCGTCATAGTGGAAGGCGTGTTCGGGCCACTAACCAAACTGGCCTTGACGAGACGACGATATCGTATTCGCGTAATCGTGAACGTAGTACTATCGGCGATGATGGCCGTGCTGACATCCACCCACTTCTCCGTGGCACTTTCAGACGAACTGGGGACCCACGTCGTGGGTGGTTCGGCTTCCATCGAGGCCTTAATCTGCTCCTTGAGGCCTTCTTGCACCGGCACCGCCTGGAGTACGAAATCTGGATGGTAACTTTGCAACCAACCAGCAGCATTCAACGGCCCATCCCCATCCACAGATACGCGCGACGACTGCTCAAACGTATCGAATGCTGTGCCAAACCCAGCGTTGGATAGGTATCCACTGCTCGATGGTGAACTCACTGCGGTTTCGAAGGAGGCAAGATAGTCGGGGAAAGGGATATCGACGTCAATAACTCCGTCATCGGTGATGGACGTCTTGACCGGAGACTCAAAGGCACCTGAAGGATCGGGAATCCTCTGTGGCTTCTGTCCGGGAGTTGTTTGGCCTGAGAAGCTTCGGTTCTCTCCAGGCACTGCAACCGGTGACTTTGGGTTTCCCCTTTGATCCAGGGCAGCACGGGTTTGAACGTCCCCAGGCTGCCGCATAGAGCTCCGTCCAGGTGTTTGGGGTGGCATGGAGGCTCTGTCCGTGTCCTTCCTCATCGGAGGGGTTGTGGCCTCACTTTGTCCAATGCTGCCACTGCGAGGCTTTGCTGAGACGATGGAGCCCCTTCTTCGCGTGCTCCATAAGCCGCTGATAACACTCCCCCACCTCGAAGTCTGCCGTTGCTCGCCGGTCATAAAACTCTGCGAACCTCCACTCCCAGACCGCGAGATACGCTTGAGGTCGTCGGCAGCAAGGCTGTTACTGCTGCTCGGTCGAGTACTAGCAAAAGAGTCGGCGCGATGGACCATGGCAAAATGAGGGATGCTCATTTCAGGGGTGATAGCTCCAGTTGTAGCAGCACTACTTTTCCGCATGGTTGGATCGTTGCCCCGGATTGGGAGATGGGTCGTCCGTATCGAACTGGCATCGGAGGCTCGCCTCTCGTGCCTCGATTCCATACTCAAGTGCGCCAAGTTAATCGGAACTGCGGCAGCACGTGCGCCTTGCGACTGCAAGCTGAGGTTTCGCGAGTGAGATGCTCGCCCGGGACCTGTACGGCGGTTGATCCTCCTCCGCAGCGACTCCTCCTTAAGGATAGGCACAATAAGCGACGGGGGGGACTGCGAAAAAGTCCCGAGTGATGCAGCGGTACTTGGCCGGTGAGGACGGACACCGGGAACCTGTTGAGATGCCGGCAAGAATGCAGCCAGTAAGAAGAGTAATCTCCGCGCAACGCTTTTGTCTTGGGCCACAATAACAGTCCGACTGGGAACCGACGCATCTGCGTCCATGCGCCCTTTCTGCTGTATACAATAGCGACGCCGATAGGACGGGGGACTTAGAGCTTGTAACCAGTCGGTATGGGTCGCAAGAAAGCCTGTGAGTAAGTTGAAAAAGAAGCCCTGCTCTTTGCCGCCAGCCCATTTGGCCACCCAACGAGCTTCCTCCCGCCAGATGGGCCAACGGTTCTGTCCAGTGACGACCCGCGCCGCTCGAATACCATCGACTATCCTGGCCTTGGCGTAGTCCGTTTCCCGGCTGATACGTCGATTCTCGAGAAGACAGTTCGGAGGTAGTGTAACGTGTTTTGCATTTGTCTTGGGTGGTTTGGGTGGAGGTGGATCGCCGCTGCGCCGTCCAGCTATTGATTGGCCTTGTGCAATCTGAGGGGGGATGTAAGCCGGAAGAGGGTCAGGGGAAGCGAGATCCGCCTGTAGAAGCATCGATAATATAACCTTGGCAACAACAAATTGCAGCTGATTCAGCGTCCTCATAATTATGTCCCAATGTTGTGTGATAACATCGATTTGGTCTTCGGTGTCACTGCCGAAAGTGGTCTCAAAAGACTCAAATCCATACCCTCCCTGGCCAACCATAGTCCAACCTGAAGGGCGTGTTGAACTAAGGGAAGAAGGAAACGAATCTTGCTCTTGGTAAGAACTGGATCCCCGAAACACTTGCCTCAACGTGGTGGTGGGCGTGGGGTGAGGGGAGGACGGAGGAAGGTTGATAACTAATGCAACCGCGTACATGGGAGTTCTCTTCTGTTTGGGCTGCACCTTCTTCTTTTTACTTCTGACGTCTTCGGCGGCCTGTGGAAAGGGGTAACCTGTGCTTTCTTCGGTAAAGGAGGCCCCCCGAGGACTGATCATATCTTCCTCAACAGGTAGACTCACGGGGAACAGTCTCGTAACGAGGACTCGCTTACGATCTGGCACACGGTTTGCTGTAGTAGCGCTTTGAGCTCCGGCATAAGACGGCATGGTCTCCGAGGAAAAGGATTGTGAGAGCCGACTCGACCTCATACTTGTCCTCCCGATGGAGCTCCGCCTGTCAGCAAACGCCGAACCGGAGTCGGTCTGTCTGGCTTCTGTCGGTACCACGTGAACCTTTGTCGATGTTCCTTTGTATGCCATAAGTTCAGAATTGCCGAAGATGCAGCTGGAGAAAGTGGCAAGTTCCTCGCGATACTCGCGCATGTGGCGTTGGGAGTCGGATTCGAAGTGACCATGGCCCGGAGTTCGGCCATGGAGGGAATTTCGATTTTCAAAAGCACCTTGTCGTGTCTTGGGGCTGCTGGACTGGATGACCATAGGACGTTGTGTATGGCTGATACTGGGCTTCCGCGGAGAGGTCGGGTTCCGGCGGTTATCTTGGGCGGAATAGAGGGATGAAGGACCGCCCATCAACGGGTTGACTTGGACGGCAGGCGGCGACTGGCTGTCGTAGAGAAGGGAAGAGGTGAGGGAGCCTAGAGCATCCTGCATAATGATGACGCGAACATCGCGCACGTCGAGCTCAATACTGCCATTGTAGTCGTAGGCATTGGTCGAGGGGCTCGCAGTGACAGAAGAGACGCTTGATAGGGGGAAAACGTCGTTGAGACGCTGTTCGAACAAGTCCTGCGGATCGGGAAAGAGAAGATTTCGAGTGTGTATGTCTTCTTGGACCGAATCTAAGGAGGTGATGGATTTGTAGGAAGCTGTCTGGGCTGAAGCGGAATCTCCGGCGCCCGAGACAGCACCGAGGTTAAAGAGTTTGCCGAGCATTCTTTGGAGAAAAAAAGGGCTGACAGTTTTGTTCGTCTTTTTATAAACAGTCAGTCCAGGGCGAGAACGGTCAAGGTGCAGACAAGTCACGGAGTGATCGTCTTCAACAGCATCCTCTTGGGGCGGTCAGCCGAAGGGGTTGCATTCTCAGCGGTGCGGTCGCCATACGGAAGAGAGATGAGAGTAAGAATGTCAACAAAACAAGTAAAAGGGATGAGTCGTCCTCACAAGCAGGTGGCTTGATTCCGTGGGGTTCGGCGCAAAGATGAAATACCAGACAGACGAATGTCTTGTAGCTTTCCAACAATCCTCGTGCGGACTGGCTCGGACAGGCTGTCCACTGATGAGCAGGGCTCAGAGGTTTGATCTACTGCGTAGTGCGCGTGGAAAGATGGAAGAGGAAAGCAATCGGCACCCAAGAGTTGCTGGCGATGGAGTTGTCGATAGCTAGACCGTGGTGCGTGGCCTCGACGACCGATACCCACGACCGACGAGGGACGGAGGAAGAACGGGGGCGCGAGACGAGATCGTGGGCGATCTGGACTAGTCTAGGACTGGATCCGGACGTCGCGGCTCCTCGGTTGCAAAAAGTGGTGAGGCGAGGCGAAGAAACGCAGCGAGTGGATGGGATATAATGGGCCCAGTGAGCCAAGGTCTGCCAGGTATATAGCGTATATAGCGGCGGCCACTAAGTCTCGGCAGTGAAGTGTTGTATGTGTGTATAGTGTACTATGCACGCAGTTAGGTACAAATACCGTCAACTGAAGGAGGGAATCGACGTGGACGGTCTTCTATACAATACACACACTGCAGGTTGTGGATGAGGCTATCCGGGACGGGGACGGGGACCGAGAAACGGACAGGAAGTGGAAGTCATTGGAAACTTACCGAGTTGTGAAAATGACGGGGCAGAGTTAGGGTAAGGCAGTGTAATCGGTAATCCACGACGACCAGGTTCCTCTTGATTCGAACAAGATGGATAACACGCGCGCGGGGCACCTGGGGGAGCAGGGAAGGTAAAAACACACAGACGCTGTTTCCTCTGTTTTCACGGACACGCTGCGACGACAGGGAGCAAGAGTACTGTACAGACTTCAATGGTGTTTGTTGTTGGAGAGATAATGTTGTTGTCGAGACCAAGACTCCCCGCCGAGACTGAGAAGTGAGACCCGGACTCCCGTCGAGACCACAGAGGACTGCCCTGGACTCCTCTCTCCTCTGGGCTCTGGCAGTCACGGTCGCGAATGGAACCTGCGGGGGTTCGGAATGGCGGTGACGACGTGTGAAATCTGGTCGAGGCTCCCACGCCCGGGCTCCTTCAGGTTCCAGCTCAATTCAAAAGCCCGCGCGGGCCCCAAGAGGTCAAGAACCGCAAGGTCACACTGGGAAGTCGCACTGGAGTCGCACGGGCAGCACTTGCAGCACTGCACTTTGCAGCACCGCAACGCCGAGCCAACTTCAAGGCTCCAACTGTGGATTCGCTGGTGGATGCAGACGAACTGTGAGCGGCAGACAAGGCTCGAGCAAAGAGGCCTCAACCCAATGGCACGAAACACAATTGGGGTTAAATCGTTTAAATTGCGAAGTGGACTGCGCAACCCTACCCGAAACGGGTAAGGTGACCTCACTAACACTCGAGTAGGGAAAGCGCACTCAAGTGATCGCTGCGTTCGGCGGCGGGCACTGGTGGCACATATCAGCGCTACGTGATCGATACCTCAAATCGTCACAGCAGGGGTAGTTCATGCAAAGTACCCTTGAGTACCGGGAGTTAGGTGCATGTAGGTATCTGTACGACATCCAGACTCTCCGTCCCCACCAAAGCCCACCTCAAGCCGACGACCCCTCTCCAGTCTCCGTCCTTGCCGTCATCCAGATGCTGAACAGCTCGACGTTGGGAATTCAATTTTATTCCCATCCACTTCTCCAGACTCGTCGATACAGGCGCATGGCAAATACTTTCACATTGCATACCCGACATCCAATGCTTCTCTCATCCCGACCACCTCGACCAAGCAGCTAACCGCTTGCTTCAGTTTCGCACACGACGTTGAGGCCTCGATTGCCGAAGACTGCGATCCCACAGAACCGAACTCGGGCCTTGCCTGGTGCCTAGAACTGGCCGAAGTGCTCCAGCCCAGGTGCTCCAATGTCAAAATGGATGCCCTGAAGCTGAAATACGTACCTTTTCCCTAGATCGCGCTTATATGAGGTTGCATCCTTATTTCACGACTGCAACCCAGGTGGACTGCTGGGCGATCAACTCCAGCAACGTTATATTACTGCCACCGGCGACACCTCCGAATATTTGGACCCCGGGATTTTTCCGCATCAGCTGCTACATCTTGTCCTGACACGATCGCCGTCACATGATGGGAACCCTTTGACGTGGGCAATTCGAAACCGTGGTCCATGGCATCCCGCATGCTTGCCGAGACCCTATTTCACTAGTTACTCAAACCTTCAAGATCCGGCAGCATCAGGAAGAAAGAAGACGGGATCTCACTTCGATTCCGACTACAGTATGAAACTTGCTATCATCCGATCTGACTCGCAGTCTACAGACTCGCGTTCAAAAGAACGTCCAAGTGGAGACCCCATCTGAGCGGCGATTCAAAGACATGCCTTACCCGCCCAATACAACATTAGATCTAGATTTGTCGGATTTGTCTCGCCATTCCCAACGGGAAGGGCTCATGTTCCAACAGCTCGACATATCCCTCACGTGCCCACATCATGAAAAAAACGAACCATTCGCGAGCTCCAAGGCCAATGGATTTACACAGGTCTCAGACCCTTGCGACATGCAAAACCAATGGCACACCAACCAATAGAATAACAAGAAGGCGTACAAATATGACCCAAGGAGGAAACCAAGGCTGACGTGATCGTTAAGGCTCATCATGTACGGAGTTCTAATTTCCCCCGCCTGGCCGTTACTCCTACCGGTATTAGCTACCCCTCATTGGTGATGTTGCTTGAGTTCTACTTACGGCATAGACTTTTCCACAATGTGATGGAGAAACTATTCACGTCACGGTCAGAGAGGTACAGGTGCAACCGCAGAGCCTCTTCTTCAACCCCTCCGCTCCGCCCTCTTGGGTTTTCCTATTCTGTGCCGCTTTTGCCCGACCATCAGGGTCTCATCCGAAAATTCGCCAACTTACATAATGTCTACCACCCTTCGGCATCCGAGAGAAGAAATCAAGAGGCGAAGATGGCGCTGAGAAATCAGGTACCAGTCAGGTACGTATGTACATCAACAATTGGGGGTTCATCCCTGTGTGCCGTTTGATCTTCGTTTCTCGTTTCTCCCCGCCCTCGCCGCCCCCTTTTTCCCCTCTGTTGATCACTCCGTTTCACTGGTCGACTGTCCCCCATCTACTGTGTAGAACTACACTACTACGCACAACACAATCTTCATTTTAACCCCCACGCTGGTACGTATGCATGAGGATGTTGTTGTTGCCGTTGAATCGAACAAAGGCTTTGTTCAACGTAAGGTCTGATGTACATACGATGTAGATGCAGATATCTATGCAGAACATCGTACATATGTTAAGTAAGCTGAAGAGATTGGTACACATTAACGCGCAGCACATGTGCAGATAGCAGCATGACAGAGGCGAGGCCCAGCAAGTGGCCAAGTTTCGCATAGACTGCGACTTGGAAGAGATCTGTCAGGGCATATGCTTGATGCCAGTGTGTGGGCGTGCGTATGTGTGTCACATATCGACCTATTGTATAGTTGACTCTGCTGCAATTGTCCTCCTCATCCCGTCTGTTTCATTTCTGTCCTGACTCAAATCGCCGGCCCGTCTCCGCATGTCTTCGCAGCTTAGAAACCACAGAAGAGACAGAGAGGTATACCGAGAGGCTGTTTCGGAAAGCTTAGTAGGAGGCAAGGTCTCAAAAAGTAAGGCGAACGTTGTGAAGCGTCCAACGATCATCTCAAAGGAAGTGTATTAAAAAAAAAAAAAAAAAAAAAAAAAAAAAAAAAAAAAACCCTTTTTCTGCGGAATCGATACAGAGTAACGCCCAAAGCCAGGTAAATGGGCTTTTCTCATGCCTAAATCCATGCCAGGCAAATACCCTTTCACTT
The DNA here is from genome assembly GCA_009806015.1 of Neurospora sp. CHS-2018b. NCBI lineage: Eukaryota > Fungi > Ascomycota > Sordariomycetes > Sordariales > Sordariaceae > Neurospora > Neurospora sp. CHS-2018b. The sequence goes on from RAOV01000006.1 coordinate 1,500,416, forward strand.
GTCTAAGCCCAAGTCTACTATACACGCATGAGGTCAAAACGAGTGCCCCGTCTCTACTGCGGTATGTTATGTTTGTTCACTCCTCACAACCTCCATCAACCAACAACATAGCTAAGCGTCCACATGGTCGATAGTGGCTTGCTTGCTTGCGCATGTGTGCCGCTGCAAACAGAGAGAGGCAGGTGGGCGAGCTACACCCACCACCACCACCACCACCACCACCATTTTTTCCGTTGTGGCTATGATCAAGGGTATTTGCTTCGGATAGCTTAGCTACCTACCGTCCGTCATACACATGTATCCTCTCAAAATCAAGGAAGGGTCCTTGAAATAACTTGAGTGGCGGATGGTAAATAGTTCAATGAGGCTCTTCACCGCTTCAATGAAGGCAAACACGGATACACAGATATGACGGCTTACATAGTTTGTGCAGTGGTCCTAAAGGGTGACTGAAGAGAGCGATGAGAAATGGAAGTTGTAACACCACATACGCATTGCATTGTGTGACACAGGTCCATGGACTTGATGCCTCATGAATTGATGACATGGGTCATTGTTCACTACCAGCCGGAGAGCCGGGAAATTAGCTAGAGAAGAGCAAAGGGGGTTATATGATATTCATAAATTGAAGAGGAAGACATAGCTGTTACTACTGAACGCCCCAAGAAAGAAAAACTAGACTACCACCTCCAACAAACTCGACGGAAACAGGGAGAGTAAAACAGACCCGGCGCTAACAATAAGGCAATTTTCGATATGGGCCGGCGAACAGAAAGGTTGCTCTAATCTAATCCTTGGGGGTCTTATGCTTTTGCGACAATGACTATGTACAAGATAGATGCAGAAAAGGGGTATCGTATCCAGGTTTTTTGAAGACGCCGAGAGTAAGGGGCAGTGGCATCCAGCGTAGATATAAAAGAAAGTAGATAACTTGGAGAAGGAGGGTGGAGCGCATATCTACCATGAGAAAAGGAGAACGTTTTGAATGCCAATGGCGTACGGAAACTAATACTCTGACAATGAATAGCTCACTGCTCATCAGGAGCAACAGGCTGACAGCACGCGAGCCCAGCACAGGATCCTCTTCCACACACCAGATGGCAAGTCGTCGCCGTGCTGGCCCGTCTTCTCTTCGCCAGCGAGACACTAGTGGTGGTGATTGACGAAGACGCGCTAGTAGCGCCAGCAGGCGTTGTCATCGTTGACTCACTCTCGTCCACAAGGCCGTCTGCGTCCGGCAAGGCTATGGTTATGGTTGGAGGTGCCTTGCTGGTCGGAGCAAGCTCGTATTCTTCGTATCCGGGAGGGAGTTCGGGTTGAATAGTCGCCGAATGGATCCCGTAGGCGTGAAGACACTCACCGATGGTCCTCGCTTTGTCCATAAAATTCACGATACTATCTTCGGTGAGAACGACGTGGACCGAGGCGATGGCCTTGTGCTGGTCGAGTCTCCAGACGTGCAGCTCGTGGATCGAATCGACTCCTGGAACCTGGTTCGTGAGGGAAAAGTCAGTTGCTGTTCCCGTCCTCTTCGTCTGGATTTGATATACCTTCTCAATGTCGTGCTTGATATCCTCGGTTCTTACTCCCTTCGGAGCGCTTTCGAGAAGAATCTCGCCGCTGTTCTTGATCAGGGGCACAGACGAGAGTATGATCATGATAGCAATCCCCACACTAACACCGGGATCGGCATAGAAACGAGCATCGGACTTGAGCAGCCAGATCAGGAGTGCGGCCATGATGACTCCAAGATTGTTGATCGCATCACCCATGACGTGAATGAGCGCGCCGAGCATGCCCAGGTCGCGACATTGAGGCTGCTGGATATCAGGAAAGGAGGAATGCCGATGCTGAAAGTGAGGGTGGAAAGGCTTTTGTCCAACACAACTGATTAGTGTCCGTCTCAAGTAAGCATCGAGGACTTTGAGTTTACCATACAGACTCTGTATCTCCACCCGCCCTACAACATGTGTCGAAGTCAAGGGGTACTTCATGGCCATGTCCATGCGAATGCCCTAGAGAATGACCGTGGCTTATATGGTCATGTGGCTCTGCGAGTGAACTGTCAGATCTCTTCTGGCTCATGGGAGCTTGGTCAACCTACCATGCAGGAATGTGATCGTGATAATGTTGAGCGTGAATCCCACACATCCCATGATCAGCATCAATTTTGGGTCTTCCACTCTTTCGACGGTGATGAACCGCTCAATGGACTGGAGGAAGATGCTCGTTCCGAGGGCAAGTAAGAAGACGCCATTGAAGAAGGCGCCGAGAAGGCGGGCGCGCTGCCATCCAAAGGAAAACCCTACTGGTGAGCCGCTCCCTTCTGTCTTCTAGGAAAGTGTCAGTGCCTGAACCGGGTTAGATAACACAGAAATTTGCAAGAGGAGGAGAGTAATGGTGAAGAAATGGAAAGACAGCTTACGATAATGGCGGTTAGGGTGACGGCGAAACTGATCAGGTCGTTCAACTAGTTGGCAAGCTATCAGCATGGGCTACTATTGTCTCTAAGGTACGGATTCAAGAAGTACATAGTGAAATGCGTCCGCCGTTAGAGCCAAGCTCCCTGTCTTGAAAGCAACTGTGAGGTTGTTGTTAGCGACATGTTCCCTTGCCACTTTGAAAGGAAGATAACAAGTGGCAACAGAAGTGGGCGAGAACTGACCAGCAAGTTCTGATACAAAAAAGGCAGAGGATATGGCTATTGTCGCGGCTAGCCTCTGCTTCTGTCCAATTTTGGATGCCATTGCTTAATGAGCAAGTGGCGGGAGATGTCGAGGTCGGTCGGAAACCAGCTATAGGTGTTTACATGGACGGCCGGGAATGAGAAGGCTAGGTTAATTTCGATGCTGAGACGATCGATGTCCAGTTGAGACCGAGGAGGGGACTTTGGCACCGTCCCGCCTTCCCGGGTCAGCTCGATTTTAAGGGAGCAGGTGCATTCTAGCCCGGTTGTACAGCAAGTGCAACGGAGACGGACTTGCATGTGAACCGTGAGCCATGAAGGTCCTCTCCCTTCCGGAGGGCAGTTGGAAGGAGCCGGTCGGTATCCATCGACGTAGGATAGCCATTGGACAAGCTGGTGATGCTATTCTCAATGATCAAGTCGTTCGTTGGTGAGTGACTAGCAGCCAAGAGATCAAGATGGATGACAATGGCACGTTGGACCGTGTACCCTCTTCGACGTCAAGAGCGAACAAAGTCGACACTGGTCCCAATGAGAATTCACACCGTTGGCGAGGTACGGTACAGAGCTTGAACCAATGACAGTCGATACTGTGAACAACTTGCAGCTTGTGCCTTGATGGCTTCATGACTGGGTGAGCTGAATCAGATCCGCTTCTATCGCCTTGCAGAAAAATGTCTCTGATCCCTCCTCGCTTGTTGGCATGTGGAAAGCGCGCACCCTCAGCAAGAGATGTCGTGGTAGGTGACCACTAACTTGAACCTCTTGATGAGAAACCGACGGCAGCAAGGCCTGGGCAAGGTGTGTGCTTTAAGACCGGAAAATTGCGCACGCGCTGCGGGCAAGCAGACGTGGTCTGTCTCAGAGGGGCCTTTTATGGGAGACAGCGAGACAGCTGGGGGCTGGTCATTGATGTCGTACGGGCCTGGGCTACGGAGCACGGCGGCGGCGCTGCCACCTCACGACTTTTAGATGGATGCACAAAGATTTCCCATCATCAGATAGCCGTGTGACTTTGGCGGGCGGGTGGCTTGGCACATGAATTACCAAGCGTATGAGAATCTTTACATTTGCCGTCGCGGTCCGAACGGCCGGGAAGAGGATGGTCAAGTTTGATTTGCAGAATGCCGTTGAAAGCATCAAGGTGCCTGCCTCTCTTGGAAATGAAGTCCAATTGCCATATGGTCCGTGCGCTACCAAGGTGCCGGCATCGCAGCATTGGGTGCAGGAGCAGGGCGGTGAATGAGGGGATACTGAATTCTGCCGCATCCCACTGTCAGAGTGTCAGTACAGGTACCTACCTCTACAGGGCTCTACAGCTGACCGTACCTGCCTAGCACAGATGGTCCGAGCTCCTGTGAGGACGTCGTCTCTGCGTTTCACTCCCACAAACCGAGACTCGATCTCTCACGGCGACATCGTGCCAACCACTGCATGTATTTAGACGATGAAATAAATTCAGTACACCTTCAGCAACATCCGTCTTACATATTCTTCCCTGATTCCCTCGATCTGCTCCAGCAGACTCCGATGCGTCTCGTAGGCATGGTGGCCTCGAGATCGCAACCACCGACAGCGAGCTAGGAATAGGGCGTGCTATCCGCCTCCATCATCATCTCACCTGAGCATCTGACAGCAACGCATGGAACTAAGCCGATGATTACTGTCAGACGGCATTGATGGCGTCACGCAATGTCTCTTCGGGGGTGCCGGGACAGGCCAGGCCGCCCAACTGGTCGTCGCACCTCCGGCAGTTCAGCAGAAACAGCCTGGAGCGCATCCCGGATATGCCCCGGTCCCCGGATACCGTCTCTAGTAACTCGACCATCCGTGACCGGCCCTCTTCATCCTCAAGGCGCTCACGTATCGAGAGGAGATGGACCGTCACCGTCAACGAGTCCTTTGCCCGCGATGAAGTCTTGCTCAACCTTGATCTCATAGGGGATGAGGCAAAACCAGGCAGCCTCATGGCTATTGACGTCTTCCGGCCTGATTCGGAGAAGCAAGCGCAAGGTTCTCATCACCATCACCACCACCACCATCATCACCATCATCACAAACAGCCCCCACCGGAACGCACAAAAGAGGCTGCAGAAAGTCAACAGCGTTACATCTTTGTCGTCAAGGACATGCCCAAGGAACTCAAAGCCCGCTACCCGAGTGTTGAAGTCTACGTCGCAAAGCACATTGCTGATGTCTTCGGCATGAGGAAGGGTTCGCAGGTTACCCTGACCCCAGTACGCCCCCACTCCTTACTTGTAGCCGCGTAGAACCCCTACTAAACTATTTAGATTGATGATCATAACCCAGCCATCGAGGCCTCTCATGTCGAGCTTTGCTTCAGAGACCAGTACATGTCCCGCTCCGACATGTGGCAGTTGGCTGTTCGTGAGCTTTCAGAGAGGACTGTCTACAAAGGCCAAATGGTCCTGTTCATGGGCACTCTCAAGGCTCAGGTTACCGCTGTCTATGTCGAGGGCCGCAAGGTACCATCCGCATTCTTCGGCCATAATACAAAACCCATCTTCCGAAGCGAGTCTGCCCGGTACGTGCTTTTTATCCAAATGGCGCGCGAAATGTGGGACTTTGATTCAGATGGCTCTGGTGAGATCATGTTCAACAAGGTTGTAAACGGCTTTTTGCCCGCCTTGTTCAAGAAATGGGCATCACTTAAAGTCAGGCACCTTGTCAGTATTGTTCTCTTTGCTCGGGTTGAGTATGACACAGGCATATCCACCGAATTGGGCAATCCGGACGTTCAAAATGACTACTACACCGGTGTCCAGTCGTCTGGCGATCGTCGCCCCTACAAGGATTTCTACCGCGTTGTTGTGAGCGAAATGGGCAGCGGCGAGTGGACCAAGATCCTCTACCAGTTGAAGCGCGAGTTTAATTACTTCCGAAGGGATATCAGCACCTTCCATCAGAAGGCTATGCACTCCTTTTCTTCTTCAGACGACCCAGCCGACCAGCAAGCAACCTTGAACAGGATAAAGGCTGAGGCGTCAAGAGCCATTTATGGCAATTTTCTAGAGGCGATCAACATGGCATCCTCGCTGTTTGCGCACGATTACATTGATCGTGATCTGATGCGAACCGGCATTTCTGTCATCGTCATAAGCCCTAGTCCAGGCATATTTGAAGTCGAGTACGACGCACTGCGCCGTACCACCGAAGCCTTGGTTGGAAATGGGATTGGTATTGATCTTATATGCATACCCAAGGCTCCTCTCCACTCCGTACCCTTGTTTCGGTACCGCAACCCTGAGTACTCGACAGAACTGACACACCATCACAAGGCAAAAACAGCCCCGAGTCTTTCCAGTACTCCTAAACAAACAGCGCCGACGATTGGGAGCTATAACAGCATGGCGGGGTCCTATTCCCCAAGCAGAGGCACCGACATCACTCTTCATGGTGATTATGCTGGCTCTGGCTCGGCTCAAGACGAATGGAATTATGCTTTGCCGCAATGGCTACATGTCTCCTACTGGACAGGCGAGTCCGAAGAAACCCTGTCATACCATGGCATTGCTCTATCGGTCTCTGATGTTTCGCAAACACAGTCAGGGGACGACTTCTTGATAAGATGTCGCATGTATGACTTGCAAATGCGCAGCGTCATGGAAACCAACGAGATCGAAACCAAGCCGTTGCACCTGGACCCTTATTTCCCTCATAAGGCATTGCAGGCAAGCAACGTGCCGAAACCGTACATTGATCAAGATGGCAACGTCTTCATACAGAACTCCCGCATCCCAGAAACACTCTTTGATCATGTGTACGGGTTTCAGAAATTCGCCCCGGATAAGCACGCAAAGTTGGGGGAAAAGTCACTTTGGAAGCAATTGCAGGACTACGACGACTCGAGAGCGCGCCAACCGTCATTACGCCGCACATTGGCGCTTCCGAGACATGTACGGGAGTACGATGATTCCGTCAGGCGACACAATGCTGATGACGCGAGTCTTCTTGGGACATCATACACTGAGCGTAGGCCGTCTACGAGTGCCTCACAAATGACAATAACTGGGCATGGATCTGGTCAGCGCTTCAACGCCGACAAACCCGAATTGCGTAACCGTAAGACGGTCGACTTCGACAAACTCAACTCCAAGCGTTCACCTACAATCACTCCAAAGGTTCCAAAGTTCATGAAGCAGATCAGCCTTGGCAGCTCCGGTTTTCGCATTGCTGCACCAAAAGCTGCGACGGCAGAACTTAGCATTGAAAGTGTGAATGCTGATAGATCATTGGCATCTTCAAGGGCTCTGATGAGTGCGGGCACTGCTGCAACTCCAGCCAAAGCAGTAATCAACCGGTCAATGTCGCCCCAGATGTTTACGAGTGGAACTCCCGCTTTCTCCCCTTGGGGCGCTACACCAGGCTCATTCGCGCCCGGCCATCAGTACTTCGAGGGCACTCCAAGCCGGCCGATGCCAATCAAGTCGCAACAGATTCCAACTGACCCTGCAGCCAACATGCTATCAGGCTCAATGCTCGCCTCAACACTACGGGCCGATTACGTTCCTGATAATCGTGATCTCTTCTACTCAGATGCAATCAGAGCCGAGGATGCGAAGAAGGTTTACAATAACAAGCTTTTGGCCGGAGCGGTACCGGAATTACCTTCAACTTTATCGCCGACAACCGCGTTGTCACCTTGGCTGACGTTGGTCAACCCGTCGAACCCTGATAGCAACAAGGTCGATATTGTCACGTTGTACAGTCGTTGGCAACATGTCTTTCCTAGGCCAAACGAGACGCGGGTGATGAAATGGAAGTCTTTGTGCTCCCCCGCTGCCGTTCCACTTACCACAGAATACTTCCCTACCAAGGCACAGTTCGAGTCAGAGTACCACCGTCAACCGTACAATGTCTCGCAGAATGCTGATGATGAGTTGGCCGAGGAACCCAAGTCACGCGACGAGATGCTGCGCGAGATGATCAGTCTCAGATTCTGCCAAGGATTCCAAGTCGTTGTAGGCCCAGCTGTTGCTAAGGCCTTTGGCCAGAAGCAACTCAAGGTTACCGACATTTTCTCCCGCGACCACACAGCAGAGGATGGTACAAGCATCTTTATGTCGGTCGGCAACACGATTCACCAACTCTCGTGCGTGAATGGCACCGAAATTGAAGTTAATATCTTTGTCCGGAAGCCGATCGCCTCGCCGGAACTGTACGATGACCGTTACTTGTACAAACCGGCGATACGAACTCTACTTGACCACGGTTACAAAACCCATCCTTTTGACATGGTGGCTCCAACGCCCGATCGAAACTGGAACTATGTTGATGCCTTCGTTGCAGGGCATAATGACGAGTTGTCAGAACATCTGAGGTTCTGGCGCGCTAGGTTCGTCCTGATACCAATGACTGCTAGACACTCGTTTTTCCCCAAGACGCAATATGGTGACAGTGAGGAAGAGATCCGCATCGAAGGTATCCGGAAGCTCGCCCAGATGTGGCAGAAACACAGATACATCCCGGCGAGCGAACGGAGCTTTCAAGCATCGCGCCGCAAAAAGGATATGAATCCCCTTGATATCGTCTACAAGACAGAAGACCCATCTGTAGTCATTGCGGCCGAGCTAGAAACCCTTCCGCTGTTGGAGGGCCTTGAAGGCGGACACAGGAAGGGTCAGCTGGTCACAAGCAGAGAGCAATTCTCAAAGAAGAATTTCAGCCTCGTAGCATTGGCAGAGGCCATCCAGCAGCCTGTGGAGAATGGAGGCATTCGTATGCAAAATCGGCGCTGGCATTTGCGCCTCCATTACAACTGCTTCATCGGGTCTGACATGACCACTTGGCTCCTCGAGAACTTTGAAGATTTGGAAGACAGAGAGGAAGCCGAGGAGCTCGGTAACCGTCTGATGGTCACTTCAGATGATAAGTCAAAGGACGAAAGCAAAGAAGGAAGGAAGGAAGGCGGTGGCCTCTTCGTGCACGTTGAGAGGCGTCATCCTTTTAGGGATGGCCAGTATTTCTACCAGATCAGCAGCGACTACGCGAAACCTAACCCGCCAGGCTGGTTCAACACAAGGCGGGTGCCAGTGTCTGTTCCATCAACACCTCACTCGGAAGCGCGGGATTCGCCAAGGTCCAATGTGTCAATGTCGAGGCCAACGTCTATTCACGAAGACAGTTCTCCCACTTCTGGAACGGTGACCCCAACGGCAGCTATGATGGGCGGTGGCAAGAAGCCCAGGGTGGTTCTGAGTAAGGTCATGAAATACGATGTTGACCATCGAAAACGCTCTTACCGGCCCGAGGTGGTTGATTTACATTACGACAGACTTCACAACCCCGACAACTGTTACCACATCCGAATCGACTGGATGAACGTAACAGCCAAGTTGATCGAAGATGCTATCGAGGCATGGGCTCGCGAGGCGGCCTTGTATGGGCTCCGTCTTGTTGAGGTTCCTATCGCCGAAGCTTGCGATATAACGGAGATCAACCCGTTCCGCCGACCGTACATGATCAAGCTGGCGGTCCAGCCACCGAATCAACAGCCCATCACCTACTTCGACCCCAATTCGTTTACTCCGCAAGCACAGCCAGGGCGGCACTTCTATCAGAGAGCCCTCCTCAGGAAGTTTGACTTTGTTCTCGACATGGAGCCGGCGTCCAGCTTCCCCTATAACGTCGACGTGTCGTATTCATGGGGCAAGCCAGACTTCAAGTACACGCAGTTCATTCACCGATCCGGTACTCTCATCGCCGAGATCACAGACGAAGGCGACATCCTCATCTTAGCCAACCGTCTCTACAGCAACCGTACCGCCGCCCAGCGCGAGAAAGAGATGCAGCAGAAGGGAGGCGGAGGCGGAGCCGGGGGAGACAACCTCGGTCCCGGCCCCGGTCCAGGCCGCATCCCAACACCAGGCCTCTACGGACCAAACGCCCACCCGGACCAGCCGATCGCAGTTCCCTCCCCGCTCGTCAAACCAACAAGCGCCTTCCTCTCCCCCGCCCTCCGGCCGCACCTTATCGGCCCCATGGCCAGCGGACCCCCATCGACCAACGGCTTCGGCACCACAGGCCAATCCCTCAACCGATCCACCGTCACCGTTCCCGTAACGCCCATGAGCCAAGACCCCGAAGTAATCAAAGACGAGCTCGAATCCTTCTGCCGCGACCGCTCCGCCCTCGAGGCCTTTTACCGCGAAGTGCTCGAGCGCGAAGTGCACCCGCCCGCACCCAACACCACGCCCGGCCTCGCGCCCGTGACGGTCCTGTCGACCACAGCAACGAAAGACTCAACCCTCGCCTCCGCCCCTCCTCACCTCGGCCCCGGTCAAACTACCAGCACGGGTCACACAGTCCCCGACACCAACATCCCCACCCTCGGCCTTCCTCCGGGCGTGCTAGCAGCAATAGGCGGCACCGGCCTCAGCAACCTTAGTGACTTGCAGCTGGTGGGTAGCGGGACCGGGTTGGGAATCAGTCCTGTGAGAGTGGGAAGTCCGAGCTTGTTGTCGGCTGCGTCTGCGGCCCATCCCTCGCATTCGATGATGTTGAGGAGAGCGAGCGTGCAGGAGGGGGTGATGGGGAGTAGGATTGGTTTGGGAATTGGTGGGGGTGCGTCGGCTGCTGCTGCTGCTGCTCAGGCTGCGGCGGCGGCGGCTGCGGCGGGAGCTACTGCTGGTGGTAGTGGTGGTGGAACGAGTGGTGGAACAAGTGGTAGTGGTGCTGGTGGAGGTGCTGGCGGAGGTGCTAGTGAGGACTGAAAGAGAGCATGGCGGGGGAAGAGGGCGATAGGGAAGATAGGATAGGATGATGTTGGGAGGTGGATGGTAGGTCAAGGTGCTCCTTTGCCCTGATGTTTGAAAAAATGTAAAAGTACGAATGGATATCGGATGAATGATGATAGGCAGCGTAACGGAACATGGTTTGAAAATTACAAAGTATTACCTACTGTAAAGTGATTCTTCAGTAACATGGCAGATCAAGATTGTATATTAAGAACATCAGAGTAAGATGGGTGTCAACTGTCTTGTGTTCAGGTATCTTGCATGTTGTCGAGTCGTCCAAAGTTACACGATCACATACATCTATCTTTTGCTGGCTTTCGTAACCTCCTTGGTGACTGATGATGAATTTGTATCGCTTGTCGTAGCTGCTCTTTCACCATAGAAACCCACCTGTATGTAAATCATCCATATAACCTCATTACACAATGCCACACAATCGATAGATATCTCTATTATTGACTGACACTTTTTGAACCACCAATACCTGCAATTACCATTCCGTTCAATATAGCGTAATACGACAGCAGGACAGAAAAAAAAGCAACCCGTCCAAAAAAAGAAGTATCGATGAGATGCAGCACGGCGGATAAATACGCCCCATCCCTGCCTGCAGCACTGCATCGCATCACCAAAATCCATGCCGCCGCTGTAGACAAAAATAACGCAAAAAGAAGAATTTCAACCTCCCTCGGTAAGGATCGAACTTACAGCCTCCAGATTAACAGTCTGACGCGCTAGCCAATTGCGCCACGAGGGAATGTTTCTTAATTGTTGAAAGTCGGTTGCTGGTGATGGGCTTGTATAGCCTGATTTGGATAGTCAAACGTATCTTCATCTATGCTATTTCCTCCCTTTCCTATTTTCGTCTCTCCGTTTTTGGCACCATGATTCCTTCCAGTCCACTTGATTGGACTTAATTCTTCTCCTCTCGTTATTTTCCTTCGCGCTGACGGATGTATGAGGCGGTCCATCAGCCTATTAGGAGTATCTCGGCGCCCGTCGTGAATTTTGACAATCTCTACTTTAAAATATATACATTGGGTAGGATAGTGTAACTGGGCTGCTTGCTTGCTCGTTTCTGGTAGAAAATCTGGCGCGTGCTAGCTAAGAAATGTTGTGTCGTTAGAATCGGAAAAGAAGACCGCGGTGCCAACTGAAATAACGTGTCATTCTTCTCAAACGTATAATATGTATCTAATCGAAACCGGGCATCGTATCCATCTTCATCAAGTTGTTTTCAGGCTGTGTTTTACTTTTGACAGTCAGGGCCCTCACATGAATTCGGGTAAACTGTAGAGAAGGAAGAACACATTAGCATCGAAGAGCGCCAGAGAGGTTGGGGAGATATCATCAAACTTACACCAAGCGCAGACAGCCACGATGAGATACAGACAGATAAGCAGCATTCCCTCGAGCCAATGGCTCTTTCCGTCTGCAATGAGGTAGTTAACCAGCAGCACCGAAACAAACAGCACCGCCACCTGAAACGTGTCGAAGCTGAGCGACATCTCCTCGATGCCCATTCCCCAGCCGATAATAACGAGCAGAGGGATGACGAACAGAGCGACCTGCATGCTCGAACCGACGGCCACACCAATGGCCAGATCCATCTTGTCCTTGATGGCAACCGTGACAGCAGTGGCGTGCTCGGCGGCATTTCCGACGATGGGCAGCAGAATAAGGCCAACGAACTCTTTGCTGACTTTGTCTCCGTCGGTAATGGCACTGATGCCGTCGACCATGTACTCGGCGCAAAACGCGATGATCACGGTAGAGATGACCAGGGTGGCAACGGCGACAATGAAGTGCAGCTGCGGCTCCTCGCCTTCCTCCTCCTCCTCCTCCTGATGGTGCGCGGTGTCCAGGTGGTTGCGGATGCTCTCGTTATTGTCGCGCGAAGGAACCGCGTGGCCTCCTACCATACCAGCAGGGCCTACCAAGCCCTGGGCAATGGCGCCGTCCTTGAGATCATTGCCGCCTCGGAAGTTGAATGGCTTGGCCGCGACCTTCTGACTCTCTTCGGCGAAGACGGCGGAGTGGGTCTTTAGCTGGAACAAAAGATAACCACCGTAAACGAAAAGCAGAATAATGGAGACGCCGCGTGAAAGTTGCGCCACCTTTTCGGGCGGTGTATCAGCAGCCATGTCAAAGACCGTAGGTACAATGACACTGGCGACGGCAAGCGCAAGTAAACTCGCCGCTGTTTGGGCAACGGTCGTGTTGAAAAACTGTTCCTGTCTGTTGAGACCACCGCAGAAGAAGCACATTCCCATGACCAGAAGAAGGTTGGACAAGATACTGCCGATGAGCGAAGTCTGTACGACGACAATCTCGTCGTGCGTCAGAGCAATAATAGCCACAATCAACTCAACAGCATTGCTGTGGGAGTGTTAGCACTGTTCTCTACCGCCCTAACCCATGAAGTTGATACTTACCCGAAACTGGCATTCAAAAGTCCGCCCACTACTTCGCCCGTTCTCAATGCAATTTCCTCCGTCGCAAAACCCAACATTGCCGCAAGAGGAATGATGGCAATGAAGTTGACAACGAACACCGCAACGCGGGGTACCGCCTCAACATAGTTGATCGCAATACCTATCGGCGCCGCGACGAGTAGAACGTTGAGCCACGAGTTCAAAAGTGTGCGCCGAATTTGATTTCCCACGGTGAACGGCTCCTTGGGCTGGAGGTGCTTGAAGAAAGTCCTCTCCTTCTTCTCCTTTTCCTTCTCGGCCACCTTTTGTCCTGCGCCGTTCAGTTCGGTCCGCGAATCGTTGGCGCCTGTTGTCCTCCTGCGCACAAGACCAAGGCTACCGTTACGTTGATGTGCGGAACCCGCAGGAACCTGTGCCGATTCCACATTTGTCTCCCCCGTGAGCCCGGTCATCTGGCTGGTGGGCTCCATGTCCTGCATCTCGATATTCTTGTGGCTGTAAGAGGGCTCTCCATTTGCACTGTCGTAGCCATTTGATACCCGTGATGGCGCCGTCACTGAGTGTTTGATGGGCGATGTATCGTCGAGCCCTTCGTGCGCCATCGGCGGCTGAGAGTAGCGTTGTGACTCGGGCACATCCCAGGTCGAGCTTCTCTGGTTCTTGTTTCGCCAAGGGTTCATGATCGAGTTGCTGTCGCGGCTCACGCGATGCGCCTCCTGCCTCACCCTGTAATTGTTGACTAGATTATAAGACATTGCATTAGAATTGTTTCATAGCGTGGAATGCTTCCTGACCCAAATCACGGCCCGTATCCATCGATTTTGTGATCCCACACTCGTGAACCAAGGTTGATATATGTTTGTTAACCTGGCCACGGAATTGCGCGCTGGAAGTTCAATGGTAATGTTGGAACAAAGAGTGATGAGTACACAGCCCCGTTGGGCGGGGAAGACCATTTGCGCATGCGCAGGGCGGCCGATTTTTGTGTTGGGCACAGCATGGAGGGCATGAAGGGTGGTATTTGGGGTTGGCGGGTGTTGATGTAATTGGGCAGATGCAAGATACTTACAAGCCATGATAACTCGATTGCTAGATTCCTTCTCAACTTGCCGCTCCGTCAGACCGCCTTAAAAGCCTTAGACTCGTGTCGTCCACTCGATGTCACGCCTTCGTAAGAAGAATCGCAGTTGTTTTTCGGTGATGTGTTCGGGTGCCGGGTCAATTCGAATTTGGAATGCGGGAGAGACGCGTAAGTCGGTGTGAATGTCTCGGGTCTCGGTCTTGGCTCGTCAATCGAAATGCGAGCTTGCTAGCCCCTCGGTGCTGAGTAGTTCTTTGTCGTTTCTCTGCCAATGCGCCCTCCAGGAGCGAGTCTCGGCGATGATGTTGATTAGGAGAAGAGTTGTAGGTTCGAGTTGACGAATGTGATTTTCCCTGACAAGTTGGGAAAGCGCCGAAATTAAACGCTTTAAACAAAATGAGACGTTGGCGATCCGATCCCACGTTGACAATCGTCGAGGGATGGGCAATGTATGCGCAATAGAGGAGAGGCGCAATGGTCTTTCGACAGAAGGGAGGAGAATTGGACCAGAGGTTTTGTTTAGGAAGTGAAAGATGGTCAAAGGGGGAAGAAAAATCTTGGCTGAAAGGAAGTTGGAATAGCAGAATGGGTTGCACGGCCGTCACATACATCTCCCGTTGCCATGAACCTGTGACGATGGCAATTAATGTTTGACAGGGGTTGAGCCTGCGGACATTGATGTCGTATTATTGTCATTACGTGAGCTTTCCCGTCACCCAATTTCAGCATGTCTATTCCCAACAAAGAAGACTTTACCAACTACCTACTTTGTTGGTGATTCTTCTTCGTCGTGCCCCGTTCATGCTTCGAACTCCAAACGAAGGGAGGCCGCCTCCTCTCCGCATTCGACGATCGTACCTCTAGCTGAATATTCTCCACGGCGGCTAGACTGACTCCATCTCCAGCGCATCAGGGATTTCAGTTTCCTCAAGGGATGAGCAAGACTGGATCACGACCCTTACTAGCTAACCTAACACGTAATCGTGCGCATGCGAAATGGTAAGTTTGGAATTGTAATTGGTTATCCAAAACGTAAAAAGAGGAGCCTATCCACCTGCAGGCACGCCAGGGTCCAGTCCGGGTCGCAATGCAGATGTCGTAAATTACCGGGTAATTCACCCCGGTATCAAGATTCTCAGAGTGCTTATATGACCCGACCTCTTTACCGAAGCTTCCTAACCTAAGTAAATCCGCCAAGACCGACCCTACACTATAAAAAATCTCTCATTTAACCCTTACCCCTTTAATAATTTAATTTACGTCGCACATACAATATAAATATATATTTCTTCCCCCGCGGAGAAAGATCTCTAATCGCTCGCAGAAATTCCCCCGTAAAGGAATAATATAAAATAACTTCGCTCAATCGCCTAATAACCTTCCGAATTATAAAAAAATCCCGAATTATTCGTAGAAATTCCCCTATAGAAAAATAATTTACCTATAAGAAGACCCTATATTAATTTAAATAATTAATAATATATTACTAATATATTTATAAATATTCTGTAATCTATTACTAATATATATATAAAGATTCCGTAATATATTACCGATATATTTATAAATTAATTCTAATTTATTTTAGCGAGGCTAAAATAAATACCGACGCTAGCGTTAATATTATAATTATAATTGTTAAATTCGGTTTAATTGAATAGAATAATAAAATATTCGATAAATAATTAATAATATACGAAATGCAAAATATAATTAATTAAGCGGCCGAATTCAATAATTTAAATAAGTTTAAAAATACGACCGTTCCTAATATTTTAATACTTACCAATCTCTTAATAAATATAGTTAATATATCGGTAATACGTCGTTAATCCTATTTTAATGTTAATTAAGGGTATTCAAATTAAAATAATAGGGCCGATATTTATTTCTTCCGATATTATTAATAAATATTCTAATTTCGTCTAAACAATATACTATATCGTCGCAATCCCTAAATACCTTAAATTTTTAATTTATAACGTTATTTATATAATAGATATTAAGGGTTTAATTGAAGTATAAATTTAAACCCCCTAAGGGGAAGTATATATAATAAAGTGCCCTTCTAATAGATTAATAATATATAGAGAATAATTCTTAATATATTTATACTTCTAAATTTAATATTCTATATATAAGAAATTCCTATTTAAAATTACTTCGTCTAATTTCCTAAATAGCGCTATTTACTAATATAGGACCTTTTCTTACTCCGGTATTAAATATTATAAATATTTAAATTCGCGAATTTAATAAGCGTATTAATAAGGCTCTACCGATTTAATTAATAAAAAGGTTATAAACTTTTTAATTAAAATCCGCCTCCGATTAAACGGGGTCCTTTTATTTAGACGAACTATTACATACGTATCTATTTTTGTTTTATCGTTAATATATCCCTGTTATATCTCCGATATATTTTTAATATATCCCTAACGTTAATTTACTTTAATTAAATCGAAATTAAAGTATCCTTTATTAATACTACTTTAATTATTAGTTTCGTATAGGCTATTAGGACGTATTAGAATATATAAGGGTACGGCGATAAATAGAGGGTATTATATAAATTGACCTAATTTCTTAGTAAAGTAAATTTTTATTTAAATATACCCCTAATTAATATCCGAGCTAAACCTTATCCCTATATAGACGGTTAGCGGCTATAATCGATACTTCTTTAAATATTAGAATTCGAAGAAGGGAGATAGAAGAAAATACTTTTTTAACGGCCTCCTTAAGAACTTCAATTAATATTAATTATATATTAAATTTATTATTAAAGGGTATTCGAAGGACTCTAAACCCTAATTATCGGATATTGAAACGTATATAGATATAAGATTTAAATTATCGAAAAAAGTGAATTATAGTAGGTCGATCTTTTATTTATATTATTAAGAATTATTAGAAAATTGATTATTAATATATTAGAGACCGATTATTTTTAGGGTTATAATATTATAAAGATCTAGGAATATAATATTACTATTGATTTTTATATATTAATTAATATTAAAACTATTCCGTATATCGTTATTATTTTATATAATTATTATACCTACCCTCCTCTCCCCCTTAATAAGCCGCTTAAATAAATTATTAATAATTTAATATAAATATTAGGGAGGGTTAACGATTTTAATATAATTTAGAGTAAATTATTTTGGGCGGGATTTATTATTAATATAATAAGGATAGACGAATCGTTAATTAGAGATTTAGTGAATTTAATTTATAACCCTTATTTTATTCAATTTCTTAATAAATATAGTACCGATATTATTAATTAAGTCTATCCGAGTCTTAATAATATTAATAGGATTTATTTAGTAATTAAAAAGCATTGCGTTATTTATTAACCTTTAAGGACCTCGAATATCTAGGTTATAATATACGAATATTAATTTAAATATTAAGATTTAAATATTCGTATAAATTTATATATATAGGATTACTTATAAATAAAATATTAACCCTTTTTTAATAGTATATTTAAATAGTCCTTAACGATAGTACTAATTTTATAATTATTTGTTTTTTTAAAGAATAGGTTGAATTCTTCCGTAGAGGATTTATTAAATCCTTCGAATTGGATATAAATTATAAGTATTTTACTAGAATATAAAATAAGGAGGTTATTTAGGGCTTTTACTTAGAGTAATTAAAACGATATAAATAGTTAAATTATTTCCGATTTCTTTTCTATAGATTTCTAACTTTTAATAACTATCCTTCTTATTTGGATCTTAATTAATACCGATTTATTGCAAATATACGTACTTACTTTCAAAACGGTCTTCAAGATCTTTTATACCGATTATAAATTCGAAGTTAAATAGCGTAAATTATCCGGGGAAGGTCTTTATAGTATTATTATAAATTAAAATTAGAAAGTATTTATAAATATATTAATTTAATTTAATATTTATTTATAATATCCTTTTATTAATTTACTTTTTAATTAGGAGAAACTCTATTCGCACGGGGATAAAACTCTATTCGCACGGGGAATAAAATAATCTTTTTAAGTATAGCTTAGCCAAACCTTACTGAATTTAAGCAATAGTAGCATTAAATTACTCGTTAATTTTTAATGGATTTTTAGAAGTAGGTACTACCTTCACTGTCCTAAGCGTTTCCTAAATTTAGTTTTTCTCAGAAATTTAATCTTTTAATTCTTTTAAGTCTTTACTTATAATCCTTTGTATCTACTATAATTCTAAGCGCTACAAAGTGGCTGGGGTTATAGTAGAGAGCTTATAAGATAGAGCAAAAAATAAGAAAAATTCCAATATATTTTTCTACTTCCTACTCTAACTCTAAGGATACGAAAACTTATATTAAAACTTACAAATTTTTCCCCGTGCGAATAGAGTTTTATCCCCGTGCGAATAGAGTTTCTCTTAATTAATATAGGTTTTTCGGTATATATTATTAAATTAAATAATTAGGGCTATAGTATTATATATTTTTTAAGCCGTATAGTACGACTTTATTATATTTATTTTAAATGTAGTATTAAGAGGTATATAAAGAATAATCTATAATTTCGTAAATAAATGGAAGGGTTACTTACTTATCTTACCTTTAATAATTATATATAATTTTACTACTATTTAATCCGTAAATTAAAGTATAGTTATATAAATATTAGGTTTATAATTAATTATCTTATAAATTATTTGTGGGAAGAAGTTCGGAATTAAGCGAAGAATAAATATATTATAACTATTCGCGCTAGGTATAACCGCGCTTATTCTAATATAGATTTAAAAATATAAGATATACTTCGACCGAATATTAATATAGTTAAAATATTATATAAATAATCCTACCGTTAGAACGACCGATTTATATTACTACTTTTTTATATTTATATATAAATTACTTGACGTATATTACGGATATATTTAAATTAACCTCTTATTAGAAATATAAGATTCGATCGCTAGATTATAATATACGGATAAGTCTTTAATAAGTATAGTATTAAATTCGGATATTAAATTAATTTATTAATAAATTGGTTAAATTATAATATAATGAAGGTGGATAGTAAATAAATAAATTAATAACCTATTTAATTTATTAATAGTTAATTTACTATAAATAAACGGAAGAGGGAAAATACTCCGATAATTAAGAAGGTTATTAAAAATAAATTTATTTTTATAAATTTAATAATTCTTCTTCGTCCTTCGGCCTCCGCTTTTATTTCTACCCCGTAAAGTAAAACCGGGTTAATTTTTAACGATTCTCCAATTATATTTTCAAATTAAGCCTTTAATAATAAATAATTATTCTCGTAGGCTATATCTTCTAATATTACTACTCCGAAATTAATACTATACTTATTAAAGACTTATCCGTATATTATATTTAAAATACTTATCCTATAATTATAGATATCAATTCGGATAAAAATAATATAAACTACGGAAAGGGATAGAGAAATTGCGTATACTTTTAAATTTAAAATTATTTAAATCCGGCGAATTAAAATAAAGATATTACGTAATAAGGAATATAAAAAAGTAACCGAAGCGGAAATTACAAATTATAAATTAAAATTAGAAGTAATTAAAATAAAAATTAAATTATTAGAATTAAAGAGGGGGGGGAAATTTTAGGGTAAAGGTTAATTTCCGTCGTTTTATTTATTTTTAATATATTACTAATATATTAAAGATAGCCCTATTTCGTTTAATTTTCTATTAAAATAGTATAATTTTTATCGGAATTTATATATAGAATTTTATTATCTTACTATTTTTTACCTACCGCCGTCCTAAATTTAAATTAATTACCCTAGGCTCTACCTTATTATATTTTAGCCCTTATTACCATTTTAATACTTATTAGCTACCTTTTCGTTTTAAATTATATTTTACTATTTTTCTTATATTTTATTATTTAAAACGGTTTATTTAAAAGTTTTTCGATAACATTTATACCCTCGTATTTTAATAATTTACCCTAGCCCTACCTTATTCTTAATTTAATATTAAATTTAATAATAAATACCCGTTTAAAGTACCCTTTATAGAACTTTCCCTATATATAGTTAATCCCGCTTTGTATATATAGGGACGTTTATTAAGGATATTATTAAAACCGTTTACGAATACGTATTATAATATAATTAATATATTAAGAGATATATAAATAGAGATTTAATAAGAATACTTCCTTTAAACCCTTTAAATAATTTCGATAACCCTTTAATTAATATATATTATTCCTTTATAAAGGAAGTTAAGCGTAGTCTATACTTTATAATATTTATTTTTATTATAGCCCGGTTTATATTTATTGCTTTAGATTTATATAAGGTACTTTATAAGAAACCTTTTAATTGTTCCTCCTAATTCCTCTTCTATTTCCTTCTTTTAAATAATAAATTTTTAAAATAAATTCCCCTATAGGGTAATAATGTAGGAGGTAATAATTAATACCCTACTCCCTTATAAAAGAGATTTATTAATTTTAGGAATTATTGCGAATTTCCTTCCTTTATATTATATTTATTTATAAGAACCCTTATAATCGTTATTTCTATTATTTAATTATTTCTTTTTTCGAATAATTAATTTTCGAGGTAAATTCCCTTATAAGGTAATAATATAGGAGGTAATAATTAATACCCTACTCCTTTATAAAAGAGATTCGCTAATTTTAAGAATTATTATAAATTTCCTTCCCTAGTATTGTATTTACTTATAAAAACCCTTACGGTCGTTATTTCCGCTATTTAATTACTTTTTTCTTTAAATAACTAATTTTCGAAGTAAATTCCCCTATAGGGTAATAATATAAGAGGTAATAATTAATACCCTATTCTTTTGCGAAAAAGATTTATTAATCCTAAGAATTACTACGAACTTCCCCTATAGAAGAATAATATAGCTAGTATTCGAATTAAAGGCGATATTATTGATAATCCGGTACCCGAGCCGCTATCGACCTATTTTAATAGTTACGACCTTTCTACGTTATCGGTCCTATATTACCTACCTTTAATTTAATATTACTTAAGTAATTAGGGCTAAATATATTATAATAAGAAATAGCCTAATAATATTTTAATTTAATATTATTACCCGAATTATAATAGGTATTATAATATAAGGATAATTATATTAATTTTTAATATTAAATTAATATTTATTCCGATGTAAAATTTTAAAATAAAAGTATTTAAGGTTAAACCTAAGCCGATTGCCGAATATAGAAGGAATATATCCCCGGCTATTTTAAATAATATATTATTTAGGTAAACGATTTCTATTTTCTTTAAAGTTAAATTATATTTGTAAATATCGATTTATATTACTATTCTCAATTATCCGGATACCCAATTGCTTAATTAATATATAGAATACGAATATAAATCTCTAATATATATATATTATTATTTATACTTCTCCTATAGGGGAAGAATACGAACCTTTCTATATTAATATATTATATTTTTCGTAGTAATTAAGATTTTCGGGCCTTTTACGTATTTGAAAACCGCTTACTATTATAATAATTATCCTTAGGCTAGTAATACCTTTAATATTTAGAAAAATCTCTTTAAAAGGTTTATTTAATTATTTAATAATTTTTATTATAGTTATATTCTTACGGCTATAGTTAAAGCCGAAGAGTTTCCTTATATACCCTTCGCTATTAGGATAGGGGATTTACGAATTCCTATAGGAGAATAGGCCCTCCTTATAAATTATAATAAAATATATTTTATTATAACTTTCTTTGTAATATATTTAATGTACTTAAAGATGTCGATTACCGGTACTAATTTTACCGGTTAATACCGGTATATTTAGAATTTCTCTATAGAATTTAATTAGGGGGGCTATTCTATAAACGATTAAATCCGGGCTATAATTTATTATAATTATTTTATAGTACGACGGGCGTTTAAGAATATTAAATTTTTTAGTTAGGATAGGGTTTAGCGGTTGGCTTTAGAATTTTATTAAATTGTATTAGTAGAAGAATACCCCGGTATATTGCCCGAAGACGCGTATTTTACGTTAATAAATAATATTATTCAAATATATAGTAATAATATTTTCGCGGCGGCGCGTAATAGGATTACGGGTATTAATAATATATTTGATTTTATAATAATTAAAAAATTATTATTACGAGATTTACTTAATTCGATATAAAATCTTATAATATTGTCACGGGGCGCGAGCAAGCACTAAGGTAAAACTTTGATTGTTGTGCGAGGAACAGGAAGAGAATCCTATACGCGTACGAGAACTATATAGGGCATAGGGTTGTAGGTCCTAGAGTATAGGCCCACAACGGCATGTTACATAACGGCCAGTCTAGCTAGTTTAGACTAGGCGAGTATATTACAGCCAAATAGTAATTTGGGGTGGTATGCCTTATTCTTTTTGCGATGAATTTTTCAATTTTTTCTACAATGTATTTAGATTAGGGATACGCTTACAAAATTGGAGGGGTCTAATCAGACTGGGCATAATCAGGGATTATGAAGGGGATTAAAGAGTAAATAATTATATAAGTTGATTAGACGAGTAATTATTTGCCTACTATAATAGACTTAATAAGATAGCCGTTCTGATGAATGAGAATAAAAAGGAAAGATAGAAATAGAGAAGAAAAGGAGGCGGAATATCAACTTTCTTTCTAAGAAGGGGGGTAATTAATAGGAAAGACTATGGCTATTCCTAAGTTAATTTATTAATATAGTTTTGAAAAGAATAATTCAATATACTTCGTTAAAACCTCTTTTCAATTAAATTCTATTAATAATATTTTTATAAAACGTCTAATTATTTATTTTATTCGAATTATACATTTTGATCCTTTATTTCTTTAAAGAAGAGAATACTTTTATTTACTTATTAATTATTTAAATTATGAATTTTGATCCTACCGTTTATTTTCTCGATTGTTTAAAATAGCTTCAACTTTTCTATTTAATATTAGGCGTCGACCATCTCGACTATTTGGATTTATAGTAATTATTAGTATTATTTTAATTAATTATTTATAGTAAATTTTATTATAATATATAATTGGTTTTTGTATTGTAGTGATAAAACCGGCTTATTTTAAATTAGTAATAAAAATAAAATAGGTTTTTTAAATTTAATGCTAAATTAACTAAAACGAAAATAGGAGATTTACGATTATAGTTTCCTATTTTCGTTAAGGTTTACTTATTTCTAAGTAAGAACGATTAATTATTTACCTTAAAAATATATAACGATAATATTTTAGAGAATACGTAATATTTTTAGAATTAATTATACGAAAAATTTGGGGGCCTTTAATAATACTGATATATAATTATTTCAGTGGCTGTACTAGATCGTCGATATTATAAAAAGATAAATATTATTAAAAAGGACGATTATTTAAATATAATAATAAAGCCCGATTGAATGTTCAATTAATCGATTAAACAATAATAATAGTTTAATAAAATAATTAAATAATATAAAACGGCGAATAGACGTAAATAAAATAACGGACGATAAAATAACGTATATTATAAAGATTCGATAAATATAATAAATTATATCGATGAATATATAGTAGATTATAAATTTAGAATAATATTATTAATACGTTTTTAAATAACGTTTATTTCCCCTTATAAAGTATAATAAGATTAAATAAAGTTCGATTAATCTTATTATAAGTATATAATTAATTATCCTTATAATAAAGTACTTTTATAAAGTATTTCTATTAAATCCTTTCTTTATAATATATATCTTTAATTATCGTTGGAGAACTTTCGTATTATAATAATTTTGATTATCGCGATTAAAGAGGTTTATAAAAATATAATTAATTAGTATATTCCTTATTGCAAAGGATTATATTAATTCTTTTATATAAAGTATAACGATGTTTAATACTATTTTTATACAATCGTAATAACCTTTATAGTATTTATCGAAATATTTATCGAAATATGATTTTATATTATTCTTTTTATTTGGAAAAGGTTAGTAAAGAGATATTAGAAAGGAATATCTATTGGTAGTAGGTAATTAGAATAGTATATTAGTATAAAGAAGATTAAGAAAAGTTAAAAATTTTATAATCTTTTTATTAGAAGTAATTAGGGAGAATAGGAGGGATAGGATAGTCGATAATAATAACCCTAATTTTAGTACGAATAATAATTTCTTTAGAATTTTAAATATAAGTTTTAATCTAGCTATTTTAAATTAAATATTTATACCGATCTTTAAATTATTTCTATCGGTTCTTCTTCTATTTTTACTTTTATTTTTACTTTCTTCTTTACTACCTTAACCTTTTCTTTCCCCTCTATATATAGAGCTACTTCCTTTAAAAGTTATTTTTATTACGTTCCTAATACTTCCCGCTACGCTTAAATAATTTGAACTATTTAGTCCGTTTAAAACGTTTAAATTAATAATATTACCTATTTAATTTCGGATATTTAATTCGATAAAATTATTTGCCTTATTATTTTTTAAATTTCTATTACCTATTCTATTCTTTTTACCCCCTCTCGCTTTATTTTTATTCTCCTTTACCTGTTCGATACTATTCTTACCGTCTAATCGGCTTACGGCCCCTAATTAATTATTATCTAATTAAAGTTCGTTTAAACGGCTCTCGACTATTAATAATCGAGGTTATTATTATTTACGGGAATAATTTCTTCGAAGTAGTAGTATAGTTACTATAGTTACCTAAAATATAGTCTACTTTAAAAGAGATAGTAGTAAAATAGTTTAGGAGGATACGCTAGCGGATTTTAAAAATAATATTTTTAAGGATTTGTTTGTAGAATGCCTTTTTAAAATATTAATTACTAAGTCCCTTACTACTTCTTTTATAATTAATTATCTATTTAATAAGAAGTTTAAGGGAAATAAGATTAATTATTATTTTAAGGAATTTAATAAATACGTTGAGAATTACGCGTTAATTAATCGGGTAAAATTAAACGTTTAGTTCTAATAATATTTAAATAATATAAAAAAGATTTATCGAAATATAGTCCGGACTTTCGATAAATAGAAGACGTTTACTTAAATAGAATTCGAAAGGTTAATAAAATAAGAATTTCTTATTTTAGATCTTAAATAAATAGATTTGAAGATTATTTCTTTAAAGGTTTTCTATAGTCGTTCTATATCCTACGAGAAATTAAAGATTATAAAAATAATATTAATTTATTTTGTCCTACTTTTTAAGTAGTTTATAAAGGAATAAGAATTTGTAAAATCTATTATAGTATAGAGTTTTTGTAGGAAATTGAATAGAAAAACGCGTTAAATAATTATAAATTATATTAGGCTAAAAGAAGAAATTTATAAAATAAATTAATTAGAATTTACTAATTAAATTATTAAAGTAATTATTAAATAGTTTAATTATAGAAATAATAATAAAAGATTTAATTCTTCCGCTAATTCTTCTAGTAATAACGTAGCTACTACGCGATTAAAGAAGTAGAAGAATGTAATTAAAAGTATTAAATTAAAAAACGATATTTTAAACGATTATTCTAACGAAACTACCTAAAAGAAAAGTATATTATAGAAAGAATAGAAGAAGACCAATATAATACTAATAATAGTATTTAGTAGTTTGGCTTATAAATTAGACGTAGAGAAATTAGTAGATTAATTATCTAATTTAACGCTTATATAATTAGAAATAAAAATTAAATTAACGGAAAAGCTCAATAGAAAAATTGTTGAAGAATATTAAATTAATTATAGTAGTATATTTACCTTTTTAATTAAAATTATTAATTCTTCTAGCTAAAGCTAATTTTCGAAAGGAGGCTTTAATAGACGAGGGCGTAGAGGAAGGTAAAGTAAAGGAATTTACTAAAAATATTATTATTAGTATAATAGTAATTACTTTTAATATAATTGTTAAGAGATGATTAATAATTATTAAATTTATAAATTAGTAATATATTAATTAAAAATTCTTTTATTAATAATTCAAATTATTTTCACTATTAGAGATAAAAAGGAAATAAACGACTTTATTTTTAATAAGTAAATTATTAAAGCTAATAAATAAGGGAAGTTTAGGTCCTTTGCGAGATTATAGATAGTTGTTTACGGTAAGATAATTAAATATAAGGCTATTTTTAATAAATAGGAAAGGGAAATTTGGATACCGGTTTAGAAAATTAAATTTAAACCCGATTTTAATTTACTTCTAAATACTACTCCTAATATTTAGAATATAAAGAAGAAGGGCCCTACTTATTAAATAAATATATATACGATAAATATTATAGAATATTTCTATATAAATAATAGATTAGACGTTAGTTAGAGCGTTTTTTAGAGACATTTTAAGGAATGCGAAATAATAATAATCCGCTAATTATTTATTATACCCCTTAATAATTTGGTATATTATTTTATTAGCGTTATATAAATAACGGGAGATTAGATTAATTAGGTTGAATATATACCGGTATTTAAAAAAATATTAAAAAACGAAACGGATTTAATTACTATCGATACTTAGATAATTAGCGAATATTTAGCCGAATAGCTATTTAATTAGTAAATATCTCCTTCTTTACTTATAGAGGTATATAATTTATATAATAAGAACGATTTATTAATATACTTCTATAATTACCCGGACGTATTAGAAGATTAACGACCTCTTAAGTTAATTTTTAATTACCTAACCTCGGTTCTTAACCTTATATTAATAGCCGATTAGCCCGTTCTAATTCCTTAGTTAATATTAATTTTTAATTACCTAATTCCTCTTCTTAATAATAAAAATAATAAATTGAACGACCTAATTTTGGAAATAAATACGATCAAATAAAAGTTTATTAATATTTATAAGGTTTACGAAGTAAAATTAGATAATACTATAGGTTATAATTATTAAATAATTTATAATTATACCCGAGAAGATAAAGAAAGAATTCAAACTAGAATAGACGTTAATAGAATGGCTAAATAATTAAGAGAAAAGAAGGAAATAATTACTAATTATATTAGTAAAATTTCTTTTTTTAGTAGAGGAATAAAAAGGTTAAAGAAATTAGGCGTCGTTAATAATAACGAAGCTATATTTAATAAATAACCTCCTATTGACTTTAATAATATAAAATAATTATTACTTATACTTCTATAAAAGATCCTTCGGAAAATTATAATTTAAAATAGGCCTTCTAATCTACCGATACTAGAATTTAATAAAGAGAATATACTACTATACTATAATTAAACCGTACGAATTTTAATAGAATTTAAAACGACGAAGCGAAAGCTAATTCGGATTCTTAATCTAAAGGCTATTACTAACGAAGCAATAGAAACACTAAAGGATTAATATCCTTTAATAAATAAAATTATAAGGTTTAATATTCTAATTCTTTTGCGGGAGTTATATAAGATAAATTAACGTTTTGCGTTGGCTATTATTATAATAATTAAGTATAATTCTAAATTAAATAAAAATCTAATTATAATATCCTATAAAGGAAGTATAATAATTAATAAATTAGCGGAAACTAATAAGGTAATTTTACTTATAGGAGAAAATATTTAAACGAACGCTATAAATTTAATAGAGTTATTAGTAAATAAAATATTACTAACTAATCCGAAGTTATTCAATATAGATATTTATTATTTAGATAAAGGATTTAATAAATACGTTAACTTCTTTAGAAAAAATATAATAAAATTTATTTTATTATATATTATAAAGAAAATTATTCTAAAATAATTGAAGGTTTATTTAACCTAATTATCGTACTTGTTTTAATTGGGTGATATAATAAGGATTTCGATCCTACCGACCTTATTTATATCGTTTTAATATAATAGAAGAAAGGTTAAATTATTATTGGATATTAGTATAAAGGTAAATATAATTACTTAGAAAATAACTATAAAATATAAATTAATTATTTTTAATATTTAAATATTTAATATTAATAGTAATAGGGGCCGAAGAGGCTTTATTAAAGAGACGTATATAAAGATTTAACTAGCTAATTAATTTAGAAATATATATTTCTTTATTATAACGATAGATCTTCTATATTATAATTTAATATTAGGGCAATTATTTTTTAAGGACGTTTAAGTAAGGTTAAATTATTTAATTAGTAGAATTAAATTAATTAATATCCTAATAAATAGTATTTTAATAAAGGTAGCCCTAGTATTAAAGGAGAGAATTAATCTTTTAGTACTTTCTTTTTAATTTTAGAACGACGCTAAATAGTTATTTCCTATAAAAAAATTCGTTAATTATCTTAAGATTATACTTAACGAATACTAACTAATTCCAATTTAGTATAATAGAGATATTAATAATATAATCTTTAGTCGAATCGAAGATACGATAATTAATTAATTATTTAAATATTTTTGGCGTATTTAGTAGCGATTTTAATAATTAAAAAAGTTACTTCGGGATACTACTTAAGAATTTTTATAAAATACGCCACTTAATAAAGAATTAGAGGCTAGCCTATTTAACTATATTAATAAAGACGATAAGACGGATACAGTTAAATAAGCGTTAGGCGTTTTATATAAAGGAATTAAATATTAGGACGAAGTTCTTAAAAATCGATAATAAAAACGAACCTATTAGAAGTTTTATAAAAAATTAATTAAAAATCTTTTATATCTTTTACTATTACTACGGAGTTCGGATATAACTAATCCCTCGGAAGCGATTAATTAACTAGTAAAAGATATAATAAAGAAGTTAGAAAATTTTACTATTTATATTATATATAAGTATAAAGATTAGAAAGTTATATTAGTCGATAATATACCTTCGGATAGATCGAAATTAGAAGGAGATCCTTAATAGAAAATTAAGCGTCTTAAATATCGATAAGAAAGAATTAATAAAAAGATAAAAATTTATCCATTTAAATAGGACAACGTAATTACCCCTCGCTTTTTTAAAGAAATAAAAAGTAAACGCTTCTACCTTAAACGCTTTAAAATTATATTAAAAGGTATTTAAAATACTTTAAGTCCCGAAGAACGGGACTTCTTTATATATATCCTAAAGAACCGAAAAGCTATTTTAGTATAGGAATTTAAATATATAGGAAAGATCGAATCAAATGTTTTCCTACCGCAAGAAATTAGGATAATTCTTTATACGGTATAATAAAGTAGATTAATTTCTATATTAAAAGCCAATTATAAAAAGGTCTATAAACTTTTAAAAAATCGGATTAAGCGTAGAATTTTAGAAGAGAATTATATAGCTTATAAAAATAATTAGTTTTTAATAACGAAGAAAGACGGCGGGCTAAGACTAATTAATAATATATAACGTATTAATATAGTTACTTTTCGCAATTTAAATATCCTTCTAAATTACGAAGAATTTAATAAAGAATTCGGGGGTTATAAAATACTTTTACTATTTAATCTATACTTTAAATATAATTAAATCGAATTTAATAAGAAGAGTAGAAATTTTACTACTTTCTAAAACCCTATAAATTCCTATCGAAATACTACGTTACTTTAAGGAAGAATAAATTCCGTCGTTTAATTTATACGAAGAATAATAAGGATCTTATATAATCTAATACTTTACGTTTACTAACCTTATTTAAATAATATTTATATAAAATTAATTATTATAGATTATAAAGGGGAAGAAGTTAAACTTGGGATTAGAAGATACGTATTCGATTACTTAATAAATATTAATAAAATACTTATTAATATTAAATTAAATAATGTAATAATTATAATAAAAAAGTCGAAATAGTATTAGTTAGAAATTATATTAATTAGTTACTTCTATTTAGAAAACGGCCGACGATTATTATTAGAAAAAGTATTTAAGATCCTAACCTAAAAATAATATAAATTTACTAAGATAAAAGGGAAAGAATTATAATAATTAAGGGCTTTCCTAGGAATCGTAGGGTATTATAGGGTTTAAATTAAGGATTTTAGATTAATCGCCTTACCCCTTTATATTCTAATAAAGAAAGGAATAACCTAATAATAAATAGAAAATAAATAGTTTATATTAGAATACTTTTAATATAAAATAATATTAATACTTTATTTAGCCTTAATTATTTATAACGACCCGCGGTACAGCTAGATCTTTTTTATTATAAATATATTATTAATTGGCTAGGGTATAATCTTTGAATAAATTGGACCGGATAAAATAAAATACCTATACCGATTTGAAAGCAGAATTTAATTAAATTCCGAAAAAAAATATAACGCTACGAAAAGAGAGTTTCGGGGTCTTTTTTATACTTTAAAACGAATAAAAAGATATTTATTTAGCGTTTATTTCGTTATAGAAACAGATATTCAAATTATAATATATTAGTTGAAAAATATTATTAAAAATATATTTAGAATACTAATTATACGTTAGATAGTTTGGATTCGGCTATTCGATTTCGAAATTAGATATATCCTAGGAAAGAAGAATGTAGTAATTAACTATTTATTACATTTACCTCTATTTAATAAGACTATTAAAAATAAAGAAAAAGAAGAAGATATTAATAATTATATTGATTATTAATTCTATATTATCTAATTAGATAAAGGATATTCCGGAGTAATTAAAGAATAGAAATTATTTAAAGGTTGGTAATTAATTAATTCCTAATTAATTATTAAATATTTATAAACCCTTAAACTTCTTTATTCCTTGAAAATAGAAATAGAACGACACTATTTTAAAACGGAAGCTTTAAAGTTCTTCTTTAAGGATAGTACCTTATAATTATATTTAAGGAATATTATTTAAGTACTACGTAAATTAATTAATAACGTAATTAATTAGGATACTATTTTTCGAAAATATTATAATAAAATTGGGTATAAAGGAAGAGAATCTATTTACCGCCGGATTACCGATTATTATT
Organism: Neurospora sp. CHS-2018b; assembly: GCA_009806015.1. Taxonomy (NCBI): domain Eukaryota; kingdom Fungi; phylum Ascomycota; class Sordariomycetes; order Sordariales; family Sordariaceae; genus Neurospora; species Neurospora sp. CHS-2018b. The sequence continues at coordinate 1,531,302 of RAOV01000006.1, forward strand.
ATTGGAAGGGGATATATAGCTATATAGAAAACTATATTCGGTCTTATTTAAATTATTAGAAGTAGAATTCTAAGCGATTTATTAATATTTTCTAATATATTAATCCGTTACTTTAATTATTTTATAAATAGATATTAAATATTTAATATTTATTAAGGCGAAATAAAAAACGAATTAGTATTATTAAAGCGCGAGACGATTTTATAGGATATATAGAAGTAAATATTTTACCTTCTATTAATTCTAAGAACGTTATTCGATTTTTAATAAAGTAGATTATTTGTCGATAGAGATTTCTATTATTAATAATAATCGATGGCGGATTAGAATTTAGGAAAGATTTTATAGAATTACTATTCTCTTTAAAAATCCTATATATCCGGATCTTACCCTATAATTCGAAAGCTAATAGCGTTAACGAATTTAATTACTTTTTTATTACTATTACGTTAATAAAAATTATTAGTAGTACTAATAAGGATTAAAAACTTTAATTATTTTACGTTCTATTTATTAATTGGACTACTATTTGTGGAAGCTACGGTTTTATTCCCTTTTTTCTTAATTATAAATATAATTTAATTTCTCCGATCGAATTTAATTTACTTTCTTAGAGAATTATATAATAGGTAGGGATTAAGGATAATAAATTACTTAAAATTAGATTTAATTTAATATTTATTAGAGTTTGTTTATTATAAGATAGTAAATATCGATTCGATTTAATTACGGAACGAATTTCTATTATAAGAGAAAAAACTATAAAATACCGTAATATTATAAATAAAGGGAAGATTAGGCTAGACATTACTAAATTAATTGTAGGAGATCTAATATTAATTTATAATTTAATTCGATGGATTAATATAAGCTTTATTTGGAAATTGATTTACTAATAGTTTAGACCTTTTAGAATTAGAAAAATTATATCTAAATATAAGTATTTATTAAAGACGTTAAATAGTATTAATATTATAACTTCGTATTTAATAGAAAGGATAAAGAAATATTTTTATTTTGATAGAATATAGTTAGAATTTGATTAGAATATTATAAATTTAGAAGTATTATTGTTAGCTATTTTAAAAGGTACCTTAGAAGAAATAATAATCGACGAAGATACTATAGGACGAACGATAATAGAAGAAGAAGGATAGTAATTTAATAAATAAATAATAAAGATTAATTAATTATAATGACCGGAGATACGGCGAGATATAGAATAGAAGAATAGGAAATTTGAAATTATTTTACGTAAAAGGAAGCTTCAAAATTAGAAACCGATTTACGGATGAGGTAATTATTAGAAAGATTAATATATATATTATATAATTAGTATTGAAATGCTTAATTACTATACTAAAAAAGTTTTATTTTAATATTAATTTGTCTTTTTACGAAAGGAACCGAGTAGATATCGTTATTCCTTTCGAAGGGAAGATTATAACTATATAGTTTTATTTACTAAAAGTTATAGGAAGATTAATAACTTCGAACTATAGAAAAACTAGTTATTCCTTTTAAAGGGAAGATTATAATTATATAGTCTTACCTACTAAAAGTTATAGGAAGATTAACAATTTCGAACTATGGAAAAATTGGATTTTTTCGTATATTTTCTATTGACTTTTATTAATATTCCCCGAAAGATAATATAATTAAATAGTTATCCTGCGAAAATTACCGGTAGTCTACTATTTACCAAAATTATTAAACCTATTATTTATAACCCCCAATTCCCGTTCCCTAACTAAGTAATTAGCCTACAACTTTTTATTAGCCCTAAAATAAGCCCTAACCCGGAAAGCGGAAGGATAAATACTAGCGACTATTTAACTCTTACGATTACTATTTTACCCCTATTTAAATTAATTAATATCTGGTAATTTAGTACGAATAATATAATTTAAATTGTAAAAACTTATTATATAATTAGTAATTCGACAATTTATTTAATAATAATTTCTATAAATACTATCTTTAAAACTATCTATCGAAAGAGAATAATATTTGATAAAAAGAATAATAACGGGCGCCCACTCAAATTTCCGTATACCTTTAACGTATACCGATATATACTTAAATGAATCGATTAGAATAGTAAATATAGTACGGATAATTACTATTATTAAAAAAAAAGTTAATTAAGAATTAATTAGGAAATATAGAAGAAAGGGGATAATTTATACTTTATTAAAAGCCTAAATAATAAAACCTTTTAAACGATTTACCCTTTAATTTATTATATAAATATAATAACTATATAGTTAACCGCCTTTCTACTTAACCTAAACCTAATTTAATCGTAGCTTTAATTTATCCTAATATTATTTAATTAAATTAGTAATACTAATTTTAGCGTTAAAATCGTTAAATATTTCGATAAATTTATTATAAGAACGAGGGAAACGTTATTATAAAATTAATTAAAATACTTTAAGGGGATAAGTAACTATATAGAAAATTATTTATTAAAGTACGTTTAATATGCCTTTAATCGGTTTATAAGCTCCTTAAATAGTATTATCGGGAAGCGGGCCATTTTTAAACTACTATTAGATCCGGGAATAAAAATATTTTTTAACTCTCGGACAATCGTTATATTAAATTTAATAATCGACCTAGCATAAATATTTAGGTGGCGGACTTTATCGAAATAGAAGAATATCGTCCTTATAGTCCCGCTACTATTTTATAACGTTCTAGCCTACTTCCTAATTAAGTAGGAAGTATAAAAGTAGAAAGCGTTTAATAAAATCTTAATCAAACATTTTAATAAGAATTAAAAATAGATTTTAATAAAAGAATAAAAGAAAAATATAATAATAGGAAAAGAAAGGAAGAAGGGAAGAAGGGAAGGAGGGTATTTTATACCCAATTAATAAATAATTATCGATAATTAATTAATAATCTCTTATATTATATAAGTATAATTAAAAAAAGAAATAAATATATTATAGCCTAAAAAGATTAAATAATAGACGAAAAGAATAGCTATTAAAGTGGTTATTACCGCTATAAAAAAGGGACGAGAGGATATTTTTAAAGAAAAATTATACTTTCAATCTTCGAATTTACCTAATATTTACTTCTTAAAAGAAAGATATTTAACGAAGGGACGAAATATTTAAATAAAAAGTAAATATTAACTAAATTAAATATTGCTTTATAATTAAATAAGTAGTAATTTCGAAAAGATACCTTTTTATAATTATTATAAGTAGATAAATTATTTACGAAAGATTTATAAAAGTACCCTTCCTTTACCTCTTTTTAACTTATTCCTCCTCTCCTCCTTTAATTAATAACGTTAAAGGTTATTAATTATTAAATTAACTCTTTTACTATAATAATCCTAATTTAATATTACTTACCTTCTTTTACCTTTCTTTTTTATTTACTAAAATTAATTAATACGCTTCTAATCTCAAAATATCGATATCTATTTATCTTTTTCTCTAGTAAGAACTCTAATTACTCAATTACTTTCATATTACTTATTAATTATTATATCCTTTAATTAAATTACCCCTTATAATACCCCTTCCTCTCGCAATAATTTATCTCCTTACAATATTTTACTTAATTCCTTTACCCCGAAGGGTTATTCGTACTTTTAAATTATTAGCCCGAACTATTTATTTATTAATTCGATTTAAATTACTTAATTTCCCGACTAGATCGACCATTAAATTTATAATATATAGGTAATTTACCGAACTATATAGGTAAGAACGGTTTATAAAGGACGATTAAATTAGTATAATATTAATAATTTACTTCGGGTAAATTTTAAAAGTAATTAAATTATTACTCCCCCGTTAATACGAAAGGTATTCGAATTATTCGGAATAATATATATTTAATAATATTAGGGATATAATTAGGAAATATTATATATTATTTAGAAATAATTAGAATATTTTAAAAGAAATAAAGTATAAAATTAGAAACCGAAATCTAATTAAAAGTAAACTAATTTATTCGGCAAACTTTATATCGATATTAACTATTATTTATTCTTTAACCCTTACCGAAAAAGAAATATAAAGGGAGGTTATACGCCGTTTAAATACTTAAAATAAATAAGGAAGGGAGATTAGCGATTTAATATTAATCTACCCTATAAAGAAATTGAAGATTGGTTATATATATTTAATAAGCTTTTTTACCCAAATTTGCAATTTAATTTAATAAATCTCTAATCTACTAATATATTAATAAATTAAAAACAATTCGCCGTACGCTTTACAAATTTCTAGTATAATATTAATAAATATACTTTTTTAACTAGTAATAATATTATTACTATACTATTATAGATAATTAGGAAGAGAATTAACTATATCTTCGTTTTAAGCGAATATACAATATTTTATAATAATACTAACAATTTTCGGGTTTTACCTTTCGAAAGTAAAGGGGTACTTAAATAAATAATAGTTAGAAGATTTTAAGTCTTATTTATTTACTATAACAAATACTTTACTATAACTATTTTTAATTAGTTAGGAAGTTAATAGGATTATTATAATTCAATATTAATAAAAGAGGTTATAAATAGGATAAAGCCAATTTTATTAACCGTTTTAAATAATAAAGGAATTTGGTCAAAGGTACTTAATAAATATAAGGCTATTAAGGGAGTTAGCGTTCGATTTATCGATTTCGCTAGATAATATAGTACTTAAATTTGTAATTTATAAGTATTAGAAGCTATTCGCGTACGTTTATTAGAATATAAACCTATTTTCTTTATAATAAAACCGAAGAATTAGGATTAAAGTTCGGTTTGGTATAGTTATAAAACGTTTAATTAGGTTTAAAGGGAAAATATTATAGCTCGATAATATTAGAGGACAATCTATAATATTTTATATACTAAATAATAGCTCCCTTTTAGGATATTAACGGAAGATTAAGCAGCTAACGAATATATTAAAGATAATCAATTAGCAAAGGTATTAAACGAATAAATAAAGCAAATATATAGGAATTACAAGGTTTTTTAATAATTAATATAATTTAAAGGTTATATAATTAGTATTTCTAATAAAATTGCGTTTAATTATACCGGAGAAAGAATTTTATATAAACATCGGATTATTATTAAACCCTAGAACATTATTAATCTTCTAAAATTCTATCCCCAACTTACATTAGAATACGAGATATTTAAATAGTAAAAGTAGGCCGAAAAAATATTAATACCAATTAATAATTATTAGTTAGAAATTAATCCTATTATCCTAATAATTAAAAGGATTAATTTATCGCCCGGTAGTAATTATTCTACAAAATATTAAAATAAGGATCGGTTAACCGAATCTATACTAATTTTAATTAAATAAAGAATTATAATACAATTAAGGATTAGTATCACGGCACTATATAACATAGTCCCGTTCCCTTGGCGTTCTAGTACCGCAATCCCGCAGGTCTCTAATCGTATCTCTATTTAATTTATATATATAGTCTAAGAATAGAGTTTTTACTACTCTCTTCTAATTTTCTCCTCTTCGTATAATATTACGTCTTCTCCAAGTCTCTTCTAATCGGTATTGTAATAATATATTATACCTTTTCTATAATTAACGGCCCGACGATTTCTCTTTATTATTTCGCCCTAACTAAATTATAAAATCGGTATCGACCTCTTCTAATTACGTTATATTATATACGTAACCTAGACCAACCTTACCAAAATACCCCCTTAAAAATATAATTTTTATATTATTACCGCGTTCCGCTTCCTATATACTACCGGTTAAAACATATAGAAAATAGTTTTTACTACTTATATAATTTTCCTACGGAACCTTAAATTACTTCCTCCTAACTACGTACCGCTACTATTTTTACGTAGTAACCCCTTCGTTAAATTATAAATTAAACCCCGAATACGCCGGGTACGGCTATACTTAATTCTAATTCTAATATTACCCTATTCTGTAAAATAATTACCCGAACCTTCTTCTATTAAAATACCTTTCCTTTTATTTACAAAATAATTAAAGGATTATAAAAGGATTTCTTTAATTTCGCTTTTACTTTAGAAATAGACCCCGAAGTCCTTGCCCAATTCGATTTCTATTTTATAATTATCGAAAAATATTTCGGCTAGGCTTATAACGAATTTCGTACCGCCCAATAAGAAACTTTAAACGCCTAATAGACGGCTACTTAAACCTAATTCGCTATTACTTAGAATTTTAATACTATATTATAAATATAATAAAACTTCGCTAGAATTATAATTAAAATAATAATTATAACCGCGTAAGCCTAATAAATATAATAATATATCGCCGAAATCGAAAACTACGCCTAATAGTAAATCGTTAATATAATAGCGTAAGCCTAATAAACCTAATAGCCTAATATATAGATTACGCCTATTACCGCCGCTATTACCGCCCGCCTTCGCGGCGCCGAGCCCCCTATATTTAACGGCGCTAAAACGTCCTTATCCAAATACTAAAAAGAATATACTAATTAATAATTATAATTTATTATTAAATTTATATTCGACTTCGCCGCTTACTTAACCCCGGCCGACCGTATCCTTTATATTTTTCAACGCCTTTTAAATAATATTTATACCCATATTTAGATTAAGGTCGACGCCGTCGCCTTTAACTTTAATAACGTTTTAATTTAATTAATTAACCTTTCCGACTTTTAAAATATCTTCGCCTACCTCGACTTTTATTATATTACCTTTAATATTTATATTAAAACGGTATAAAAAATAAACCGTTTTAAATAAAATAATTTACCTTTCGTTAACTTTATTTTTACTTTTATTAAATTCGCCGACTAATACGAATTCGATAAATAATATTATATCGACGTATTTAAATTTAAAATTAGTAATACCCTTTAGGACGCTTTAATTAATATTACTAAATGCCTAATTACCGATAATTTTATTAAATAGGTTAACCTCCTCCGGATTTTCGTTAATAATATTATCGATTACCGCTACTAAAATAACGGCTCTTTTACCCTATTATAATCTTTACCCGCCGGCGCCGATATTAGCGACCTTATAGTCTTTAGTAAGGTTAATACCCCCTAGAAGGGCCCTATTTCTCAAATTAAGAAGGAACGTCGTTAGAAATTCAATTTATATATATATTATAATGGCTCCGGCTATTACGCAATAGTTTATATAATTAAGGGGAAATTAAAGCCCATTAACCTCGCTACCGCTTCGGCCCTTTCGCTAAATATGAGAAAAGTTTAACCTTTAATATAAATCGCTATTAGAAATACAATTCGAAAGAATCGGAAGATTTATATCTATATTTTATAAAACTAAATACTAATTTCTCTTTCTTAAATTTATTCCATTTCGGTACCGGCTCGCTAATCCCTTATTCTATAATAATCGATTCCAATTATTCTCTAATAGGTTTTATTAATTCCTCTTTCGCATATTACTATAATATCCCCTTAATACCCCTCTCCTAACTATATATATTTCAATTTACTAACGGCCGAAAAAGTAATAAAATTTTGTACGTTTATATCCTCTCTTACTCTATCGGTTCGTTTATAAACTATTTTACTCTCTTCGTTTAATTATTTAGTAGCCTTAATATAATCTTTAGCCTTCTTTAATTAAGAAAATATAATTTTACTATCGATTAGTCTAACGGAATTATAGAATTTCCGGGCTTTACTGCTACCGAAACCCTATTATACCCGAACCGTCCCCCGTTACTTATAGAGGATATTATTAATAATATTGAACCCTTTAAAATTAATTTCCTTACGATTATTTCGATTATTAAACCCGCCCTTAAAAATAAATTGAAACTTATAACTAAATTATAGAAATCCTGCTACTGTCTCTACGCTATACGAAGATTACTACCTATAACGAACCCCCATTTAAATAGCCGCCCTTAACTTAAGGACGCCTCTATCCGCTTATTATTTATATTTAATTTTATTTTTATATACGAAGAATCTAATATCGAAATTTATTAATATATACCGGATTAATTCTACCAACTTACTAAAATAATAATATTAAACTTCCCCGGCTCCCCGGACAATATTCTAATATAAATTACTATACTATTTAATAACCCTAACGACCTTAATTAATTATTTTTTAATTTTAACGATATTACCTTCCGTATAATCCTTTAAAGTTAATTAATTATATAACTTCTCTTATAGCCTATTATTAATTATAAGGATTAAATAGTAGAAAAACCGTAATTCCGAATAATCTTAGCCGAAAATATTTAGAAATATATCGATAGTAAACCGTTACCGATTTATTAAAAAATATTTATTACCCTACCCGACTATTTTTATTAGAAATAGAAAGCCTTCGACTCCAATACTATTAAAATTATACTACTTTACTACCCTTTTAATTATAAAATCGATTTAATTCCGGGCTAAAACCCCCCCTACTATCGCTTACGCCCTATATTTTAAAAAAAATTCTAGGCTATCCTTAAATATTTAAATAATTATTTCGCTATTAATTTTATCCGCCTTAATTCCTTATTAACCGCCGCCCCTATTTTATTTATTAAAAAATTGGGTGGAAGCGTCTAAATTTATATTAATTATTAGGGGTTAAATAACGCTATTATTAAAAATAAATACCCGATCCCTCTTATCCGTAAAATTATCGACGCCCTCCGTAAAACGAAATAATTTAATAAATTCAATATTATAATAGCTTTTAACCGGCTCTAAATCGCCCCCGGGGACGAATAGAAAACGGCTTTTATTATTAAATTCGGCCTATTTAAATACTTAATTATAAACTTCGAAATAATAAATACCCCCGCCTCCTTCCAATATTATATTAATTATATCCTATTTAATATTTTAAATAAGTACGCTATAATTTACTTAAATAATATCCTTATTTATAGCGAAACTAAAGCGGAATATAAATATTATTTCGAAAATATTATTTCCTATCTTTATAAAGCGGACTTTATTATTAATATTTGTAAATACGAATTCTATAAGTATGAAACTAAGTACCTTAATTTAATTATCTCCCGGAATAGCCTTTATATAAATCCGGAGAAGGTTAACGTTATATTTAATTAGGGTATTCCTAAAACGCTAAAAAATTTATAATATTTTATTAATTTTACGAATTTTTACCGCTATTTTATTAAAGGTTTCTCTAAAATTATTTAACCCTTAATTATATTAATATTTAAAAATAAATAGACTTCGCTTATATCTACCAATATAATAACCGCGTTCGAACGGCTTAAAGTTGCCTTTATTTTAGTACCGGTCCTAATTTATTATAACCCTAACCGGAAAATAATTATCGAAGTAAATACTTTAAATTAAGCTTTAGGAAGTATTCTATCCTAAATCAATAAGGAAGGAAAATATTACTTTATTACTTTTTTTTCGTTTAAATATTCCCCGGCCGAATATAATTATAAAATTTATAATAAAAAATTATTCGCTATTATTAAAATATTCGAAAAGTAGCGCCCCGAATTTTAAAGTGTAAAAGAACCGGTTAAAATCGTTATTAATTATAAAAGCCTATAATATTTTATTTTTACGAAGCTCTTAAACTAACGGTAGGTTAAGTAGTCCGAATTCTTTAACGATTTCTACTTTTAAATTACTTATTATTTAAAGGCCTACGCCGCTATTCCAAATATATTCTCCCGCCTCCCCGGTAGCGTCCTAATAAATAAATATAATATTAATAATAATTAAATCGCTAATTATATACGTACGCTCCTATTTAAAGAGAATTAAATTATTAAATTAAATTCTAATGAAACGTTAATAAAACTATTTATTTTCGACGCTAAATCCCTTATTAATAATTATATTAATACTATATATTTAACCTCCCTAAAATTTATAATAACCTTCGTAACCTTTTAGGACCCCGATTATAAAACCTTCTAGAAACGGCTAAGAAAAATTATTAGCGCAGCTATAATTAATTATAGGGTAATAAATAATAAAATTCTAATTAATAATAGGACTTTTATCCCCCCTTATTTTAAAACCCGGCTATAAATTTTATAGCGTACGTACGGCTTTACTCTAAACGGCTATTTTAAACGCTTTAAAATTTATAATTTCGTTAAAAGATTTTATATTTAACTAAACCTTTCCTATAACGTTACAATTTTTATTTAGGGCTATTACTTCTATATTCGGATAAAGAATTCCCACTTCGTACCGCTAAGCCTCTTTAAATTAATATCGGTCCTATTTCGCAATTAATTTAATATTACTATAAATTTTATAAACCCCCTCCCCGAAATTAAATCTAAGGGCTGTATTTATACTTATATTATAATCGTCGTTAATTAATTAATGAAAATACGCTATTATATTAGCGTTTATAACCTAATTGCTAAAGAGACGGTTATTACCTTCCTTTATAAAATTTACTGCCTCTATAATACGCTAAATTCTATTATTTCTAATTATAAAACCTAATTTATCGCCGCTTTTTAATAAAAGTTCTACTATTTATTTAGTATTAAATAAAAACTATTATCCTCCGCCTACCTTAAAACCGATAAATAAATAAAAATTATTAATATTTACGTTAAATAGTATTTATACGCCTTCTATTTTTACTATTAGGATGATTAATTATAATAATTTCCCCTTACGGAATTTATAATTAATAATTACGTTTCTAAGACTACTAGCCTTTCCCCGTTTTTTACTAATTATAAATAGTACCCTAAAATAAGTACCGAACTATTATCCTATAAGAACGGCCCTATATTATTAATATAATACTAAAAGCTATTTAATATATATAATATTAAAGAACGAATAAACCGGGTTACTACTAGGGCCCGGCTATTTATAAAAGAAATTTAAAAGTATTACCGCTACTATATTAATATTTATTAATCGGATGCCCCCCGCTATATTATCGGTAATAAAGTTTAAATTAATATTAAATATTAGAATTAGGGTCGGCCTATCCTTAAATTTTCAAATAAATAAGTAAACCCCTTCGTTATTAAAAAGGTATACCGCCGAACTATTACTATTACTATAAACGCCTCGTATAAAATTTTCCCTATTTTCTATATATCCTTTATACGCCCCTACTAAGAAGGCCTCCTCGGCTAAAAAACTATTAATAATAATTTCGATTAATAGGCCCATAGTACTATAGCCTCTCTTACTAACCTTAAAGAGGAAGAATAATACTTTAAATATATTTTAAATTCCCGGTAAGATAAGGACGGGAATTTCTAATATAAAATTAAATAATTGAAACCCTACCGTCCTAATTAACGTCCGGCTATAAACTTCTAAATAAATATTAATAATATTAAGGATTTCTATTCGAAGAATTTAAGGAAACTTAAATTATAATTATATAAGGACGATTCACTAATAGAAAGCGGCCTAAGCGGCTACTAAAGGCTTCTAAAGTTACTAAACCGCTAAAGCCCCTAATTAATAGCTAATATACTACTAATTATAATTCCTATAATAATAATATAATAATTTAAAACCGACTATCCGCTACTAACTAAATTAAACGGTTAGGGCAATTAAATTTAACTTTTAAGATCCAACAATCTCTTTTCAATTATTTCTTTACGGTTTTTATAATTTACAAAAAATAAAGGACTATTTTATTAATATATTTAATAGTAAGCTGCAATAATTATATTACATTTTTATTTTAATTATTAAGGTATTTTAACTGCATTCCTCCAATTATATTAAAAAACTCTTATATTTACCTCCGTTATACTATAATTCCGGAACCAACATTAGGAAATATTAAGGGTAAAGTAATAAAATTAAACTTTAATATAATAAAAGAAATTCAATATAATATAACTAAATTCCTCTTTAATCGTCTCAAAATCGGCATCCTCGGTAATACCGAAGAACGAAACTACCTCCGCCTCAATAACAAAATAGAAATAGGACTTAATAAGCGACCAATTCCTAAAATTAACGTTACCCGCTATTAAATAAGGCTTTATATTTTCGGCCTAAATATAACGCTCCTCTACCGGCGTATTATAAGCAGGATATAAATTATTAATAATTATAAATAAAGTATAACGGGCGTTAATAATTAAATTAATATTAAAACGCTAGGAAAACGTTAGTACTCCTATTTAATAATAATATAAATATATAACCGAAACAATATTACTTACAATAAACGAAGTTGCCTTTTTAGTACCGACTAAATTACAGTTACTACGGATATCCTCCTTAAAAATTATAAAGATTTCGAATAATTTCTTAATTTCGAGGGCGACCTTAATACAAAACGCCTCCTCTTAAATAAATTCGTCGCCCTCCTTTTCCTAAAAGGAAGCTACTTAAATAATTAGGGCAACGGTATTAAAAGCGTTTCTAGTTATTTAAGTAGCTTCCTTTTAGGAAAAGGAGGGCGACGAATTTATTTAAGAGGAGGCGTTTTGTATTAAGGTCGCCCNAAAAAAAAAAAAAAAAAAAAAAAAAAAAAAAAAAAAAAAAAAAAAAAAAACAATTTCAAAACTTATATCCTTATAGTTATCCTTATTCTTACGGCAATAAATATACTTCTTCTTCTTACCTAAAAGCAAAAGGTAACGAATTTTAACCAGGATACTACTATTAAAAGTAACGTACTTCGTATTATAGCGGACACAAATTATACAATCTAAATTATAAGCGAGAGAAACCTTAGCCTCCTCAGTAGGAATATAAGGAATAAGAGGCATTTCGCTAACGAAACGTACAACTAAAATTTAGGTTTTTAATAATTAATAAAATAATATAAAAATAGTTAAATTATTAATATAATAAATAAGAGCGTTAATAATATTATATTAAATAGTATAAATAATAGTAAAATTATTAATAAAAGGGAAAAAGAAAAAGCGAAGGGAAGAGGGAAATATAAGGGAAAGAAATAGGAAGAACGCGTAAGGGCGCGACCAATATATTACCAATCTAAAACGGGATTAACGTAATACCGTCCCACTATTATTAAATAACTATTACCATTATTATAAGTAATAAACTGCAATAAATAACGTACAAGCTATATTACGGCTTAATAGCGCAACCACGCCGCTCTATAATTATAATATAGGAATTTAAGGCTTACAATATACTTATTTTATTTATAATTAAAGTCAATTACATTTTAAAGCCGGGGGTACTATTACGGCACTATATAATATAGTCCCGTTCCCTTAGCGTTCCGGCATTACAATCCCGCAAGTCTCCAATCGTATCTCTATTTGGTTTATATATATAGTTTGGGAACAGAGTTTTTACTGCTCTCTTCTAATCTTCTCCTCTTCGTACAATATTACGTCTTCTCTAAGTCTCTTCTGGTCGGCATCGTTACAATTAGTAATACTATTTATTAATCTTTATAATTAAAGATCTTATTTCCTTTAAACTTTTAATTTTTAGGAAGGAATATATTAGATTAGATTTAAAGAGAGATTAATAATTAACTACGTAAAGAAAGATACTAGATTTTTAATAATTATAATTCCGTAAATAATTATAAGGATATATATTTTAATATTCCTTTTACTTAAATCCGATCCCCGCCTACCTTCCTATAAAAGGATATACTAGGATATTTTCGTATTCTAAATATTCGGGGTCTCTTGAAAATCCCTAAAAGTATTAGTAAATTAAAGAATATTAAATATAAATTTCCTATAAATTTAAATACGCCTATATATCCTAGGATTAATAATTATATATTTACAATTTTAATAATTCGAAAGACGAATAATCCTATTAATTAGTAAAAAAACGATTAAAGGAAGTAAACGCTTATACCTATTTAAATATAGTAAAATTCGTTATTAGGAAGCGGATTAAACTAATTCTATTTTGTACGGCAAATTCCTATTAAGAGTCCTAATCCTATTGAAAGATAAATCTAATTCGATAGCTATACTTTCCGAATAAATTTATTAATTTATTTTGTTCGACGGATAAAAAATAATTTAAAAAGATTGTAGAACTATAATCCGGAGAATTTTCTAGCCTAATTTATAGACTATAAGGAACGATTTAACCCGAATATATACTCGCGCTTAAAAATAATTAATTACTTATTAGGTAATATAATTTGGAAGGAATAATTTAGAAGGTTAGACGAATAAAAAGCTTTATAAAGAATTACAAAAAGGATTTTAAAACTAAAGTAGAGGAAGCCGAAGAATAATAATAATAATAACAATAGAAATACCGGGAATTAATTATATATATTAAATTATTGTGAATCTGTTTAGAAGATTTTTATAAATTTAAAGGGAAGATTTGATTTAGGGTGGTATGCCTTATTCTTTTTATAATAAATTTTTCAATTTTTTTTGTAATATATTTAAATTAGGGATACGCTTGCAAAATTGGAGGGGTCTAATTAAACTAGGTATAATTAGGGATTATAAGGGGGATTAAAGAGCAAATAATTATATAAGTTAATTAGACGAGTAATTATTTACCTACTATAATAAATTTAATAAGATAATTGTTCTAATAAATAAAAATAAAAAGGAAAGATAGAAATAAAGAAGAAAAGGAGGCGGGATATTAATTTTCTTTCTAAGAAAGGGGGTAATTAATAGGAAAGACTATGGCTATTCCTAAGTTAGTTTATTAATATAATTTTAAAAAGAATGATTCAATATACTTCGTTAAGACCTCTTTTCAATTGAACTCTACTAATAATGTCTTTATAAGACGTTTAATTATTTATTTTATTCGAACTATATATTTTAATCCTTCATTTTTTTAAAGAAGAGAATACTTTTATTTACTTATTAATTATTCAAATTATAAATTTTAATCCTACCGTTTATTTTCTCGATTGTCCAGGACAGTTTCAACTTTTCTATCTAGTATTAGGCGTCGACCATTTCGATTATTTGGGTTTATAGCAATTATTAGCACTACTCTAATCAGTCATCTATAGTAAGTTTTATTATAGTATATAATTGGTTTTTGTATTATGGTAATGAAACCGGCCCATTTCAATAGTTGCACCCAACTGGCTACACTAAATGCAGCACACGTGCATATACACCTATATACAGGAATAGGGCAATAATACCTATAATACTACCCCCCTTTAAAATAAAGCCCCCGCGGCCGAAAAATGCTATTTTATATTGTTACTGCTATTATTACTACTAAAGTAGGCCTCCTCCAATCCTTCCTACGGGTGCGCCCAATTAGGGGCCGCGGACCCGTATACTAAAATAAGAGGCTACTTAGCGCCCAAACTCCCATTTAAGAGCCAAATACTAATTAAAATATTATTAAATATAACCCTTCTACCGAGACATTTATTATTACGTTTAATAATCCCTCTATACGTTGTAAACCGTCCTAAATTGCTCTAATCGCGGTATATAACCTCCTCTCGTTACCCTTACTATTATTAACCCCCTCGGAGGTACTATAGGGACGTTTATAGTATAGCGGTTTATATAGATGTATATAGCCGCTATTAGTATAAATAGCGTAGAGACCCTTTGTTCGATTCCTATTTATAATTGCGTTTTTATACTAATTTTAACTTTCTAATCTCTTTTCAAAGACTATACTAATTCTAGCTTTCTAATTTTAACTGGTGGGTTGTTTATTATTAGGGGAATAGGAGATGTAAAATTATAATAAAACGTATTATTTTTCGGGCCCGGGACGGTTATTTTAAAAAAGAGTATACTATAAGGCTTCGATTAGGGTACGCGGCTAAATCGAATTAAACTCCTTTTTTCTTTTTATTAACTTCTTTCTTACTTATTATTCAATTGTATACTTCGTCGGACTTATTAGTTATTTATTATTAGAACCGCTGTAGCGGGGATTAGAGGTGGGACTTTATCCTTATTTTCGTCCTATAGTATTATCTTTGTCTTTTGCTATCTCTTCTACCCCTTTCTAAAATTTAGGTATAAAGCGCCGAATTCTAAGTACTTATTGTAAAATTATTAAATTATTTCTTAATAATTATCCAAATTACTAATTAATTATTAATTAGAAGGGTAATAAACCTATTTTATAAAATACTTCTAAGTACTATCCTTCTTCTAGTAATTTAGCAACTCTTAGAATTCCTAATGTTTATCCTCCTTAAAATTATCTATTCTAATAACGATTATACTTTTATTTACCTTTATATCCGTTATTAATTCTTTCTAATTTAGGAATCCTTTAATATAAAGTTTAATATAGGATACGTTAACGATGTAAGTAACCTTTATATTCCTTAGTAAAATTAACTCTACCGTATACGAATTAATTTTTATAATACGAAAAGGGCCTTCGAACCGTAGTACTAACTTATCGTACGGCCGCCTTATTATATAATTAACTATATTAAATATTACTTTATTATTTACTTTATATTTAAGAGCGTTTATATAATAAATATTAGTTATAGCTTCGTACCGCTCTTATACTTATAAAGAAGAAATTTTAATAAAATTTTATATTTTTTTAAAACGGATAACTAACTAATTAATATTAAATATTTATTTCTTCTATATATTTATTATATTAGGGGGAAGAGGCGTAGTCGGTTCCGTACCTATTTGAAGGTAAAAACCGTAATTGGTAAAGAAGGGGGTAATTCCTATTAATACCGATTTAAGGTTATTTCTTTAGAATTTAGTTAAGGGGAACTAATTTACTTAATTATTTTAAGTCCAATTGATGAACGTACGTAGATATTACTTTATTTTAGCGTTAATCCTCTCGGTTTAATTATTTGTCTCTTTATAGTAAGAGGTCGAGAATTTTAATTTAATACCTAACCGTTAGGATAGCTATTTCTAGAAAACTAATACGAATTAAATACCCCTATCCGATATAATAGTATTTAGAAGGTTATAAAAAGTATAAATATAATTAATAAACTTCTCTACCAATTCCTTTATTGTTAATCCCTCTATTAGAATAAAATACTATATTTTTATTAGCCTATTTATTATAATTAATACGTATTAGTATTTAATATTCTTGTCCGCCCGTTATAATTTAAGGAATAGGGTTACGTAATTAATAGAAATATCCTTCTATAGGGCGTAAGGGATTGGAAGAGGCTTTAAAAAGCCTACTTATAATATTTTAGTAGCCTTGGTCTTATTATATAGTATATAGGCCTTATAATACGTATTTACGGCCGTAATTATCTTTAATTAATAGTAGCGATATATTATCGCTACTATCTTATTCCTACTTAGGTGGCCGCTTTATATTAATAAATAAATATAGTAGATTAGTTCTAATTAGATTTTTTTATTATTTAGAGGTATTATTAGCCTATTTTAGAATATTACCCTATTATTTACTATATAATATTTAATAAACGGGATCTTTAATTTCTTCTTTAAGTGCTTTGGCTAACGGTCCCCGCTTAAATGAATAACTTCGCGGATATTAATTATTATAGGAGAATTAATATAAATATAATCGATTAAGTTATTTATATAAATACCCAGCTTATTATCTTCGTCCTTAAAACTATTTTCGAAGGTATAAATAATAAAGGGGGCGCTATTATCTAATATAGTATTTATTATAAACCCTTTGCTATTGGTATTTATTAATTCTTCCCTATTACCGAAAAACTCTTTATTAAAATAATTTAAGTTAATTAATAGCTTTTTCCTAACTTTCAACCTATTATTTACCTCGTCCCTAAAGACGTATTCTAATTTCCTATTAAGGGCGTTAGGTTTAATATTAATTGAACTTAATCGGTATTTAATTATAAAATTAAATTTTAATAAGAATTTAGACCACTTTATATACTTAAGGGTAAGCTTCTTCGTAATACCGAATATCTTTAAATTCTTATAGTCTATAATAATTTCGAAAAGTTAAGTAACGCCCTCTAATTTAAGCCTTTATTCTTCTAAGGCTTTAATTACGGCTAGTAGTTCTTTATTATATATATTATAATTATATTCGGCCGCTGAATATTTAGCGGAGAAGTAAGTAACCGGGTAGAATTCGCTATTATATATTTAAGATAGCGTACTTCTTATCGATTAATTTAAAATATCGACCTTAACGACCGTTGACTTCTCCTAATTATAAATCTTTAATATTAGAGTAAACGTAAACGTAATTTTTAAAGCCTTAAAAGCATCGTTATATTCCTTATCCTACCTCTAATCGACTATCTTCTTTATTAATTCGTATAAAGGTTTATTTATATAGGAAAAGCCGGTAATAAACCTCCTATAAAAGTTAGTAAAGCCTAAGAATCGCTATAATTAGCGCTTATTCGTTAATATTTCCTATTTAATAACCGCTTTTACCTTCTTAAAATCTATTTCAATACTATTAAGAATAATAATAAGGTTTAAATATTTGGTCTTTTGCGTATAGAATTCGTATTTATTAATATTAATTTATAAGCCTATATCGATTAAGCGTTAGAGTATTTCCCGGACGTATTTAATATAGTTTTTGTAGGTCTTTAAAAAAATTAAAATATCGTCGAGGTAAACTATTATATAAATATTAAAAATATTGTATAATATATTATTAATAAAGTTCTAAAAAGAGGTTAATACTCTTAATAATCCGAACGGATATATTAATAATTCGTAGAATCTAAACTTCGTAATAAAGGCTATTAATTATTCGTAGCCCTCTATTATACGTAGTCTATTAAAGGTTGTAATAATATCGACCTTCGTAAACTATTTAGCCTTATAAATAACGTTCAACGTCTCTTTAATTAATAGTAAAGGGTATTTATTCTTTAAAGAGATATTATTAATACTTTTATAATCGATGTAAATTTTTATACTACTGTCCGGCTTCCTTACTAATAAAATTAGGGAAATAATATCTAAGGTCGAAAGTCGTATAAAGCCCTTAACTAAATTATTATCTAATTACTATTTAATAACTTTAAATTCTTAGGGTAATATTAGTCTAACTTTAAAATAGGGTAGAAATTCTATACCCGGCTTTAATTTAATCTTATAATTATACAAATAGTAATTAAGAATTATATCCGCGTCCTTAGGGTTGGCGATATAAGATAAATCCTTATATTTATTTAAAAAACGAGCCTTTACTTCCTCAAGGGTATACTTCGGCCGCGTAGATTTTTCTATAAATTTTTATACGTCCTTTTTTATAATACTATAAATCCTATTAATTTTAGTAAAGGGGGTTAATTTATATTCTTCGGGTTTTAATTATAATTTTCCTTTATCGAGGCCTAATTTATAAATACGGTTAATAAAAGCCTATCCCGTTTCCCCTAATTATAAGGAGTATTTAAAGCCCTTACTAATTATTTTAATTTTATAAATATTAATAAATTCGTAGATTTTTTAATTCTTAAAATAGAGTTTATATAGTTCGCCCTTACTTTATATAATATCCTTCTAAGCGTTTTTGGAAAGTACCGGTATCGAAATAGCCGCCTTTCTCTCCTTCTAAACCTTTTAAAGCTCCGCCTACGTAGTCGAATTAATTTTGACTCCCTTTATTTATATATTAAATATAAAGGTTTTAGTATTAACGAATTTAAAATTAAATAAATCTAACGCCGCTATATTAATAATCGGTTTAAATAGTTGAAAGAAGGTACGCTTAATTTTTTCTAGCTGTAGTAATATTTAGATCCTCCTTCTATTAATAATCCTTATTTATACTTTAATCTTTTTTAATATTAGTTTCCTTACCGGTCCGAATAATTCTTTAAATTCGTTTATATATATAGGAGGGGTTAGTAATTCTATTATTATAATTCGGTTCCTTCTAAGGGCCTTTATTATATTAGCTACCTAAGTAGGGAGATCTTCGTCTTCCGAATCGTCGTTAAAGTCGTCCTCCTTTTTAAACCTATTTTTATTATCCTCTTCCTTAAAGTAAAGTACCGGCGTTAGGGTCTCTATTAGTAGTACTACGACCTTTAATAGTCTCTCAATATACGTTCCTATATATTTAACGTTCTAAATAACCTTATTGGTTACCTAATCGATATTTAGGTTATAAAGCTATAGTTATAACTATCCTAAAATAATTAAGTAATCTACTACTAGGTTAATTATAAAGAATTTAACGACTTTTTTATAATTATTAATATGTATTATTATTTTAATATACTAATTTACCTATTCTTTAAAGGCGCCGTCCGCTAAATATAATAGTCTCGGCTTTTCTAAGGGTTTAAACTCTAAATAGGCTTTCTTAATAAACGTTCGATTAATAAACGCTTTGCTTAAATAACCTAAATCGATTAATAATATACATTCTACTTTATTATTATATTAGGGATATTAGAAGTACGTTAATAATAAGGTTGTATTTTATTTATAAAATTCTAAACTATTTAATTTAAATGGTTCTATCTTTTAATAATTAAGAACGTAAATACCTAACCCTACCTTCTTCTTCTATATCCTATTTAATTACCCCCGGGAGCGATTTAGCCCTAGGGTTCGCTATTTCCCTATTAAGCTTAGGCGGCCGGGGTAGCCGGGGCCGCCGGAGCAATTAGAACTGGCGCCGGGTTAATTATAATTATTATAGTATAGTTAGAAATTAGGGTATTAACGTTACTAATATTTTTATATATAATAATACTTAATTTAGAGCGGGCGGTTTATTTACCCTATTTACTATAATTAATTTAGCTCTTACATTCGTAAGCTATATAATTACCCTTATTATAATTTATATAATTACCTTTATTATAACGTTCCTATAAAATATCCTTATAAATTTCGGTAAATTTAGCGCGGTCGAAATCTATAGCGTTGGAGTCTTTTTAGTTACTACTACTACCGCCGCTACCGCTATTACTATTATTTAAAGTAACTTAGATAATATTATTATAGAGAGCCGATTTAATATAAGCTTATACTATACCGTAGAATAGGGTTAACCAATTCTTTTAATTATTATAATTTAATTAAACGGGGTTATAAAAGACGGAATTTATTAAAGATTTAAATACTTTCTAATATAAAAGACGGACCCTAGTAACTATATTATAATTGTATCTATTTATTAGAAAGACGAAATAAGTTTCGAAATCCTTATAATTAATATATTTACTAACCTACTTAAAATTTAGTAACTCCCTTTCGGCGATAATTACGAAGTCGCCCTATTTATAACGTTCGTTTAAGTAGGCGAAGAATTCCTCGCTAATTTTCTACTTCTAATAAATTAAATAGTAAGGGTTATTTAAAATTTTCTAGTAGTATTTATTAATATTAATCTTTACTTCGCCGCTAAGGTAAATTATAGTATAAAAGAATTTAGATAATTCGTCGGGGAATTTATATTTATTTATTAATTAGTAGCTACGAATAATAGAATTTTAACCGCTATAAGTATTATAATATTTAATAGTATCCGTCTCCTTACTATTAAAGTATTTAAAGTCCTTATAAAAGGTTTTATAGAAGTAATTAAGTTAGGGAGCCGTAGCCGGGGGAGGAGAAGGGGGGGGAGAGGGATTTCCGCTGCCGCCGGGACTGCTAGGACTTCTAGGACCGTTAGGGAAATTTCTATTACTACTACCGGGACCGTTAAATCTGCCGGGAAAATTTCTATTATTATTATTAGGACTACTAAATCCGTTAGGGAAACTTTTACTACCGCTATTAGGACTATTAAATCCGTTAAAGAAACCTTTATTACCGTTAGAACCGCCGCCTATACCGGAATTACCCGTACCCAATCTTTTAGAACCGCTATTATTAAAACCGCTACTTATATTATTAAAACCGAAGCCGGTTCCTTTACCTAATCCTTTAAGGCTTCCTTTAATAGAAAATTTAGTACCCTAAATACTAGAATTATTAATACCCTACTCCCTAGGGATTTTTTCTATATTATCTTTAATTATGGCCGTAAATTTACTCTTTTCTTAAATATTAGGACCGTTAACTATATCGATTAATTTATTATTTACAATAATCTTATCCTCCTTAACTAAACGAAGATTAATTTAAAAATTCTTAATCTCTTCCTATACTTTAATAAGCTCTTCGCTAATAATCTTTATTATAATCTTAATATTATTAGCGTTAATTAGTACTTTATTAAATTCGGTATAATAATCCGACGAAGTTTAATTAACTATAGTTAGTAGATTAAGGAAGCTTTAATAATCCTCTTCCTTATTTAATTCTAATACTTCTATTTAATTATTAAAAGAGGTCGTTTCGAATTCGAATGTAGTTATTTTAACCTATAGAGAAGCGTTATCCTTAATAATTTAGTTATATTAAGTCTATAGAACGTTAATTTATTTAATAAATTACTTTTTAGTAGCTTCGAGGGCTTTAATATACTTAATTTACTTAGCCGCCGCCTCCTTTACTTTAGTAACGTATTTTATAATATTTTTCTAGAAAGCTACCGCCTTTTTATAATTATTTATAACCTATTCGTCGAATTTGCTAATCTTTTTATTAAAATAATAAAGTAATTTTATTATTACTTTATAGGCCCTAACCGAAGCTATAAATATAAGGGATACTATAAAGCCCGTATAGGTATCGTTACTATAAATTATTTATAGGTAGTTAAAACCTTTTAATAATTATAAGAAGACTTTAACGAAATCGATTTGAACTTCGCCGCCGGGGGGATTCTAGGGGTTTTAATCGGTAAATATCTTATTTAATTCGAATAATTAAAATAATTAAAGTAAAAGGAAAAATATTTTACTATATTATATTTTACGATAATTACACCCTTATTATTCTAAATACTTATTTAATATTAATATTAATATTATTAAAATCCTTAATTCGATACTAGCGATTATACAATTCGCCGAAAAGTAAAGTTCGCGAGAATTAAATTATTACGTTAACCTCTACTAAATTTAATTCGACCGAAATTATTCGTTACGCTTTAATACGAAGGTTAAGTATAATAAAGTATTATAGAGCGCGAGCAAATATTAAGGTAAGACTTTAATTATTATACGAAGAATAGGAAGAGAATCCTATACGCGTACGAGAATTATATAGGGTATAGGGTTGTAAGTCCTAGAGTATAGGCCTACAACGGCATGTTATATAACGGCTAATTTGGCTAGTCCAGATTGGGCGAGTGTACTGCAGCTAAATAGCTGCACCCAGCTGGCTGCACTAAATGTAGTACACGTGCATGTGCACCTATATACAGGAACAGGGCAGTAATGCCTGTGACAAATATTCTAAATATTCGGAAGATTCGTTATAGAGTTTATTAAGCGTAAAAAGTTTATAAGAGAGTAATACGAATAATTGCGGAATTTTAATAGTAATTAAAATTTAAATAAATTAAATTTTAAATTATCTATAATAATATTAAAATTGATTATTAATATATTAAAGGTATAGCTCTTTTACGCTAGGGATAAGAAATATATATAGTATTATAAATTTAAAGAATTCGATTTAATAGGTTCGGAGGAGGATATTTAGTCTATTTTCTTTTATCCTAGGGCCTTAGAAATATTCATAAATTATAATAAAAACGACGTTATATATTGTACGATCTTTAATAAATTATTAGGAGAAGCGTCTATTATTTAAGAGGGGTTAGATATAGAACCCCTAAATAGCGATTAATTTACAATTATTCGTAATAATTTATTTTAAAAGGCCGAACGAATATAGTAATATAATTTTATAGTATTTTAAATATAAAAGTTATAGTATAATTATTTATTAAAGTATAAAATCATTAAATAATTTCTATTTAATATTATAAAAGCGTTAGGCCGTCCTATAAAGGAAGATTAATAATATTTAAATAAAAGCGCTAGGAAATATAAAATCATTAAATTAAAAGAGTATTTCGATTAGGCGAAATAGGAATTATATAGGGAGCGTTATTTATTATTATATTAAATTATTAGTAAATTATCTCCTAATTTTATAATTAAGCCCCCTCCTCTTAATATTCCCCTATAGGGGAATAATTTATCGCTATAAAAATCCTCCTATAGGGGAATATATTTTTATTTAAGAGTTCTTTTATAAAGAAATATTATATTAAAAGTGATAGACGATATTAACCGCGCCCGATAAATATATATATTATTTGAATATTAGAATTAAACCCGCTTAAAGCGGCTATATTCGTTAATAATATTAATATTAGTAAAACTATTATTTATATAACGATTATCTTTATATACGCCGAAGAGATAAATTCCCTCGTTATTAACGGAATATATTCTACGTATTTATTATTAATATTAATATTAATATTATTAATTATATAAACTTTTTATAAATATATTACTATATTTAGTAATTCGTTTATATTTAAATATTTCTATAGGTATAAAGAAATTATAAGTTAACGCGACCTTCGAATATAAATTACCCTATTCTAAATAGAGTTCGATAATCTTATAACCGAATATATTAATAATTATAATAAATTATAAATAGTAAGGATCGTTATTTTTACCGCTATTAATACTTATATATAGTATTAAATAAATAGGTATATATTTAAGGGAAAGGGGCCGGCCTCTAATAAAAATGTTTACGTTTTACGTAATATAAATATTTATATACGCGGTTTAATTCGATTTCCGAAACCCGCTAAAGGATATAAAACTATTAAAAAAACGTTTATTAAGCGAATTCCCAAACGGGCGTTTAAGTAAATTAATTTTATAGACGATTTATTTAAAAATAATAAAAATAAAGACCCCGATTTAGATAAGGCTTTAATTGTAATATAAGCGGCGGAAGATATAAAAGACGATATCGAATAAATTCTTTTATAAATAACCGCTCTAAAAGTTCCCCTACGGGGGAATAATTTTATTATTTAGCACTTTTAATATTAATATATATAGGAATAATATTATATTAAATAAAAAGACTTTTAAACCGCTCTATTACTATTTTATAATAATTTCGGTCCCCGGTACTAAATTCTTCCGAATTATTTATAACGAAACTTAATATTTCTATAACCCTAATTCCTATACGTTCCGATAAATATTATTAGTATTTAAATATATTATTATTTTTATTTCCGCTACCCCTTTATTAAATAAGGCGACCGATTTTAATGCTTTTGCTAAAATAGTATAAAATAATATTAAATTACCGATTAAATTCCCCGCTTATTTAATAGGAGAGGAGTTTATATTATACTAAATATTTAATTACGATTTAAATAATAAAAATATTTAATTCAATTATAATACGGTTTATTAAAGTACTTTTAATACCCTTATATAAATTAAGAAGGAATAGGGTTTTAATTAGTAAACCTTTTCTCCTTTAATTTAAAGCCTTATTTCCAATAATGCTTCTATTATATTAATAAGGACGGTTAATATTATACGCGGGTATAAATATATTTAGTTATTACGTAGTATAATAACCTCCTTCAAACTCCCTAATAGTATTTTAATATACCCTTCGGCTATTATCCTATTTATATCGATTAAATAGGTAGTATTTAACTATAAATATTTAGTAAAGACGGTATCTACCCTAATTAATAATATACTTTTATATATTACTACGGATTCGAATTTCTTCGACGTCCTAAATTCACCGGATAGTAAAAAGCGTAAAAGTATTAATATAACGGCTATTTACGCCCTTTAATACCTCGCCTAGAATTATTATACTTAGTAACTATTAGGCGTTTATAACGCTATTATAAAGGTTAATAATAAGAATTTTAATATTTACTTCGAAAAGAATCTCGGGTTTCCTAATAGCGGTCGTCGTTTAATTAGAGAAAATAATAATCTATTTACTAGGCTCGGTATTAGGACCGTAAAAGAATTATTAAAATATAATTATAATAGTAAATTATTATATACTTTCTTATAATTAATAAACAACGAAGGTATATAGCCGCTAACGGACGTATCGTATATATTTATATTCTACTATAGTAAATCCCCTCTATAAATTTGGATTTTAAAAAAATATTTTAAATATAAAATATAAAAAAAGCGTATTCTAATAGTAGTTAATTCGCTATAAATATAAATATAAGCCCTAATAACCCCTTAACCTAATTACCTTTATTATATATTAATTTCGAGGTATTTAATTATAGGATATTCGTATTTTTATTCGAAAAGGCTTACTTCCTTATCCGCTCAATCTAATCTAATTAATTTTAAACCGAGTAGAATATTATTATTATTAATTAAAATTCAATATAAACGTTTATCGACGTCCTTATATTTAATTCCTAAATTAATGTAGTCGGCCTTAACGCCTACCGCTAATACTATATTAGAATTGGGCTATTATTTATATAGAACGTACCAATTATTTTATAATATATTAGCCGATTATTCTATATTAAATAAATATAATCCGTAGAATAATTCTTCCTTATTATTTATAGGATTATTAATACGTAGTAGGAGGAGAAAATAATACGAAAGGTAAATAATATTCCCCTATAGGGGAAGAATAGTATAGTCGCTAATATATATAAGTAAATTTACTCTCTATAGTTTAAACTCTCTATTTAATATATTAAAAGCGATTAATTAAGCATTATTATAATTTATAAAGTTATTAAATTAATTATAATATACGAATTTAACCGCTTTTTATAAATAATAACCCCCTTATAATCGGTTAACGATTATTATACTACCCAAACTACGTATATCGATTATATATACTCTACTCTTATAACCGAATATATAAAAATCTATATAATTTCGAAAATAATATAGCGGAACTCTTATAATATTTACCTATATTTAAATTAATATTTATTAATTCCTAATTCTATAAAATAGATAATAACGTCCTAATTATAATATAATTATTGTAATGTTCCGAACGCGCCGTTACTATCGAAAATATAAATTTTATTATTAAATTCGAATAGGACGATAATTAAAAGTAGTAATTCTTAGCTAGTATCGCTAATACCCTTATTAGATATTTTAAAGTTAAAGTGAAATCGAATTTAAATTAATAAATCGAATTTGCGAAAGAGATTAAATAGAATAATATAATAATTAAAAATAAAGACGATTTTATTTTACGCCTCGGTAATAACCCTAATCTTAAAGCGAAATTCTAGGAAATAATTATTCTAATTAAATTCGACTCCCTTAATAAATAGCCGGCCCTTCCTAATACCTTTATAAAAATATTTAATAATAAGCGGTAACGTATTAATAGTACCTTAAATTTAATTTAAAGCCCTAATAGAGCAATTCCCCCTATAGGAGAAGAATATAAGCGTAAAGATATATTATTTATATAATAAAACGGGGGGAAGTTAAAAGTTCTTACGCGTCTCCTAATAAAATAATTTTATATTATTATATCCGTTTAATATAATAAAATTTCTATATATAAATTAAATACATAATAATTCGCCAAAGAATATTATTATATTTAATTAATTTCGAAAAAATATTTAGGGTATAAGAAAAGTAATATTAAAGTGTATAGGGGTAATAGTACCTCCTATAAAGTAATTAAAATTTTCGGGGTAAAGAAGAATTATATTATAGCCTATAATATATTTAATAAAGAAGTTTAGAATAGTACTTTCTAAATTAATTAAGCGGATTTTAAATTAGAAATTACTAATAACCTTATTGAAAAAAGTTTAAAAAATTACATTAAAACTAAATTTAATTCCTTTTCGGCAATTTAAATTTTTAATTAAAATAATATTATAAGCGGTAATTAAATTAGGATAGGAGGATACAAATACTTTATAAAGATAAATAATTAGATATAAAACTTTAAACGAATACCTTATAATACCGTAGCTAATAAAGTTCTAAATATTATATTTAAAAGAATTTTATTAGGATAGGTAATAGTTAAATAATAAAACTTTAAGTAAATACTTTATAATACTATAATTAATAAAATTTTAAGTATTATATTTAAAAGAACTTTATTAAAATAGGTAGTAATTGGATAACGAGATTTTAAATAAATATTTTATAATACCGCAATTAATAAAATTCCGCTATCGTATTTAATTATTTTACTTTTTACTATTAGATATTAAAAGATTCGCTAATTAGAGGTTTATAATTTTACTTTTTACTATTTATATAATTATTTAAATCCCAGAAATATAGTATTATAATAGTACTAGAAGTTACAAATCTAATATAAATATAATAAGATAGGGAAATTTTAAGGAATAATACTTTAATTAAAATTTATAATATTAAACGTTTCTACAATTACTATAATCGTTAAATAGCTTCTATTACTTAATAAAACGAACCTAAATATTAATACTTAAAATAAAGTTTTTTAATTTCCTTTATAAATAATTAGTATTTAAAGGTATAACCCTTTTAATTATATATTTCCCGTTCGTAAAGTTTCACGTCCTTAGTAACGTCCTTAATATTAATATTACATTATATATTATAACGCCGGTATTATTATCGTAATACCAGCCGATTTACGTATATAGCCGGTACCGAATATACCCGCTACTATACGTAATCTTCTTATATAGTTCCGGAGTTACGTACGGAAAACGCGTTTACGTATAGGATATAAAATTACGAGTAACCCGGGCGGATCCTTCTTTATTATCTATTTTATTTTAATCGCTTTATTAAATTTCAATTATAGCGTTATTATTCCCCTATAAGGGAATAATTATCTTCTATTTTAAATCTATTAAAATATATTAATTTTAATCCTTATTAACGAAATTTAAATTAATAGTATCCGATTCTATATTTCTTATTCTCAATAGAGGGCCCCAAGGCGGATTCTCGTTTTCGAAATCGAATTCTTATTTTATATTTAGTATAAAACAATTCCCTCGTTTTTACTTTACTTTATTTTATTAATTATAATTATTATATAAATTAATTATATTAATATAACTACTTCTATTATTATAAACCAATCGAATTAAATTAGTAAGTTCGGTATTTATTAAATAATCTAATAAATTATCGATTCTTTTCCTTTTTAGGCTATTTAGGTTTCGTCTTAGGATATAGGGCGTAGGGTAACTTCGCTCCCAATCGCTCTAATTTAATATTTTTAAGCGATTAAATTTAAGGATTGTACTTTCGCTACTAAAATTAGGAAACGTCTCGTAGTAAATATTAAACGATATTTTACCTTAGGATAAAGGAAGGGGCTAATTTTAAATTCTCTATATAACGAACCGAATCTAAACTTTTATTATTCTTCCTTTACTAGAAAATTTAATTATATTTCTAATTTTAAAGACTATAGTATTTATAATTCGCTTCTCCCTATATTATAAAGGAGGAGCCTTAATACTATTTTAAATAATATTTTAATCGTAATCCTTAAGTGGTTTATCTTATCCTCTTTCTTATTTAAATTGTTATTTAATATTAATTATAGTACTTTTATTCCCCTATAGAAGAATAAAGGTCCCTTAGTTAAAAATTTATTAAAATATATTAATTTCGAAATACGGTGGATAAAAGTCTCTAGAATATTCTTTAATAATTAAATTTAATTACAGGCCTTTATCCTACCCTATTTTAACCTATTTTAAATCCGTTCTTTCTATTTTAATTACGGATTTTTAAACGTAAATCTAATTAAGGTTGCCGAAAGATATAGCCTCCCGTATTAAAATAATTATATCTAATTATTATATTAATACCTAATCCTCCCTTATATATTTATTTTCGTTTTAAATTCGAATAAAATTAGCGCTATACGTATTAATTTATTTATTAAATATATTATAGGAGGATAGGAGGGGCTTCTTATTAATTAATTAGTAAATAGGAGTATTTTTTTTCGAATATAAATATTTATTATTTCGGTTGCGTAACTAAATATATTATTTAAATTAAAGTTTAATATATATATATCTTACTTTTATAATTTATTTATTATATTACTATTCCCTATTTAATAAATAGATACGAACCTTAATATTAATACTTAAGTAGGTCCACTTAGAAATATAAGTAAAATATAATTTAATATCGTTATATATTGTATTAACGCTTTATTAATTATTTATATTACGATATATTAAATTATAATATTTCGATATTTTAAAATAAGTTTAATTCCCTATATTATAAGGTCTATATCCAACGTACCGCCTTTCTAGTAGTAACCCTATTATATATATATATACACCACTTATATATATACTATAAATCTTTTGGAAGGAAATACGTAGTATATCCCCAATAGCGATTAATTCTATTAAAAATAATATACTCCTTGGAAAATAAAATGAATATTCCTATTAAAATTTAACTACCTTATTTATTCTTATATAAAACCCTTCCTAACCCCTTTACTATTTTTATATTCTATTATAATACCTTTTTTACTTAATTTATACCTATTATCTTTTTAAAATAAATTTATTTACGCCTAACCCGAAAGGAGACCGGCGCGTAAATTTATTCTTAAATTATAATATATAAATAAATAATAGGTTATCCTCTTCTAATTTATTTATTATTTTCTTAAAATAGATTTACTTACGCTTAACCCGAAAGGAGACCGATATATAAATTTATTTTTAAATTATAATATATAAATAAATAATAGGTTATCCTCTTCTAATTTACTTATTATTTTCTTAGAATAGACTTACTTATATTTAACCCGAAAGGAGATTAGCGTATAAATCTACTCTTAAATTGTAATATATAAATAAATAATAAATTATCCTTTTCTAATTTATTTATTATCTTCTTAAAATAGACCTATTTATACTTAACCCGAAAGGAGACTGGTATATAGGTCTATTCCTAAATTGTAATATATAAATAAATAATAAATTATCCTTTTCTAATTTATATATTATTTACCTTAAACCCTACTTTAATAGTCAATTATAAATATATATAATTTAATTATTTAATTTCTAATCCTAAGGGTTTTATACCGGCCTAATTTTCTATATTAACCTAAATTATATTTCCCGCCGCAATTCCTTCTAATACCCTATCTTTAACTATATTTAATTCTTCTTATATAATTAAATATATATTTTCCAACCTATTCGATAATTCTTATATTACCGGTTAGCGCCCTACTACCGTAAAGAAGGGTAAGGGTAAAGCTATTTATATTATCGGTCCTTT
Source organism: Neurospora sp. CHS-2018b (assembly GCA_009806015.1). Taxonomy (NCBI): domain Eukaryota; kingdom Fungi; phylum Ascomycota; class Sordariomycetes; order Sordariales; family Sordariaceae; genus Neurospora; species Neurospora sp. CHS-2018b. The sequence continues at coordinate 1,562,383 of RAOV01000006.1, forward strand.
AATTATAAAGCTTATTCCGAAGCTTATTTACCCCGCCTTCTAATCTACTTATATTCTTAAGGCCGATATTTATTACTCCGCTAATACTAAATTAATTATTTACGTCCTTAAAGTTAATATTTATTATTCCGCCGATACTATATTAATTGCCTACGTCCCTAAAATTAATATTTATTACTCCGCTAATATTAAATTAATTACCCGCGTCCTTAAGGCTAATATTTATTATTCCGCCAATACTAAATTAATTACCTATATTCCTAAGGCTAATATTTATTATTCTATTAATATTAAATTAATTACCTATATCCCTAAGGCCGATATTTATTATTTCGCCGACGCTAAATCTTTAATTAATTCTAATTTTAATTCTAATTCTAATTTAGAATATATATTTACCTACTCCACCAATACCGAATTTATATTTAATAATTTCGTATTTAATATTAATTTTAAAGAGGAAAATTCTTTTAATTATATACGTTTTGCCTATTCGTATTAGGAGGCTAAATTAATAAAATTTATAATTAAAAATACCGGAGCCGTATATTATATATAATTAGTATTATTATAATAATAGAAATAAAACCCCTATTTAATTTTATATTAATTATTAAATAATCCTTATTAAATTATTATACTACTACTTTAAAAAAGCTCTTCTAATTTAAATTATCGATTTACTTATATACAAACGTACTTTATTACCCTTAAAGGTTAAAAAACCTTTATATAACCTTATTTAATATATATTAAATAGGAAATAACGCTTTATTATTTATTTACGCGAACGGCCCCGATTAGAACCTAAGCGGCTTAGATATATCCTATAATTCGACCTTTTAAATTCTATTAGCCCGGATTTAGAATCCTATAGACCCCAAGTTTATTTTCGCCTTTATATAATATTATAAATGAATATATAATATAAAAATAATATATTAACCGTCGTATTTCAAATTAATTTTAATTAATAAATTAATGCCGTTCTTTATTTCGCGCTATTCGTTAAAATTAATTAGATATCTAATAATTATATATATTTTTAATTCTTATTTAACCCTTTTTAAACAATAGATTTTATTAAATATAATTTCGATAATAATTACGTAAGTTAATTCTAAATAATTTAATATTTTAAATTAATTATATTAAAGGAGCGTATAAATAGTAATATATATATTTTTAATAATATTTTTAATAAGTATAAAACGTTCGATTTAACGAATTTTATTATATACCCCTATAATAATAATAGGATGACCGTTTTTATATTCCCAAAGTAATAAATAATAAAATAGAAGTAATAATTATATAAGTTTTTTCCGGTTCGTCCTTTAAAATTATTAAACCCGTTACTGCCGAATAAATCCTTATAATACTTAATTTACAAACCGTCGTCTAATTATTTATAATAGAATTATAGGAAGAATCCGAACGGAAATATAGAAAAAATAATTCTTCGCTAAGTAAGCCCCCCTTTAATAATTTATACCTAATTTATAAATTGTTATTTAACTATTTATAATAAGGCTATAAAAAAAATTTAAACGAAAATATAAAAGGAAATACGCCGGTTTAATATATAAAATAAAATTATTTATTTTAAATAATTTTATCTAAGAGTAATTAAAATTTAGGAAATTAAAGGGATTGTAGAAAGTATATCGAAAACATCGTATATAAAATATTTTAATTATTAAATCCCTATTTCCGGCCTCCGCTAATTTATTTATATAGTATTTTTATATTTAAAATAATACTAATTAATTTTATCCCGACTATATTCTAACCAACCTTTATTTAATAATTATTTATAATTACTTTAAACCTCCTATTCTATTTCTCCTATTCCTTTAATAAAATATAAATAAAATTAATTATATTAATAGTTAAAATTCCTATATTTTTAATTAAATATTTTACTATTATTATTTAGGTTAAAAGGATATTATATTAATCGATAAAGCTAACGACCGAATTATAATTTTAATAGGTTATTCCCTTACGGGGGAATGCCGCTTCGAGCGCCGATATTACTAACCGGGAGAGAGTAATTCGACCGTCCTTATTAGATTATTATATTCGAAGGCTAGAAGTCGCCCCCTTAAGAAAGTTAGAGGCTACTAATAAAGTTCGCGAATTTAATTAAGAAAATATAATAACGGGCGCCGGTTACCTATATAAAGCTTAATCCTATTATAGGACCTACGAAATTTAATTTTATTACCCTACTATTATAATTTATTATAAATTATAGTAGATCTATTTTATTAGGCTAACTATAATATAGTTAAGGTTATCCTCTCTTAAGGATAGCCTTATATTATAGTAATATAAGAAGATTTATCCCGCTATCGCCTTCAACGTTAATTCTAATTAGTAATTAATTATCTACCTACTATATTTTATATAATTATTTATAATTATTATATAAGGTTCTAAGTAGAGGCTCCTAATAATATTAATAATTATTATTAGTCTTACTATTATTATTTATATATTATCTCTTTATATAATATTTATAAGAGACCGGGTCCGGCTTCGTTACGTTTAATTTATTTTAATCATAGTAACGTTAAAGTCGTTAATTAAAGTAAATAGAATTAAAAAGTAGATTTAAATTATAAAGGGCGAGAAAAAAGCCTAAAATAGAAGCGGCGAAAATAATAAAACGTTTAACCTAAATATTTAAGAGGTTATTCGACGGCGGGGACTTCGTTTTAAACCCTTAAATTTATTTAATATAATATACGGGTTTAATTACTATTAAGTAAAAAAATAAGAAATTCCTATATTTTTTACTCGGATTTTAAATAAAGAAATTAAATTAATAATATCGAATAAATTCTTATCCGCCGTCCGCGAATCTCTTTACTAATATTATAGTAAAATTAATTAATTAATTTTTAATAGCTTTTAACGTACATTTTTAATACAATTTAATTATAAAAATATTATTAGCTTTTAAATAAATAATAATTATCGTTAAATATAGGCCGTAGTAAATTATCTTCCTACGGGGGAATAATTTAAATTTATTATAAATTAGTATTGCGGTCTATAATTATAGAATTATCGTCGGCCTTTAAATAAATAGTTGGAATTAAACTCTAAATTATCGTTAAATATAGATTATAATAGGTTATTCCCTTATAGGGGAACTTTTCTAAAGTTTTACTTCTTAGGATTTTAATAAAATTAATTTACCTTTCAAAACCTCTAAAATATTAAGTAAATATTTTATTTTAAAATATTAAATAGAAATCTAATATTTTTTCCTACTAATTTCCCGTAACGTTATTTATAATTTTAAACGAAATATATATAATATATTAATAGGAAGGTGTAAACTAAAATAAATTAGCTTATTTATATTCTTTCTAAATATTTCGTTAAATTTTATAAATAATGTATTAAATTAAATCTAGAGGATTAATTTAATAAAATAGGAAGAAATTAAATATATATTTTTTAAATTTATTATTAAATTCTTATTTAAATAATAACCGGACTTTCCCTTACGTAATAACGCCCTCCGTAACCTCCGGTCTCGTTAAAGCCTTTAAAATTTCCTTTTCTAAATTTTTAATTTTTTTTTCGAACCCTTTTACTTCCTATTTACTTTTCTTTTTAATCTTCTTCAATTCCTTTTTATATTTCTTTTCTATTTTTTTAACTTCGTACTAAAACGTTATAAATAAAAATCGAAGTAGTACCCGTTTAGTTATATTAAAGAATAGTAATTATAATTATAGAGGTAGGAATTTCGGTAATTGAAGAGGATACGCGATAAATAGTATAATCCTTAGTAGGAATATTCGCTATATTAAGGGTAATTTCTTAAATCCTTTTACTTCTTATTTATTCTTCCTTTTAGTCTTCTTTAATTCCCTCCTATATTTTTTCTTTATCTTTTTAACTTCGTATTAAAGCGTTATAAATAGAAATTAAAGTAGTACTTATTTAATTATATTAAGGAATAGCGGTTATAATTATAGAAATAAGAATTTTAATAATTAAAGAGGATGTATAATAAGTAATATAATCCCTAATAGGAATATTCGTTATATTAAGGGTAATAGTATTTTTTAATAGTTTAATATTATAAATTGCGGGGCTAATAGTGTTAAATTTAAAAAGGTTATAGAATTAAGCGTATAGGTAGCGAGGGGCGGAATAGAATTAGAAGTATTATTAATAAAAAATTCCGCCGGGATTTAAAATAAATAAAATATAATTTAAGGCGGGAAAGGGATTCGGGAAAGAAATTTATTACCGCCCTTTTTTTTATTATTATTATTCACGTTCTTTTTATATATTTTACCCGATAAACGCCGGAATACTTAGAAATATAATAGATTTATTAATTTAAATAAATATATTTAATAGTCTACTTTCCCTTAGAGCCGGAAGTATTTTAATTCTATTTTCTCAAGGTAATTATTTATAGTAGTAAGTAAAGGAGGTTATTTGTTGAAACGCCCATCCTTCCACCGTAGAGGCGCTTCGTATCGGGCCCACACCATCGGTATCCTAATTGGATCCGCACCAGAGGTTGTGGTCCGTAGGCCCACTCGAAGCGCCGAAATTGGAAGGAGCGGCGGTTCTATCTATAGGCGTCTAATATATAGAAAAATCGGTTCGTATTCTAGCCCGTGCGCACTATTAACACTATATCCTAATTCCTAAAAAGGAATTATTATAGGTCTTCAAAATTAAAAACCGTTTAAATTAATACCATTCCTTAACCAGCGCGTACACTAAGATAAACAGAATTTCAAATTAATCGCTATAATCGTACAGTTATTTTAGCGCTTTTTGCACGTTATTACGAAGTCTAATTATTAAATAAAGTTAAAAAGAGTAGTTTTCTTCATTGAAATACGACCGTAGTCTTTACTACAAATGACCAAATTCCCAAATAACTAAATTAAAAATTGTTAAAGCAATAAGGAAATTGGAGGCGATAAGAAAATTGGAGGCGATAAGAAAATTGGAGGCGATAAGAAAATTGGAGGCGATAAGAATTTGGAAAGAAAATCCAAAATGGCCAAGTCTTTTTAATAACCAATAACCCTAACCCTAAAAAAACGGTACCAAAATGATCAGACGGAGATGACGAACATTTTGGTCCCGGGTATAAGTTAATCCGGCCCTTGGTTGGGGAGAAAATCGGATTTAAAAAGATTTAACGGATGAGTCTTTAAGAAGAAAAGTCTAGAAGAAAAAAGGAAAAAAAAGGAGAAAAAAAAGGAAAAAAGAAAAAAAAAAGNATTTTGGTCCCGGGTATAAGTTAATCCGGCCCTTGGTTGGGGAGAAAATCGGATTTAAAAAGATTTAACGGATGAGTCTTTAAGAAGAAAAGTCTAGAAGAAAAAAGGAAAAAAAAGGAGAAAAAAAAGGAAAAAAGAAAAAAAAAAGAGGAAAAAAAAGGAAAAAAAAAAGGAAAAAAAAAGAGGAAAAAAACGGAAAAAAACCGGAAAAAAAAGGAAAAAGAAAATTTAAAATTAAAAATATTATTAAAATAATTTAAAGGAGAGAATAAATATTTTATATATAGTTAGAAGTTATTCCGGCCTTTAGTTAAAAAGGATTTTTAAGGTAAAAATAATAAATAAGTAATAATTAAATTCGGGAGGGTTTTTTTTTTNTAAAATTAAAAATATTATTAAAATAATTTAAAGGAGAGAATAAATATTTTATATATAGTTAGAAGTTATTCCGGCCTTTAGTTAAAAAGGATTTTTAAGGTAAAAATAATAAATAAGTAATAATTAAATTCGGGAGGGTTTTTTTTTTAAAAAAAAAACGTTTTTAAGGTAGAAGGAAGAATGGGCGTTTCACTGTCTTCCTCGGGCATATCCAGCTCCGCCCAAGGAAACACTATTTTAACTTAATAGTAATAAAAGAAGGATTATTAATTAAAAATAATAATAAAGATAAATTAGAAGGAAAACGCCGGTTAATATTCAGAATATTATTAGGTTATTTATCCTTTAATTCTTTACGCTAAATATTTTCTTAAATAGTACTAGCCGCTAGTTTAATTTAGGCCGGTATAGTAGGTTCGGTATTAGGGGTAGTAAATAAAGCCCAATTATTTTAATAGAACTTTTCGAAGTTTTATTCGATATTATTATAGTAAATTTAATATATACCCTCTCTTATAAATATAAAAAACGGTAATTATTTAATATAGAATATTATTAAATTATTTATCTTCTAATTCTTTACGCTAGATATTCTTTTAAATAGTATTAACCGCTAGTTTAATTTGGGCCGGTATAGTAAATTCGGTATTAAGGGTAATAAATAAAGCCCGATTATTTTAATAGAACCTTTCGAAATTCTATTTAATATTATTATAGTAGATTTAATACGTACCTTCTTTTATAAGTATAGGAAATGGTAATTATTTAATACGATTGAGGTAGGGGTTAATATTTTAATAGAATTAGAAGAATTCGTTAAAGTTTAAGAAAGTAAAAATAATAAATATTAATAATATAGAACCGGCGGTATATAAGGAGAATACGAAAGAGGGAATTCGGGGGTTAATTATTGTAAACGATATTATAATTTCGTTCCCTCCTTAAAATAAAAAAAATATATTTAAATTACTTCGGTTTTTAAAGGCTATATTATTTAAAAAAATTTCGTTTAGGACGAAGAGATCGAACTTCGAAATAGCGTAAATAAATTAACCTTCTTTAAAAAGCTATAGTTTAAAAATTTTAATTTAAATAGTATTTTTTCTCCTAAGGGTATTTATTTTTTTTAGGCTTCTAGTATATTAGAAGGATATAGAAAAGGGAATTAAGGGGTTAATTATAAACGATATTATAATTTCGCTCCTCCGTTAGGATTTAGAATATTTTTAAATAAAATGTAATTTAAAGCGGTAGAGGGTATTAAGAGAGTAATTTATTATTATACTTTCTTATATTATTATTTATTACTTTATTTATACTATTTATACTATTCTTCTTCCCCTTAACGAATAAAAGGTAAGTATAGTAATAAATTTCTAAAATATTAACGTTTAATAAATAAATTAAGATTAGTTAATTATATATTAACGTTATAATTAATATTATTGGTTATTAAGTAATGTAAATAATTTAAATAATTATTTAAAAAAGTATCGGATAGTAGGTTATTCCCTTACGGAGGAACCTTTTTAAAGTTTTACTTCTTAGGATTCTAATAAAATTAATCTACTTTTTAAAACTTCCGAAATATTAAATAAACGTTTTATTTCGAAATATTAGATAGAAGTCTAATATTTTTTCCTACTAATTTCCTATAATATTATTTATAATTTTAAATAAAATATATATAATATATTAATAGGAAAGTATAAAATAAAATGAATTAATTTATTTATATTCTTTTTAAATATTTTTTTAAATTTTATAAACGATATATTAAATTAAATCCGGAGGATTAGTTTAATAAAACGGGAATAAATTAAATATATGTAATTTAAATTTATTAATTAGTTTTTAAATTTCTTTTTATACTTCCTATTGAATTTTTTAATATAACCCTTATAGAATTTAAATTCTTCGGAATACTATTTACGGCCAGCCAGACTATTATATAACTATTACTTACGCGGATTATTATAATAGTAAATTCGTTCTTATAAATTTAAATAATTAAAGTATCGGTTACTTTAGTAGAATTAGTAAACGCTACGGCTAATCGAAATTATATAATTCTAAGGCTTTCCTCGAGAAGTATTTATATAATATTTTTATTATTATTAAGCGGAGTAATAAATATTAAATTTTATTAAATTATTATATATAATTTTAAAACCGAATAATAATAATATTATTATTAAATTAATATAATTTAGAATAATATAAGAATATTCTAAAGCCTTTTAATATAATTTAAATAATAGAAGTATATTTATGTTTAAAGACGGGACTATTTTTATTAACCTCTTCGGTTTATCGGACTTAATAGAAAATTATATTAGAATATTGAAATTATCGTTAACGTTTATTTTAAAGGGGGTTGGGTTAAGAATGTAATTATTATTTTTTATAGTTATAGAAATTCGAAGGAGATTATAAATATTATTTTCGAACGGGTATCCTAAATTAGGTATATTATAGTTAGTATTTTATTAAATTATATATCGACTTATCGCCTATTAACGAAAGCTTTAAAATATAGTTAATAATTATAAGAATAATATTATTTATTAAGGTTAATATTCTTAAAGACGGGAATATTCTTATTAACCTCCTCGGCTTATCGGATTTAATAGAAAATTATATTAAAATAGCCGAATAATATTATTTAAAATACTATTTATAGCCTCTATTATATTTATAGGAAAAATAATAGAAATTTCGACGGAATCCTCTATAAATATATAATCTACTATATAAAATAAATTTACCACCTTAAAATAAATATTTTATTTTATTATCCAAAATTTTCTACGAATAAACTTTTCGTCTATATAAATTTCATTTTAATATTTAAAATTTATTCGCGGGTAAATATTCAAATCTATATAGCTATAAATATAATTGAATAAGAAGATTAGGATATAAGTTAATTTTCTTTTATAGGGGAGGTTTTAGCTATTCTTCCCTTATAAGGGAGGTTCGCGCTATTCTTCCCCTATATAGGAAGTTTTAATTATTCTCCCTTTATAAAGGAGGTTTACGCTATTCTTCCCTTATATAGGAAGTTTGTATTATTATTCCCTTATAGGGGAAGAATAATTAAGTTAAATCTTTATATTATCGCTTTAAAAAAGAATAAAAGCCTTATAGAATGCTTAAGGATATATTTAAAAGCGATTATATTTAATAGGGTATATATTAAAACTTCCCTTATAATTCCCCTATAGGGGAAGAATAGCCAAATTAAATTTTTATATTACTGCTTTAAGAAAGAGTAGAAGCCTTATAGAATATTTAAGGATATATTTGGAAGCGATTATATTTAATAGAGTATATACTAAAACTTCCTTTATAATTCCCTTATAGGGGAAGAATAATTAAATTAGATCTTTATATTACCGCTTTAGGAAAGAGTAAATTTTAATTTTATTATTATATAAAGAAGTATTTTATAAATAATATTAATAAAGAATAAAAGAGTAAATAATTAATTACTAGATAGAGTAATAATATATAACGATTAATAATAGTTTTATTAAAGGAAGCGAAGATAAAGACTATTAAAAGCTTTAATTTAGAATTTTATATACGATTTTATAAAGTGTAAGTAAGATAGAAGATAGGTTATAAAATAATTATTAATTAATCTGTTAATTTTAATAGAGATTAATAGGGTAGGTATTCTTATATATATTATAACCTATTTAAATAAATATATTTATATTTAATTTAATATATATTATAATAAGGTAGAGATATCCTATTACTACTAGGAATATTTCCTCTTAATATTTATAAAGTATTAGAAATATATTTAGAGGTAGTTAATATTTAACGGGGTATATATTAAAATAAAGTGGGCTATTCCGGCCTAGGATCCTTATAATATATATTATAGGCCGGCATTATAATAATAATATTAGTATTACCGTATACTCTATAAATTTCGGATAACGCTTCTAAAATTTAAGGTATTATATTAATATATAGAGGAGAGCCTTATTTTAAAGTATTAGCCTTACCGGTTATAAATTTAGAAATCCGATATTAAATATTTAGATTTATATATTTTAAATTAAACTTTATATATAAATATAGATATAAAATCTTTAAATAACTACCTAAAAGAATAGTGCCGTTATTATAATAAAAACGTTTATTTATTCCTTCGTATTATATTTATATTTATCTTCTAATATTTTATATAAAATAATAGGTTTCTATTTAAAAAAATTATAATTTAAATTAAAGAAATTATTTAATTAAGTAAAAAAAAAGGTAGTAGTATATTTTAAATATAAAACTTTAATATAATAACCTACGTAGAAAGCCGTTGAACTATATAATTATATTTTTATTACTAAAGAATTTTAAAGTGTATATTTAAAGACGAATTATATAGTTTATAGAGGATTATAAGTAGTTATTCTTATGTAATCCCGGCGGGTAAGGTTTTAGAAATTAATATTATAATTGTTAAATTGTATTATAATTCCTATTTAGCCTTGTAATTATTCTACGGCTTACGTAGAGTAAAGTTATTATTTAATTTCGTTAAGCGAAAAAAAAGCTAATTATCTTTAGCTTTTTAGAAGTATTTTTATATTATAGATTTCGTTAAATATATTTTATATATATTAATATAAATGTATAATCTAATATAATCTAACCCTTTACGAATATATATTCGTACTAATAAAATTAGTAGGGTAATCGCTATATTATTTAAGATTTTTACTTTACGAAATTTATTTTTCCTAATTATTTTCGGCTATTCAATTTTTTAACTACTTTATTTAACCTACCTATCCTCTCCACTCCTTATTCTATTAATAATATATTAATAATCTATTAACGATATATTATTTACTACAGCGTAAATATTTAAGTCTTCTAATGTATATAAAAAATATTTAAATAGCGAATAAAACCCTACTAAATTTAAGGATAAGGGTAAACGTTAAATCGTAGTACCTCCTTTAGAAACCGACGAATATATAAATATATTTAGAAATTAATCCCCGGTCTAATATTAATATATTCCTAATTTATCCTAATTTATAATATATTACGTACTAACTACTCTAAGGGCGTATATTTAATTGTATTTAATAAGATCTTTTACTATTAGAAAAATACTAAGCAGGATTATAATAGCGACGATATTTAATATAATTATAACGTAAATTATATTAAAATTTTATCGATATTTAATTAATTATTAACTTATAATATATTTAGATTATATTTATTACTTATAGCAATTTTATTAGGCATTTGTAAGGTATTTACAATATTTCCAAAGAATATTTACTTATAGCTTTAATCGGGGGTATTAAAGCTAAAGTTTATATAATTATTATTAATATATAACCTACTCCTAATTAAATAACGTAAATTAATAAATAATTCTAAAATAGTATAATAATTTTATAGCCTTTATAACCTTAAGTAAAGCTATAATCGTCCCTTTCCCTAATAGGACTTCGTAGCCGATTATTCCTAAGAAATATAGGGCGGCGGTTATCGACGAAAATTCCGATTCGGATCGTAAAGAAATAACGTTTTTTTCTATATATAAGGAGCCAGAAGGTTAGAATTAGAATAGTACTTATTCGGGCTTAGGGCGGCTTAAGCAATTAGTTTAGAGAATTATAAATACTTCTATAAATTAAAATAGTAAGAATTAAAGTATTAAAAATAATTTTATATTTAAATTTCTTAAGAATTAAAGTAGTGAAAATTAGGGTAGTAAAGCGCCGGGTAGTAAGGAATAGGGTAGTAAGAATTAGGGTAGTAAGAATTAGGGTAGTGAGGCGCCGGGTAGTAAGGAGTAGGGTAGTAAGGCGCCGGGTAGTAAGAATTAGGGTAGTAAGGCGCCGGGTAGTAAAGAGCAGGGTAGTAAGAATTAGGGTAATAAAGCGCCGGGTAGTAAGGCGCCGGGTAGTAAGAATTAGGGTAGTAAGAATTAGGGTAGTAAGAATTAGGGTAGTAAGGCGCCGGGTAGTAAGGAGTAGGGTAGTGAGAATTAAGGTAGTGAGGCGCCGGGTAGTGAGAATTAGGGTAGTAAGGCGCCGGGTAGTGAGAATTAGGGTAGTAAAGCGCCGGGTAGTAAGGCGCCGGGTAGTAAAGCGCCGGGTAATAAGAATTAGGGTAGTAAAGAGTAGGGTAGTAAAGAATAAGGTAGTAAGGAGTAGGGTAATAAGGAATAATAGGGGCCGGATTAAAAGGCAGATAAAAAGAGTTTTATAGAAACCCCCCTATAGAAGAATTATAATATAAATATCCTTAATCTATATTTAATAAGCCCCTAATATATTTTTAATTAATTTAATTATTATTAGGTCGATATTAAGAAAATAAAAAAGATATATAAATAACGTTATAATATTCCTTCTTCTATTCTATTTATTTATAAAGGGTATAAGGAATTTAAACGTCCTTATAAATATTATATTAAAACTATATTTTTTAAAAACCTCTATTAATTATCTATTTATAATAGGCCCTCCTCTTTTCTATCTTTAGTAGAACGATAAAGGCTAGGTATATATTATTTAATCTAAATTCTATTACTATACGGATAAGTTTACTAAACCTACGGGTAATATATAAAGAGTTTAATTACTTTTTAAGCTATAGCGAAAAGAGTTTTATATAATTATTTAGAGAATTTCGGCTAAATATCCTTTAATCGAATTACTATAACTTATATATAAATTTAAATTTAAAGTATAATACGTATTAAAGGATATTTTACCCTAGGAGGATAAAGAAAAGAATTAATTCTCTATATAAACCTTTATTATTCTTCCTTTATTAGGATATTCAATTAAATTTCTAGCCTTAAAAATTATAATATATATAAGCCGCTTCTCTATAGGTTATAAAGGAGGAGCCTTAATATTATTCTAAATAATATTCTAATTATAATAATTAATATTAAAAATATTCGAACTATAGGAAGTACTTTAAATTATATTAAAAGAATCCCTTTAATCGGCCTATTTAGGACTTATTACTATAAAATCTCTCGTATTAATATACTATTAAATTAATACTTTATTTAAAGCGTTCGCAATAAGTACGGGCAGGACGGTAGTAACGGCGATATTATTAAATAATTTACCCTTAGCCCGCTTAGTACTTTAATTAAAATTTTCACTTTTGATAAACGGCCGTTTAAAACTAGTATTTATTAGGTTAGGAAATTTTAGGGGTATCGCCGCGCTATAAATAGGAGGACTTATAACTATGCGAATTAACGAACGTTTAGGCGGATTAACGAAAATAATATTAATAAACTTATTGTTCCGTTTAATAATAGGGATTAAGTGGCTTAAACTATTTAAGCCGTTTAAAATTCTTCTAAACGTTCGACTTAACGTATTATTAAGAGGTAATATAAACCTATTAAATACCTTGAATAATACGGTTTATAATACCTATTATTAATTTATAATAACTATACGGGGAAATTCCTTAAATTATAGAAGGGTTAGGATAAATTAGGGTTAATTTAAAAACACATTAATAATACATTTCAAAGTACTTAGGGATATATTAATAATATATTTCGAAATGTTCAGGGACATATTAATAATATATTACTAAAGGCTTAAATTTATATCGGCCTCGGTACTTATAACGGTTATTCCTCTATAGGGGAACTTCTACGAGTAACCGGCGATCTTTCTCTACGGGGGGAAGGGAACAATAGCGAGCGCTTACTCCTTTTACAATATTAAATTAACTTTGTACGAATACAAATTATAATAACTGTATCAATTTTCTTATTTTATAGGTCGGAGCAATTTTATGTATAATCGTACGGACTATAGGGTTAGGAAGCTATAGTAACGGGGTCGAGTCGTTTGACCACTCAGATTCTCATGCACACCTCTATAACCTCGAAACATCATCTTGCGAAAAAGATATTGTGTCCCAATCTCATACTTCTTCTTCACACCTTCTACATTTCCATCATTCCCTTCATTAAGGTACCAACTGCTGGCCAGGCAGGCGGCATCCCTCACACAAGGAGGTGGAAGTTGTTGCCTCCAACGTACCTGCCCGTTCGGAAGCTGCCGAAAAAAACTTGGCAGTCTAGGCTGCTCTACGTCAAAGACTACGACCCCTGTATGACGTCGATACCCACGCTATTATTTATTCTATCCAAAACACCATCAACAGGAAACGAAACAAAACAACCATGTTGTAGTACCGCGCCGGTGGCCTACAGGATCTTGATATGTCACAGTAGATATGCCGACAAGAGAGACAAACTGAACTGCACAGGGCCGGGATATACCCATCACCGGCCACCGGCCACCGCCTTTCTTACGACATAGGGTTACAGGGCACCGAACGTACACTCCAAAAGTCTTGACAACAATGGAAAGTGCAATCAAGCTTTTTCGCCAAGCGATTGCCATGGAATGCCATGAGATTTCTATCTGCTTGGCTGACACACTCCCGTTCTGTGAGCTGGGCGAAGGCTTGTTTTCCTTGGCCGAACTTGGCCTTTTCACATCCTCATCTGATTGGTAACACCGTCTGTCCTGGATGTTTGGTCACCTACTGCGAGTGCGGTCGAAATACTTGGTGTTTGTGATGGTGTGGTTAACGGAACCTTTCTTCACCCACTGCACCTACTGAGATGGCACATACATGAATGTTGTTCCAGGACAGCGAAGTTTGTCCTCTACCAGTATAAGCCACTCAACAATACCCTCCATCCGATGAGGTGGAAGAAAATAATCCCATCAATCAAAAGCGGTGGTGCATGTCAAACCAAACCAAACTTTCCATGTCAGAACAATCAAGCTCGTCAAGACCTTTACCACCGACGCATTACAGGCACCACATCCAGCGATGTCACAATGAGGGCATCAGACTAAACTCGCGCAAAAGGGTAAACCAATGATTTTTGCCTGAAATGAAGCCAACGATGATACCCAAAACCGGCTTTGGGCTGCAGCCATGAGGCCATTGCACGTGGTTAGACGTACACCGTTTGCCAGTACCTTACACTACTGAATGTATTACAACCTTGCCAACGGCCCAAGATCGTATTCTGGAACCTTATCCGGTGTATGACGATGTAACTGCTTGAATACACCAATTCGGTCTTCTGTTGGGCTGCTGGCTGCGTCTTGCGTTGGTGAGGTGTGATGCATCGATAGGCCGGAAAAAGGTGGTTGGGTGCTCAGGGTTAGGGTATAGTTTGAAGAACGAATCCATACCTTAAATGGACATGAAATAGACATTGAATATTCGGATCGTCATGAGGTAGAGCTTTTAAACTGATAACCAATTGTGCTAGCTAGTGCTACTTGCTGCTGCTGAAACAAACCGTCCCTTGGTATTAATTTAACAACCACTTCACCTCTTCTGCCTCTTCGCCGGCCTAGCGTTCTTCTCCCGCTTCTTCTCCGCGACCGCCCTCGCCTTGCGTATATCCGTGGCAGTCTTGAGCTCCCTCTTGCTGCCCTCGCCATCCTTGTACTTGCCGATTCTCTTCTCCTTGGCCTCGGCAACACGCTTCTTGCGGACGTGGTAATCGTCTCTGAACTTATCCGCATCCTTGGGCGCCTTCTCCATCTTGTGCTTGTACCGCGGCTGGCCAGGTTGGGCTCCGAAGTTGCGGATGAGCTGCGACTTCTCCGTCTCGCCGATCGTGGGCAACTTGCCGAGACGGTTGTCCTTGCGCCAGCGGTCGAAGCGGCCGCTCTTGAACGAGGCGGCGATCTTGACACCGGACTCGCCGCGAATCATCTTGGCGCCCTTGGAGCCGTCCTCGTCGTTGGCGACCGCGACGTACTTGCTGTGACGCTTGTCCCAACGCATCTTGGATTTCCCGGGCAGAGCGAAGTTCTTGGCACTCTCGTCGTTGGTTAAGTCCATGGTAACGTCGCGAGCAGCCTCGACGAAGCTGTTGCCGCTGTAGCCGCCCGAGTGAACACCGTAAGCCTTCTCCTCCGCGAGGCTGTTGGTGCGGGGCGTGTAGGACATGAAGATCTCGGGGTCTTGGAAGCTGACCGGGCCACCCTTCTTCTTCGTGTGCATGCTGCTGGATACTGTGACCTCCATCTCGGAATCCGAGTCGTCGGCGTATGGGTCTTCCTTGTCCTCCTCCTTGTCTTCCGCCTCTTCCTCCTCTTCCTCATCCTCAAAGTCTTCGAACGCGTTGGTCTCCTCGCCATCAGGCTTGCCCTCGGCATCTTCCATGTCCACGTCCTCATCATCCTCGTCGTTAGTAGTTTTGCGCTCCTTGAATCTGGAACGCATGTTTCGTACAACTTCCGCGGCCTTGTTACGGCTAGACTTGCCCTTAGGGCCAAGTTCAAAGATGGTTTCCTGAGGCTTGAAGCGGTTTATCCTGTTGAGAAGATCATCACGAGCTGCCTGGGCTTCAGCGGCTTCCTCTCCAAACAAAGGATGGAGCTGTGTCCAGCCCCTGGACTGCGCAACCTCGCGGGCTCTCTTTGCGCTCTGGCTCGAGGCAGAATTCCTCGTCTTCATGTAGAGCTTCTCGGCCTTTGCGGCAACACCCTTCAGCGCCTTGAGATCAGCACTCTCCTTGAGCGCCTTCTCAACCCACTCAATGTTAACATCCACTCCATCTCTCTTTAGTGTTCCAACTACGACATCTGCCGCAAAGGAAGGATTCTTTTGGTCGTGGCCGATGATAAGTTTCCTTCCCAGGAAGAGCTGTAGATCAAGTAGATATGGAAGGTCTGACTGACGGACCAAACCATAAGCCCAACCACGCTGACCCGCACGAGCTGTACGACCAACACGATGGACAAAGATCTTGGGCTGAGATGGAAAATCGTAGTTGATGACGTTGGCGAGAGCAGGCATATCGATACCACGGGCGGCGACATCGGTGACCACGAGAATATGTGTTCTTCCCCTACGGAAATTGTCGACTTGAATCAAACGGGCCGTCTGGTCGAGTGAACCGTAAACGTAGGACACGGCAAAGCCTGCGAGCTTCAGCAGGTTCGCAATGTACTCGACGTGATGTTTCGTTGCTGTGAAGACAATGGTCGAGTATTCCGTCGGCTTCTCCTTGGGATTGGGCCTATACTCGCGTTTCCTTTTCCTCGCCTGCAATTCGTCACTCTCTTCCTTTGTGCCCTCGGGCGGACCCAGGGGGACCTTGATAACGTCGTGGAGAAGATGAAGAAGGGCACCCTCCTTTTCGCCGCCCTTTACTGCGAAGAAAGCACTCTCGAGATCGGGTGACACCTTGGTTTCGGCATCCAATCTGACAAGGCTTGGCTCTTGAAGACCGGCTCTGGCGAATTCGACCAAGGATGATGGGAGTGTCGCAGAGAAAAGAAGCGTCTGTCTGGAAGGAGGGAGGGCGTGGAGAATTTCGGTCAGCTCGGTAGCGAAACCCATTTCGAAGAGGCGATCGGCTTCATCGAAGACGACGTATTTGATGGAGGCCAAGGACAGGTTCATTTCAACCTTGAGATGGAGGAAACGACCGGGTGTGGCGATGATAATGTCGGGGTTGGACGCCATCATACCGAACTGCTCTTCCAGGCTGTCACCACCGACGAGCAGTACGGTCTTCAGATCGGTACCTCTGCCGAGCTCCTTGACGACCTTGAGGGTCTGCAACGCAAGTTCACGCGAGGGGGACATGATGAGCGCCCTCGCGCCAACACGCGGACTGTGTCCCTTCAGCCTCTCGATCATGGGAATGACGAATGCTGCAGTCTTTCCGGAACCGGTTCTGGCCATGCCCACCACATCCTTTCTCTCCAAGATCAGGGGAATCGCTTTGCGCTGAATGGGTGTCGGGACGGAGAAGCCTTTTCTGGTAATCGCTCGGAGGAGATGGGCGTTTAGACCTAGGAGAGTATGAGCGGCTGCCTCAAGCATCATCAACCTGTACCATAGGACGGGAGACTACGCACCCATTGCCTGGAAACCTCCACCCTTCTTGACTGATTTGCCCTGGATATTGGAGGACTTTCTTTGCGAGCTCCGTGTGAGCGAAGCGATAAAGGCTTCGTCATCATCGCCCTCGCCGTTAAAGCTAGGTAGTCCATCATCGCCGTTACCGAGAAGATCGTTGAAGTCGAGCTCGAGACCGCTGTTCGTAACGGCTCCCTTCTTGGTGTGGTGCTTGCTGCTGTTGTTTTCGAAGTCGCTGTCGTCGTTGAACAGAGCACCCGCAATGTCGACCTCGTTTTCGGATGGCGTGGGAGACGCCGCGCGTCTAGGCATGATGGGCGAGTGTTGTGTTGCTGTCAATTGCAGCACAAAGTCGCCAAACTGAAGATGCAAAGACGGACGGGGTGGGTTGGAGTTTGGTGATGATGGGGTCTTGGGGGTCTCTGTCAACTTACTGTAGCGATCAATGCCTGCCCGTCACCCGTAAATTTTGGATGGTCGACTTTTTAGTGGGGCCGATGTGACGCTTATCACTTATCACCTTATCAATTACACCATTCAAGGGTCTTGGCAGCGCCGCGTACGTTGAGGTTCGTTGCGCTTTCGCGCTCCCCGGCCTGTCGCAAGTCGCAACTGCTCGACTTCCCTGAACTTCCCCGGAGTTTCATTCCGTTTTGTTGCCAGAATTCATCTACCAACGGCCCTCCCCAAAACCCTTTGTGATAAAACAAGCACCCCGACTGACCCTAGAGTTTCCCGGCTATCCAACTTTATCCCTGCGACGACATGGCGACAGACACTAAGGACGCGAAGGACGTGAAAGACGTCAAAGATGAAACTCCTGCCGACACTCGGGATGCGCTCGAAGTGCTAGAATCCGAAGCCAAGGAGTGGGATAAGGCAAGTCACCACCACCACCACCGCCACAACAACAACAACAACAACAACGCCCAATCCAATTCTACCAACCTTCATATCCTCAATTGCATAGATGCTGACAATCAAAATCCCGACAGGATGCCGAAATAGACCGTATCCTCAAAGCCTTCCGGCTCGACGCCTACACAGTCCTCGGCCTCAAGCCCGGCGTGACCGAATCCGACATCAAGATCGCCTACCGCAAAACGTCGCTGTTGATCCATCCCGACAAGACCAAAAATCCCCTGGCGCCCGAGGCGTTCGACAGGCTGAAGAAGGCGCAAACGGAGCTGATGGACGAGAAGCACCGCAAGAACCTAGACGAAGCCATCGCGGACGCGCGCATGCTGCTGATCCGCGAGAACAAGTGGACGGTCGACAGCCCGGAGCTCAAGACGGCCGAGTTCGAGAAGAAGTGGCAGGAGAAGACCAAGTTCGTGCTGATCGAGAACGAGCAGCGACGACGCAGACAGCTCAAGGCGCAGATGCAGGAAGAAGGTCGCGAGCAGCGGAAAGCCGACGAGGAGGCTGAGCAGCGCAAGCGCAAGAGGCAGCACGAAGAGGACTGGGAGAAGACGAGGGACCAACGCATCGATAGTTGGCGCGCGTTTCAAAAGGGCAAGTCCGGGGATTCGGATAAGAAAAAGAAAAAGAAGTTGAAGCCTATCGGCTGAACTGATTAACGACACAAGAGAACCTGCATGCTCTCTCATATGAGCGTGCGCAGCAGTACTTTACTACGGCAATTGCAAGATGTGTTCGTCGACGACACAGCAGCTGAGCTTATAACGGGTCCAAGGAAGCCATTTTTTCAGGCTTGGAGGAATGGTGGTGTTGATACGCAAAGCTGGGGTCGCGACTTGGTCGCTTTTTGGGACAAGGTGCTTATGGACATACAATATACACGACAGAGAATCATGTGAGTCCGAGAACTTGAAGAGATATATCACAACTTCTTACCTGAACCTGACCAAAGCCTTCAAGGAGGCATCATCATTCTCAGGTATCTTAGCAGCTACGTCATCTGATAGTCGAGATTCCCGCTCAAAGATTGGTTTGTCGTCCCGCACATGCGATGAGCGTGAATCGTGTTATTGATATTGACTCGTCTCTCTATTCCTAGCTCTGCACCACTCTCATATTTTCTATTCTACTATCAGCTGACAAGTTTGACGGTACGTCGGGTATCTCCCTCCCCTCCTGCTATCTTTTCTCCATGAACTGCTCGTCTTCGTCTCCCTCCTTGTAGATGCTCCAGCTCTTTTGTAACTTGTAGGTTGTGCATGCCCTGTTTGAGTATATATCGTAGATTGGTAGATTCGACGACGAAAATTCCAACACTTTCTCCATGGTCAAAACCCCGAAGATTTACTCCTTCGCCTCCTTCACCTTGGGCGCGTGCTTCTTCTTGTACTGCACAAACCTTCCCAGGTTTACCAGTGCCTCATCGGCCTTTATCCTCAGCTCCTCAAAGGCCCTCTTGTTGATGCCCTTGGCAACTGCCTTCAACTTGGGCTGAAGCTCCTCCAGGTGGTTGAGGAAGCCGTCCTTCCAGAATACTTCGGCATCACACGTGTACTCCTCATCGCCATAGATGTCGAACACTTCGTTGAGTGCCTGGATGATGTCCGCCGGGGCGACTCCAGGCTCTCCGGCACTACCGAGAAGAGTCATCAGGAAGACACCAACTTCCCGGTTGATATCGATAGGGGCGGGGTCGCGAGCCAGAGCGCCGAGAACGCCAATGCACTTGACGCCAAGGCCTTGGAAGGGATCCTCCTGAGGTTGTTGCTCCTTGTTCTTGTCGTCTACATCAGGCGTGATGGCGTTTTGTTGTTGCGCCTTGGACACTTGGTAAAGAGACATGAACTTGCGGTGCTCGTTCTTGCCGAGAGGGGTGGTGCCGTTGAGGCTGCGGGCCACAGCCCATGCGAGGCTGGTCACTTGGGTGGCAAGCTGCAGGTCGGCGCTGTCGGCTTCGAGGATCGGAGAGATGGTCCGCTGCCAGATTCTCTTTCCGGCGGGTGCCCACGCCTTCCAGATGTTGGCGTTCTCACCGTCAGAGAACTCGATGCATGAAATGGTCCAAGCAATGTTGCTGAGCGCGCTGATGGCGTGGCCCTGAATAGCTACGCTGTTGTCGTCATCCACAGCGATATTGGTCAGCCGGATAAGCTGAGGAATCGCCTTGTTTATAAGTTCGCGGAGGGTGGGTAGATCGTCCAGGTCGTCTTCGTTGTCGTCTTCGGAATCCATGCCGGTAACCTTTTCCAGGTCGGCTTCGTCGAACTCTTCATCATCTGAATCACCCTCTTCTTCATCGCCTTCCCCCTCCTCATCCTCCTCGTCCTCCTCCTCGTCCTTATCGTCACCAGAGCCCTCGTCAACGTCCATAGCGTCGCCGTCCTTCTCGGCTTCTTCGAAGCCATTCCACTCTTCGTCCTTGGCAGCAGCACCAGGCTGAGGGCGGTTACCCTTTTCCAGTGCGGTCTGCAGGTCTGTTCCTATCGAGGCCACGATCTCAAGAGCAACCTGCATCATCTGAGCCCAGCTATCGGCCTGGCCATTGGCCTTGTTGCTCGGAGGAGGCTGCTCCAAGGCCTTGGATAAGCTTGGAACAAGCATGGCATCGCAAGCACCATCCTTGCCTGGGCTGTGATCCAACCACTGGAGCGACGCAAACACATTATGAAGGACTCCGCAAGCGAACACGGAGCGGGGGCCGCCAGCAGCGACAAGCTCGAGGAGTTTGTCGTAGCATCGGGTCTCTTGGTCGTCGGTGATGGCTTGGCCGAGTGGTAGGTTGTCTTCGGAGAGCGTCATCAGGCAGGAGAGAGTCTCCTCGAAGGCTTCTTGGGGAACGGCATCGGTGGCTACAATGCGGAAGAGGAAGCGAACGACGTTCTGATTGGCGACAATGGCCTCAAGAATCTCATCGCGAGCGAGGGCGAGGGAGTTAAGAAGGACGAGGAGGGAATTGCTCATATCCCATACAATGCGTTGCTGGGCCTTGGTGAGCTTCGCAAAGGGCGGCTCGGTTGACGCAAGCGTTTCGTTGAGGGCCTTAGCGGCATGTTCGATGGCGGTTAGGATGTCGAGTCTGTAGAGGTGAACGCAGAAGTCGCTCTCCTCCTCCTGGACGAGAACCTTGAGGATCTCCCAGCCGGCGGCGCGACTGTCGATGCTGTTGTCGGTAAGGGTCTCGGTAAGAACGATAGGGACGATTTGTTCGCGGAGCAGAAGCTTTCTGCACTTAGTGTCCTGGACGATGTTTGCGATGGCACCAGCAGCGGCTGTGCGAGACTTGATATCGGGGCTCTGTAGGTCCTTGACGACGGGGAGAATGCGGCTCTCGCGCAAGGCAGCGAGCTCGGGGTCCGAGGGGGGCTTCACAGGCTTCGCGATAGGGTCGGCGCGATTGGACCGGACTCTGTTCTTGCGAGACTTGCCCATTGTGTAATACCGAACAGTGAATAGACAGTTGTTGAAGGAATGAAAAGGTTGGGATGGTTAAAGATGATATACTGCACAGTATAATTGGCGATGTGGGAAGCAAGCAAACGAAAGCTGTGATGGTAGCGTATGTACTTCAGAAAATGTTGGAAGAGAAATGTGCAGGAAAAAAATCCAGAGCTTTTCTCCAATTGCGATGGAAACTGTTCGTGCCCCACCCTTCGACATGAACCTTCAGGCCCACTGATTCCGCAACAGACAAGGGTCTCCAACTACCTAAGTGGGGCTTCCCCAACTGCAGGTGCTTGGACCCCGGAGCTTGTCTTGGCAAGTGGGGATGAGATCGACAGGCGCAGCTGCGGAACTGCCGTCCTCTGCGCTGACCCTTGAGCCACGTTTTGTTACCGTTATCGCAGGATCCATCTTTGAACCCAACTTTGAAGCTCTGGAAGCTTTCTTTCATATGACATCAGTTTGAAAGCAGATGGCATTTTGCTTCCATTCCGAGTTGCCGACATCATCTGTTGAGCTTGCTGTAGCAGGACTACAGGGATCTGAAACACCGGCAGTGGACCCGAGATCAATCGAAACTGAGGCACAAAGACAATCGCCCAGCTTCGTTCCTCGCCATTGTCTTTGCGCGGCGCAACCGCAAGACCTACGCGAATGACCTCACAACAACCACCCAAAAACATCAGGCGCGAGAGGTGTCAACAATAATTTTCGAATCGCAAACCTGGGGCGATAACATCTATCGATGTCTATGCAAAGCGCGCCATCTTCTGATCTCGCCCAAACCACCTCGAAGCCAGCCACCCGTTCCTCCGCAACCCGGCCTGTCTTTCGGCTTTAGGCCGCCATGGCTAATTTGTTCATGACGAACGAGGAGCTTGGAAAGAAAGACGATGATCACAAGCGGACCAAGATTCCCCCAATCCGATCCTCGCAATGGAATGCCGCTCGAATTCCTCCCCGTAAGACGCTGAAGCGTCTCGCTATAGCCTTGACCGTCGCCATCTTCGTCTACCTTTTCATACACAACATACCTACAGATAACCCTATTCGAGACCATCGACACCCCGTCTATCGCCCCGTTCCCCCTCAACACCCATCGAACGCACCGAGCGTTCCCAAGTTGAATCCCGATCGTCCTTGGAAGCCACCGACAAAGCCCGAGACCGTCAGGCAGATGCCAAAGCCTGTTCCTGAAGTCGACCTAAAGCCTGTGTCGGATGTTGGCTACAATGGCCCGATCACGTTTTCGAACCTGGCTGTGTCGCTACAAGCTATATATGAGACACAGGGAACGTCTCCCACGAATAAAAACATACTGTTTGCGGCATCCAGCCTTAAGAGCGCTGCCAAGCTGCTGCCAATGGCTTGCCAGATGGGGACCGAGTTGAGGAGCTATGTGCATTTTGCGCTCATGAGCAGAAGTGATATCGATATGGAAGAGCTGCAGGCTATCAATGGCATTGACCAGTCTTGCCAGATCATAATCCACGGTATGATAGAGCTCTCTTTGTAGCAGAGTGGATAACGATGACCCGTGTTGCTGACCTAGCTGTAGACGCCCGTCTGGATAAATCGACCGAGTCGACTAAGACACGCCTTTCCAAGGGCATATCCCGTGCCTTCCGTAAATATGAACCACTCCCACAAAAAATTGTTAGCTGTAGATATCTGACTTGCGGCTGGTAGACCACGTCCAAACGTACATGCACCCGCAAGCCGTGCTTGTGGATGCTTCGGGCGAAGAAGAGGAGTATTTCCTTCCCGCGGCAAGAGCTCAGGCATCCGAGGAAGGATTCCCTTTGATCGAACTACCTGAGGGCGCACAAAAACGCCTTGCTTGGATGACGAAGCTGGACAGCGCTTCATTAGCAGGTGAGGAGACGACAGCCCGTTGACTGTTCGTCAAAATGATCATGGCTAACGTCAAGGAACAAAGCCTGGAACAAAGTCAATGTCGAGATCCTAGTCTACGCCTCGGCCGGCACCTCGGGAAGCCTTATTCGACTGCTTAAATCTCTGTCGGCAGCGGATTTCACCGCTTGTGCTGTTCCGCACTTGACCATCGAGCTTTCTCACGATATTGATGCCGCTACGACTCAATTTCTACAGAACTTCCAGTGGCCGCCTTCCCGAGCATATAACCCGACTCACGTTCGTCAACTCACTCTTCGACACCGTATACCGCGTAAGAGCTTGACGGAAGAAGAGAGCTCAGTGCGATTCCTGGAGTCTTTCTGGCCCGCCAATCAGCACTCGCATGTTTTGATTCTCTCTCCGAATACCGAGTTGTCCCCAAGGTTCTATCATTGTAGGCCCCCGAAATCCCCAATAATTTCCCAAGATGCTGTGGAAGTGCCCAAACGTTAACGACAGATAATACAGACTTGAAGTACGCACTCCTTGAGTATACCTACTCCGTCCCCGCTACCATGCAACAATGGGACTCTCGTCTTCTTGGTATCAGCTTAGAGCTCCCCTCAACTCACCCAGGCGATGCCCTCAAACCTTTCCCTCCGCCCTCTGCCTCCAAGGCTACCACCGCGCAACAAAAACAGCAACAAAAGAAGACCCCCACCGACAACAACACGCCATTCCTCTGGCAAGCCCCCGGCAGCAACGCCATCCTGTACAACGGCCAAAAGTGGACGGAACTCCACAAACTCGTGTCCAAATCGCTCGAGGCCCTTCAGCAACAGCAACAGCAACAACATGCTACCACTACCACCAACCCAGCCTTGGCCTTCTTCACCCAAAAACAAATAAGCAAGCACTACCCCTCCTGGCTCGAACACGCCCTCCGTCTCGCCCGTGCCCGCGGCTACTTCACCCTTTACCCCAGCCCCCAGACAGCGAGGAACCTGGCAACAGTGCACAACGAGCTCTATCGGGCACCGGAGGAGTATCGTGGGCGCAGTGGTGACGGTGTTGTTGGTGATGGAAACGATAGCGGCAGTCGGAATGAGCTAGGGAAACAAAAGGAGGAAATCAGCCTTTCCCCGGGTTCGCTGCTGGATAGCTTGCCCGCCGGAGGAAACCTCTTGCCCTTTGGTCATATGCCGTTGTTGGATTGGGAGGGAAGGACGACGAGCTTGGCGGAGGTGGATAGGAGAGCGGGGGAGTATGTGGATGAGTTTAGGAGAGCGGTGGGGTGTGGGAAGTTGGAGAAGGGGAAGAGTCAGATGAATGGGGGTGAGGATGAGGAGGATGAGGAGGAAGAAAGGGATATTTTGGCTAGTGGGGTTAGGAGGGGAGGGGTGGAGGATTTGTTTTGTAATAGGTGACGAGGTTGGATGGGTGATGGGGGGTGATGTGCTTTTGCTGATATATGATCGTGGAGGTCTTGGATATTGTAGGTTCATACTAGCATTATTTTCACTATATCACGATGATCTTAGACACTTGTCCGTCTGGAAGGCCTCCCCCTGCTGTGCGAGTATTGAGACAAGTCGTTGATAGCCTTGCTGATCTACTTACATCTTCTATGTGTCGCAAGATCTTCAAACAAATAAGTTGCGCATGATGATGTCCTCATCTACCCCTACTCATCAGCTTGCTCTCCATATTTATTCACAACTAAAAGCGTAATACATGCCCCGACTATGGAAAGGGCTATAGCGCCCATGATCTATGCATTACACATGATTGGTTAGTAATAGCAAGTGGGAAGGTGAAGGTCCTTTCTGCTTACGATTTGTGTTCTCCAGCCCGTTTGTACGATCGCCGCCCTACGGCTGTACTTATTTACGGTTTCTAGAGCATATCAGTCAGTTCATGTTAGGATTGTCGTTTTGAGGGTCTTTGGCTCAGATTTTGAGAGAGGAACGAGGATGCTCAAAGCGAACCACTACGTACGGATATAATTAGCGACTCCTACACCAAGGCAAGAGACAGAGAGCCCCCAGAAAATGATCCCCAACGGCTTGGCCATCCGCAACTCCAAATCGCTAGCCGCCTTGCGAAGGTGAAACGAGAGCACTATAGCGACAGAAACGATGGCCATGTAGATGGACAGACGAAGGAAGGAGAGGAATGCTGCGGTGTTGTGGTATGGCATCAGTCAAATGTTCATTCATTCAGGTGGTGCTTCAGTAGGTAGAAAACCAGGCTTGGTTTAAACATGCAAGGAAAATCTAATTGGAAAGACGTACTTCTCTCGTTCGCGCAGTGATCTCTACAGTCACTACTCTCATTTTCGAACAGTAAAGGACCAAATAAGGGCCAGAGACAGAAGGTGTTTTCGTTTTCATCGAGAAGACTGGTGTCGGGCCTGTCGGAGAGGTCGATGGGCTTCAGCAGCGACGAGGGATTCACACAGCACGAGCATCCTGCGATTCCTCTGCTATTGGTGTAAGTCCCGTCCTCCTCCTCGTCTTCGGCGACGAGGGTGGCGCCTTGGGATGTTGCTGTTTGAGACATTGGGTGTAACTAAGAAGAATTTTGACTATGTAAGATTTGTATTACTGGAGCAAATATTTACAACACCACTTAAGAGTTCGTTTTTGATGGCGTGATAGCTTCATGTGTATACGTTTGTTTGATTCATAGCCCTAACCCAGCTGAACAGTGAGCCAGGGATGCTGGTTTACAGAGGCGGGTACTATAGCGTCATTCACCTCTATTGAACCCTAACCCTTAATGGGCTGCTGCCTGCTCCGTCCCTTACCTCTACAGGGGACAGTGGGGTCCGCGTTTAGTGCTTGCTGCCTGTGGGCGCGTCCAAACGCGTCTCCCAGCATCAATCTTTCACCCCGCAATCCACCGTTTGATACCAGCTCGACCATCGCAGCCATTGCCGACGACTAGATTTCTTGCGAGGAGAGGGAACGATACTTGAACCTCCATCATATAATCGAGAATATAATATCACCATAATCATGGGTAAGTGGTTGCGCACCAGCTACCTCAGTCACTTTCCCGGGCCCCGCATACCTCCAGTCAGCTAACTGTGACCTTGACAGCGGGCTACGGCGGATATGGTGGTGGTGATGGTGGCGGCTTCATGTCCGGATCTCAACAAGGTGGTAGTCAAGCCGGTGGTTCCAAGGTAAGATTTCCATCCCCATCCCTCTGCTACCCCTTCCCTTAGCACCACCCAAATGCTGACAGTCGCCCGTCCCAACCCAACAGTACGCCGACGAATCCCTCCGCCCCGTAACCATCAAGCAGCTTCTCGACTGGGAAGAGACCTTCCCCGGCGCCGAGCTCGCCATCGACGGCCACCCCGTAACCCAAGTGACCATCGTGGGGCAAGTGCGCTCCGTCAAGCCTCAACCGACCAACATCACGTACCGGATCGACGACGGCACGGGCGCCATCGACGTCAAGAAGTGGGTTGACTCAGAAGCGCAAGGCGGAGAGGACGGTAGCGGCGTCGCCGCCATTGCGCCCGACGCCTTCGTGCGCGTTTGGGGTCGTCTCAAGAGCCTCGGCGGCAAGAAACACGTCAGCGCCAACTTCATACGCCAGATTGAGGATTTCAACGAGGTCAATTACCACTTGCTTGAGGTGACGTATGTGCATCTGTTCTTCACCAAGGGAGCTCCTGGTGGTGGTGGTGCCAAACAAGAAGGTGGTGGAGGAGACAACATGTTCGTCGATCAGGGATACGGAGCCGGAGGAGGCGATGTCGCTATGGGCGGCGCTGGCCCCGGTGGAGGAAACAGTGCGATGCAGGCGAGGTTGGCGACGTGCTCGAGGAATGCGCAGACCATGTGCAACTTTATCAACAACTCGCCTGGCGGGACGGAGGGCGTCAATTTGCATGTGATTGCGCAAGGCACGAGGATGTCGACTAGGGATATCCTGAATGCGGCGGATGAGTTGCTGGGGCAGGGTATCATTTACACCACGCAGGATGATGAGACATGGGCTATTCTGGATTATTAGTTCAGACGGCTCGGTTTTCGGAGGAGCTTTGCGTGTGTGGTTGGGAATGGAGAGGCCGAGAAAGCGGTACTGGCAGGGGATGCTTAGAGCCAGACGAGGAAAGGGATGCGACAGGCTCAGGAAAAGTGTGAAGAGGATCATCTTGTTTTGGTCCACCTATCTGGATGAGGAAACGAATGGCGCCTCAAGGTTTTGATGTTTACAAGAATGGACAGGAATGGAGGGATTCATGTTTTTTTTTTGCGGTTTTGCGTCTGTTAACACTTGAAGAATATACCCGAGTCAATTGAGGTAGAAAAGGTGTGTCTGATGATCTGTTGCATAGTAGGGCTAACATTCTGGTAGGCCTGACGGCTGAGCTACAAAACGAGTGTGTACCATAAAGGCGTGCAACTGACTACCGTCCGTCACATCTCGAGAATAAAATGAACTCGGATACCAACATATCCCACCCTTAAAATCGGTTAACGAAAGTCCGAGATTCAACAATGAATCTCACCGTCCGAAGTCAAACGTCAAACGTCCAAAAAGCAGAAGTGCCCAATCTGAGCGTTGTCCGCAAAAGCAACCCTTCACGCAAAATACCCATATCACCACAACCAACTTACATCAACTTCTTACCGCCAACTCCCAGACCAACATGGTAATGACCATGAGCAAGACCATGGTGATGGTGGGAGCCCACAGTAGGGAACTTGACCCTAGTGGACCCAATAATGGGGTTGCTGGTGGTGGTGGTCGTCGTCGAAGGAGCAGCAGCCGCAAAGAGCGCCGCGCCAACGTTAGAGCCACCAGTAACAAGATCCTTGCGGGAGTTGGGAACCATGCCACCAGAGGCATTGGGCTCGCGGACCATGATAGACAAGCGGACGGGGTTCCGTCCACGCTTCAGGAAGATGTCCCTCTTGATCTCGAAGCCGAACTTCTGGTAGTAAGCGTTGTTGGCGAGCGAGCTGGACTCGAGGTACATGGGTCTCTCTTCGGCGTCGGCCTAGGTAAATTCAACCTGTGTTAACTTGCCATTTTCGTGGTTTATATCCTGAGACGACGGCGCAGCACACTCACCCGCTGAATCACATCCCTCAACAGTTTCCCCGCGTACCCCCTTCCCTGGGAGCTCGGCTTCGTGCCCAAGTAAACCAAGTACCAGGCATCATGATCCCTCTCGCCTAGGACTTGGGCCTTGGTGTCGTGCAGGAGCGGGACCACCTCGTCGAAGTAGCGCTTCCTGCCCTCGGGCGAAAGCTGATAGTAGAGCCTCCAGGCTCCGCTGCGGAACAGCACCCACCAGCTATCAAGATCGCGACCAGGTGGTAGCCTGCAATGTTTGGTTACACACTTGATCTCACAGTTACCGTGCGGCTGCGAAAACCCGCGACGTTCGCATAAGGCGGGCTAGCGACCTTGTTTCGACACCAACTGCTTGTTACCTTACCTTACCTTTTACCTTGGTCGAAGCCCGCGCCCACGGAGCTCGAGGTTTTGGCACGCACGGCAAGGAGTCAGTGTGTATGTGTTAGCCAGGCTTGTTTTCTGAATATCAGGTCATGATATCATCTCCTCTAGACGGCAATGGCATTCTCAATCTCAAGTGGTTATGGAAGCAGTCTCGACTCAACAAGAAGGGGGAAAAACGACTTACCAAAGCGCAACGCCATCATACTCCGGACCAATCGTCGTCACCAGCCCGTTCAGACAATGCATTGCGACAGCATAGGTCATGATATCCACGTGCAGCTTCCACTTGTCCTCTGGGGTCATGATGGTGTCGCTGGACATCGCGCCTCTGCTGCCTCCTCCTCCTGAACCGACGACAGCCTTCTCGTCCTCGGGGTCCTCTGTGTTGACAAGATACTGTGCGTAGTCGTCGGCAGCGAAAGCGTGCGCCAGGGAGAGCGCGGCCTCACGGCACTCGGACATGCCGGCTACACGCACGGTTTCTTGCCATTTCGGAGGCACCAGGGAGTAGCGCTTTAGCTCGACAACAGTTACTGCTGGCGCAGAGTTTGCATTGCCAGAAGCGTTGCTGGATGTAGTTGAACTACTAGTAATCGAATTATTACTAGTATTGACGGTCGCCATGATGGGCAGCGGTTACTCCTGAAGTACCTGATGTGTAAGCCAACATGTTCTTCATGAGGAGATTGAAGTATCACAGAGAGGGGACGTGGAGAATGGGTCAAGGAAGAGGAAAAGTACAAGTAAACGTCCTTTCGGACACTATCATCAAGGGGAATACCTATATCATGAATCCAAGCAGGAACAACACGGTGTGCAAAGACATGAAGGAGGTTTAACACGCACTTTGCTTATACGTCTGATAATATATTTTGTATACTATCACCCGTATGGACTCTCGAGAGTTGACTTCTCGAGACGGGCATAAATCTAGATGGGTGTCGAAGACAGTTGAGGGCGGTACGGAGGTCAGCCGACATCAATAAGACCTTCCGACGAACGGTCCTTGCGTGTATGTGGTGTTGGTGTGCTGGTTGTGTGAACCGAAGTTCGGTGGTTCAACAGACAGCCGAGGCGAGAGGTTTGGTCACGTATGGAGTTAGAGAAGTAGGAGCAGCGTAGTGTTAAGGTAGAGTATGTAATTCGGATAATGAACTCTTGATTATGGGAGCTGGTAGGCAGTAGGAAGTTATTGTAGGTAACCGTATGAAGGGTTGAGCACGAGAGAAACAGTAGCTACTGTCAGCCCTTGTGAAGATGGGCCCCGGAAAGGGGACTTTGGGTAACTATGTTTGGTGTTGCTTGAGATGATGAAGTTGGATGGGAGAAGATTCAAGGGAAACAGAAAGAGCATCCCATGGAGGCATGATCGGAAATATGTACCCCGTGGGTTCGAGGTGGCTGACCTATTTGGCTTTGTTCCTCCACCGACCAACCCCCATCACCATTCAGACGAGCGGTCGCACTGACGGCAGCAGGCCCCTCAAGCCTACGGGTAGCTGAAGGTGATGATAACCCAACATCCCGTACCGATGTCTTGGACAGACGTAATGAGACAGGGGTCTAGAGTCACTGGACTGACTTGGGCGGAGCGGAGATGCAGCAAACAAACGGGAAGCTATTGGATCTCTGACCAAAGAAGGATAGCCCTAGGCAATGTGAGAAAGAGAGAGCCGCACATTTGCTCTTGGCCTTATTCTCAACATCTGACCATTCCATTGGAAACGACGATGATACCCCAGAAACAGTTCAGAGAAATGGTCCATGGTGGACAAGGATGCTCGTGTCTGGGGTCGGGTAGGGGGA
Source organism: Neurospora sp. CHS-2018b (assembly GCA_009806015.1). NCBI lineage: Eukaryota > Fungi > Ascomycota > Sordariomycetes > Sordariales > Sordariaceae > Neurospora > Neurospora sp. CHS-2018b. Next base: position 1,593,489 of record RAOV01000006.1, read on the forward strand.
GAGGCGTGCCGCGGATGATTGAATAACAATTGCTCCCCAGGTTGAAAGACAGCATGAGACGAAAGCTTAACACCACGAGGGCATGTACCGAATTGATGTCAACCGCTTGTGGGGGTCCTGGCCAGAATCCGATCTTGAAGGTCAGCAAACACCGAGATAGGCAGAGGCGATATGCAGCGTGGGTGAGGAGGATTGGAGGTACGATATGATGAGGAGCACCGGTGACACCTTGATGGCTGGCGAGGCGGGAGAAAGAGATCGGCTTAAAACATAGCCGGTTGAGGCCCCGTCTCGGAGCGCCCCGAATGTCTCTGTTGCCTCATATTATCCAATCACAGACCCTCATCTATGAGCACCAAGCCGCTTTGCAACGGGACGATCCATTTGTTGTTGGCCTTGGCTTTAGGAATAGGGTCATGCAAGGTGATCAGGTGACGCAGCCATTGCTCGTTCGGCCGCCCTACAACTGATCAATCAAGTCCTTGATGGAGATGCTCAGTGACGAAAAGGGAATAAGATGTTGATTTGTCTTGAGATAAGACGGTATCCCGGTTTTGAAGGTGGTTGGTAATGCCCACCAGTTCTTTTCCAATCCTTCCATCCACGGGCTTGCGCAACCTCCGCAACGTTTCTTATCGCAACGCATGTCATTCCACGGTGCTACCAACTAGGAATACCATTGTAAGCCCTCAAATCAAGGCGTTCGGGACATGTGGTGGATGTGGATGTGTAACATGTTCTTTGTCCTCTATTTGCCCTCTACCCCCGCCCCTCATCTTGCTCCTGAATGAACAATCCCGCTGAGCGCCAACCGTGACCGACGCAAGAAAATGAAACAGAAACTGAAAGGCTCTTTGCACGACGTCTTATTCGTCAAGCGCACAAAAGCGGATATCTCGGCGTTGGGTGAACGTAGGTAATATGATTAGAGTTATAAGGCCTGTCTGGCGGCGAAAGGCGTAAATCCGGCAGGCAATAGTTTCTTTCTTTCTTTATAATTCTCGTTTTCACACGATGATGCTCTTGTTCATCGCGTTTGTCTCCATGCTTGCACTCGCTTAAAGCATGCGGCGGATCTCCTGCTCGTCGGTGTACTGCTCAAGCCCGTTGTCGAGGGAAGCCCACCACTCAAAGAGCATGGACTCGCAGATGAGCTTGAACCAGGGGGTGAACTTGAGAGATGGGTCCTTGAACATCTCCTTGAGCTTCTCGGCAGAAACCCACTGCGTGGCCCGGACTTCGTTCAGGTTGGCGTTTACCTCGGGGTTGGCCTTGATGAAGAGGATGTAATCAACTAGGGTACATCTGTCAGCAAAATACCACTACCTCAACCTTGTCGTCGTGCAGTACTTACTCTCGTGCTCACCCCACTTTCCGTCGCTAGGAGCCTTGTAGTGGATGCGGGTAAGGAAACGGAAGTCCTCAAAGGGAACCTGCTCCTGCTTGATGCCCAGCTCATGGTCCAGTTTCCTCCGGGCAGCGTTCTTGACACCAGCGATAGCATCGGGAAGGGTCGATCCGGTCTCGTTGGCAAGGTTCAGAGGATGCGAGCAGCAGGTGTTGGTCCACATGTCGGGGAAGGTGATCTTTTCGGTGGCGCGCTGCTGGAGGAGAAGCTCGTTCTTGTCGTTGAAGAGGAAGACGGAGAAGGCTCTGTGAAGAAGACCCTTATCGATGTTGGTCATAAGATGGCCTGTGGGAGTGGTGTCGGTCAGCGGACTGTGTTAATGGAGGGCTCTTGTTTCTCTTTTGTCACGTACAGAGCTTCTTGCTGGCAGTGCCAATGGGGAGATCATTCTCGTCGGTGACAATGCAGACCTCGTCCATCAAGCGAATCTGCTCCTCATCGTGACCCTCGAGCGCGTCGCTCCTCGTGTCGATGTCGGGAAAGAGGCGAAGGATCGTCTCGGCCGTGATGGGCTCGGCAACGGTGGTAGTGGTAGCGGTCGACATGTTGGCTCGGAGGGTGAGAGTTGTCGAGGAAGAAATCGAGCTTGCGCGGAAAGACTGGGAGACGGCCTTTGTAGAGGAGAAAGTCGAGGTCGAGAAGCAGCAGCGGTTCGCCTCTCGGGAGCACCAGAGGCGACGATGGGACGGCACAGCAGCCACAGACAATGATAATAATGTTGGAGTGGCGGGGCGTCGCGGGGGAGTTAACCCCAAACAGGCAATTTCCGGGGCACGAGCCAAGTCTAGAGCGGGCCCTTGATGTGACAAACCCCTTTTCGAGCCAGTCAGAGCTCGGCAAACACTCGCGACACTATCGCCTGAAAGGCTTGGGCGAGCCCGGGCGACTACGCTGAATAGCGGTTGGGCTCGCATTGAATGCTGGCAATGGTTGAGGCTGAGTATCTTCCGAGGTCTGAGATAAGAGAGTGTTTGGCTGTTTTCGTGGACGCAAGCGAGGTGGCCGTTGACGTGGCAATAGGTAGCGTCTTGTACGCTGATTGTTTGTTTTGCCCAAGCAGAAAATAGGGGTTCTCGACGCAGAGCTTCCAAATTGTTTTGGGACTGCTGTGAATGCTACAGCACACTTTATTTCGTCCGTTCACCGCCGAGCCATCCCGTCGGTATCGGATTCAGGTACCGTTGATCCCTGCATTCGCTACCCCACGCTTTGGAGTACATACGGACGAGCGCCCCCATTTGTTTCCCCTGACAAGACGTCAGCGACCAACACGCCGTTCCAGGGTGCCCGCTTACCCTGCACTTCATCCAGCAACCTTCACCAGTAGCACAATATAGACGCTGAAGAGTAGACAACTCGACGCAATAGAAAAATGCCATTTTATATATAAGCGCCAGATCATAAGCGTCTACCAAACTCAAATGCACGTCGTGATATGCATCCGTCCTTGTCGCAGCTTGTGGGAACGCCCAATTTTTTTGAGCCTTTGAACGCCCTCGAGGCCTGTTAACCAGAAGCATTTCTGTTTTCTGCCTCCCTGGCAGCCAACTCCCAATCAGAATACCAGATAAACCAATACTCAACCAAAGACACCCTGCAAGCAAAAGAAGCTCAAGGTCAGTAGTTTGCTCAGAAGGAGGTGGTTGATGACGAGGAGAAGAAGAGGGGTAGACAAACAATAACAGTCCAAACGTAACACCCATCCACAAGCCCACGAGATTCCATCCCAAGCCAAAGCCCAAGCCGAACGAGATGGGCAAGGCAACCACATAGTAAGCTATGAGGTTCACGTAGCCGCCGATTTCCTGACGACCGATACCCCGCAACAGACCGTGCGACACGGCAGCCATGCCATCAAACAGCTGCATGATGGCACAAACAGGAAGCGTCTGGGCCACCAGCTTGATGACCTCGGGGTCTTGGGTAAACAACAGTGCGATCTGGTTCCGGAACACGGACAGTAGTGTCACGTTGAAAAGACCGACAATGACACCGCCGACAACAGTCTGATTAGAGCCACGTACTTTGCGTTAGTAACTCTTCCTTGAGGCATTGATTCGAACGGACGGGAAACCAGAGAAACATATCACCACTCACCACTCTAGCCGACGTCTTCGCAGCATCCACCAGCTTGGCTCCGATCAGGTTCGCAACTCTGGTCGAACCAGCAATCGACAACGGGAACGGAATCTGGAACGTCGTGGACGTGACCGTAACAAGCACACTCTGCGCCGCCAAATGAGCGACGCCAATCCTCCCGCTCGCCAGCGTCAGGATCTCAAACGCGAACCACTCCGCCACCACCATAACCATGCCCGGCAGTGCCAGCCGGACCATGGGCCCCCAGTTCCTTAGCGCTGCCCTCTTGAAGCCTCCCCATGCCTGCCTCCCGTCAACCTTCCAGACATACAGCAACAGGAGCAGGGGCAGCATGTTCTGTGTCGTCGCGACCGCCAGCGGGGCGCCGACGAAACCCCACCCGAGCTTCCACACAAAGAGCCAGTTCAGCAGCACGTTGGCCGGCGCCGCGATCAGCAGCACGTAGGTGGTAGCGTGAAACAGGCCCTGGGCTTGCACGAACCGTTTCCCGCCCTCGAACATGGCATAGGCGGGGGTGCCGAGGAGAATAACGCGGAGATACTGGGCCGCCAGCTTGGCGCTGTCCTTCTCGATCATGGCCGCCAGAATCGGCTCCGCGTTGAGCCAGATGGCCGCCACGGGGATGAGTAGGAGCAGCAAGAAATAAACCATGCGCTGGAGCTGCAGGCCCACAAGCGTCTTGTGGCCGCTGCCGTAGGCCTGGGCGCAGAGCGTGTCGAGCGAGGTGGCGAGCCCTTGGATGGGCGCGTAGCAGGTGATGCTTGCGGTCATGGAGGCGAGGGAAACGGCGCCGAGCTCGAGGGTGCCGAGGCGGCCGACGGCAAAGATGGAGGTGACGTTTAGCGAGTACTGGAGCAGGAAAGTAACGATGAGGGAGCGCGAATAGACGGCGATGGTCTTGGCTTCGCGCTGCCAGGTTGTCTTGATTTGACCAGCGGCGACGGCGGCTTCCCATTGCTCGTTGAGGTGCTCGTGTTCATGTTCGTGGTCGTGAGAGGAGGGCTCACCGCCGTTGCTGATGCTGCCGTGACCGTTGGCGCCGCGGTGTCGGAGACGTCTTTCACCAAGCAACGGCTCAGTCTCGGTCACTGTTGGCGTGGGAGGGGCGATGACAATCTGGATAGGACTGGCGGCCCCTTCTTCATCCGGTATCCTTCGTGGGACCTTGGTGCTGAAGAGTCTGGTATATAGAGCCCTGAACAGGGTTGGCTCTTGCGGCGGACGGTCATGCTTCGGAGGGAGGATGTGGTTGTCCCTGAGGAGAGAACGCTCCTCATCACGACTTCGCGTCCTTTCGGCTCTGGTGAGGATTGGCTCTTCTCCTAGCCCTCCGGGCCCAGCTAGGGCAGGTCTAATCGCTCCAAAGGCGACACCGCTAGGTCGTCTGTAAAGCGTAGGACCCGGTGTCTCGTCCTCGTCGTCGCTCACGGATAGTGCTTCATTGTTGACTTCGTCAGCCGCATCGTCCGAGAACTCGGCCAAGTCTCGGGCCAACACCTCCTGGGCCAGCGGCGATGCGGAACGGAAAGAAGACGCAAAGTCAAGGCCCGCCCCCGACCTCTTTCTGGGAGGTATGGCCTGGTTGGAAGACATCCTTAACCTTCCCTCTTGTTGAAACTTTCCCCCCTCAAAGTCGGCCCAGGCCAATACTTGATCCTCTTAATCACAAGAGACGGTGAGAAGCTCGGAGCGTAGTGCTGATGCAAGACACACTTCAGGCCTTTTTCTATCCCTTCAATCTGGAATTCAAGGATTCGAACTTGCCCAAATCTCACATATGTTTATACTTATAACCTACCCGACATCATTAGCCATAAAAGCTGTAAGAAGCCACAGTAACACAACATTACTTACGAGCAGAACGCCGTGTCCGAGATGCTCGAGCGGAATAGACTAATTTGTCTCTGCGGTGACGCAACCCAGCCAATCAACGAACCCGATGATCAGATGCGTTCGTGCAGAAAGCATCAGAGGGTTCTTTGAGGATGGGACGACAGCTGCCACCGAAGGGAACCGAGGGGATGGTTCTCAAGAGGTTTAGGAACAGTTTAACAGTCAGGTTCAGGTAAAGAGAAAACCGATGAAGGTTTCAAAGATGACTATGTAAAGAAACAACATTTGTCTGACATGGAATTTTTTCCCTCCACTTCTGTCCTTTTTAGACCCTTGCAGACGTGTTAAGAGTGCGCCCTTCGAGCCCGAGCCAACTAGGGCGACTGTGCTTTTGCATATGGCGACTGTGTGGAGCAGCATTTTCGCTGCAAGAAACCTCCTCCAGGCCTCTCAAGAGTCTTGGCATCAACGGAAGTCCATCGCCAAACACCACCACCAGAAGTCATCATCTTGAGCGACGACAATGAGAGCTCAAAACAACGTCTTTCGCAACAAAAAAGACACATTCACAGCGGGGGCCTCTCGCCGGCCCCCTGAACCCCCGGAACTAATCCGAACTAACCCTAACCTTTTCTGTTAACTTGGGGGACTTGCACCTTTGCCCGGCACACAGTCGCCTTAGGCAAATTACACAGTCGTCTTAGTCGGCTCGTTCGAGCCCGTAGACCCCGTAGCGCTAGGGGGATCATCCATCGGAATGGCAGGCCCGGTGGCACTAAGCGCTCTTCAGGTGTTCCTACGTAGCCCGTCCCCGGGATAGACGGGACCGGGGTAAGTGCGACAACTATTCTAACACCTACCTCGCCTGCCTCTATTCACAACTTCCTACCTACGCTTACGGACAACAACATTTGCGACTTTTGTCAGGCTTGTAATATCAACTCTACTACTGAAGGCCCAGAGGGCACAGAAACTCTTGAGACGTATTCATTCTGCAGTACTGCTCGATTCCCGGCAACTCCTATTTGCTAACACCGAGGCCACGCTTGGCGCAACATGGAAAATCAACATCCACTCGCCACTGACTCCCCAAATGACACTCGGCAATACAAAAGTTACGATTACGTACAGTGAGTCACCGGGCTGCTACGACAAAACTTGAACCTTCCCATCTCACGGACGAGACAAAAGGAGGAAAGGCGAAGACAGCGAACGCAGTAGCCGACGTTTGCAGCACCCTAATCCCAGTAGGCCGGCTGGACTTTTGTGTAAATATCAAATGCAGTTGAAATGAAGGGGCTTCGGCCTCTTCCATCCAAACTGCATCAACCACAAGACTCCTTTGTACAACCTTTGCAATCGAATTCCCAGAAATGCTATCTTGAAACTCCGTTGGGAGCTTTATGACACAGTTTAAATGATATAATCCGCTTTTCTACTGCATATGCACGTGCAGGATGTCTGCTTAGCCGTCCTTTCTTTGGCTCTCGATGAATACTTCCATCTCCTAACGATCCCTCTCAGCGTTCTAAAACACACCAGATCACATAACCCTATACAGCCCAACCTGCAGCCCCTTTACTTCTCACCCTCCCAGTCGGGGTTCTGCGGAAAAAGGTTAGTAAAACACAATCTGATAGGTGATGTTATCGATCTGCACGTACCTTGCGAAGAATGACGAGACCCTCAAGAGTGCTGCTAAGGCTGATATATTGGTCATCCTCGAGCTCAGCACGCTCACCATAGCCCAGTAGTACTGGTGTGCTCTGGGTCTGCCAGCCGGTGATGGTCTTGGGGCGACCAGCCTGGCCCACCACATCAACAGCCTGACCGACACGGACGTTCACTGTCAAAGGCTTCAAGTCTTCATCCAGGGTAACAAGCATGCGAGGGTGCATTGCTGTCACAATCCAGTAGAGGAGATAGTGAGAGTTCGAGGTAATGAACTGCTTGGCATCAATCATGGCGACCAAGACAGCGAGGAGACCAGCCGCCGCCACGTTTGAAAGCACTTGACGGTCTGTGTGGAAGGGGCTGACGGAAAGAGTGCCCTTGCCCATGTGCAAGAGACCTTGCGCGATACGGACCATGAACAAAGACTCCTGGTCTCTGTGATAGTAGCTAGCCAGCTGACGGAGCAGCTGGGCAAGTCTGGCGTTGTTTGTACCGGCACCCAGGAGACCCATGGCGAAAATGGCGTTGATGGCGACTTCATTGTCATTGTCGTGACTGTACCGCGACAGAGTGTCGTAAACCTTCATTTGAGGGTTGCTAGGGCTGATGAGACCCATAGCCAGCGGCACCGCTCGTCGGATGTTAGCTTCACCATAGTGCATAAGATGGCCGAAATGGCGGAGAACCATTTCCTGACCGATATCTTCGCCCATGGCAATCAAGCCAATACCGAGAACTGCATAGGCCTGAAGCAACTCTTCACCCTTCTTCTCCTCTCCATCCTCGATGTGCTCGTTGCAAATGTGAAGGAGCTCCTGAATCTTGAGGACCGCACCAGTACCAGCCCAGGCGCAGATCTCAGCAAGAACAGCGGTTGGCTTAGCCATGGGGTGCTCAACCGCCTTGAGAGTCTCAAGGATAACGTCCACCTCTTCTTGGCGGCCGAAATACAGGAGACCCAAGCCAAGCGCAAGGAACCTGGACCACTTGTCGTTGAGTCGGCTCCCACTTTCCTCGTCCAACAAGGTAGTCACGATGGCCTCGCTGACTTCGGAATTGGAGGAGCCAACAAAAATCATACCGCAGGCCAGGGCAGCCATGGCGGATACCTGCATGCTCTCCTCAGGGTCGCTGATGATGTTGACCAGGAACGAGAGAAGCTCCTCCTTGCAAGACCCAGCGTACGCCAATCCGAGACCCATAATGGTAGCCACGCGGATGAGCGGGTTTTTGTGCGCAAGCTTGTCGGGATCGGCCAACAGGGCCATCGCGGGCTCGGAATCCGTCCTAACGTTAGTATTCATGATACCGATCGCGAGGTATGCGCCGGCTTGAATTTGCTCCTCCTCGAGGTAAGTGTACTTGTCGACGTGGTCGAGACCGTTTTCGACGTCCCAAAGGAGCAAAGTTCCAAGCGACGCCACTGTAGACATCATACCCTCATCCTTGGTCTTCCACACCCAGCTGTCCTTGTCCTTACCAACGAGCATCATCTTGTCACTCCCAAAGCCGGCATTGACAAAAGCGTTGACGAAGCCAGCGGCAAGATTGTGTCGGGCAGAATCAAAGTTGGTCATGCCAGCAACACGGCTGCTCTCAAGGTGGCTCTTGTAGATATCCTCGGTCGTCTTTGGCTCCAAGATGTTGAGTTCCTTTCCGAGGGACTTGAAATACTCCGACAGCTTCTGGTTGGAGAGGCACTCGTAGATCTTCTCGTCATCATCGTTGCTCCTTTCAAACTCCAATGGAATACCCTGGCGCGCGATAAGGAAAGCGAGCTGCTTGCGAAGCGCAGGATCCTCGTCCGCCGCCTCGAAATCGTTCTCGATGAGTCCGAGGTCGTTAAGTCTGATCGCAAGCACCATGGCTTGGGTATGCTGGTTGTATTTCTTGTAGATGCTGTGCGCTACGCGAAGGAAGGTCTCGTTGTCGGGGTAGGTTAGAAGGTTGACCATGGAGACCATATACAGGCAGACTCTCGAGTACGTGTTCTCGTCGAGGAACTTGGGAAGCTCCTCGATGATCTCGAGCTCGCTCATCAGATCGACGGCATCGGCTTCAGCGTTGCTCTTGAGGAAAAGCGGCACCAGGACCAGGGCAAGATCGACCAGCTCTTGAGTCGGCTCATCGTTGGCTATGCGCTTGGCGTAGACCTCGCCAATCTCGAGGGCGAGATGGCGAACGTACTCGTGACCCCACGAGCCAATATCCTGTGTCGGGGAAAGGAGTCTGTATTTGAGAGTATCCTGGCGGTCCTCGTCCGAGTATGTCATACCGATCACCGATAGAACATCTGCGAGAGATGACTTGTCGTGGCCAGCGAGCCATTCGTCGTAGAGTTTCGTCATGGTTTCATAATGCGGGCGGAGGAACTTGAGCGGCTTCGGTACCGCCGTCATGGAGGATGTGGATGTCTTGATGGAGTTCTTCATGGCCTCGAGGGCCGGCTTGTAGAGGGTCGCATCGGATTCCTGGAGACATGCATTGTTAGAGAAGCCCAAGCCCATCTCAAGCCTCTATCACGTCATTGCGAAGAACTAACCGTTAGCCGCTCAACGAGCATCTCAAGCTCGCTCTTGAGCTGCTGATCTTCTTCACTGAGTTCCTCGGAAGCTAACGCAAAGCGCTGTCAGCAGAAGCCCAGCGCCGATACTTAAAGTCGGTCGGAGTGACCACAGAACCCACCATTCTGTTCCTCCTCCTTCTTTCCGTTTGCGGGGGTCTTTCCATCGACATCTTGGGGCTTCTTCTCGTCATCGACGGCCTTTCCCTTGCCCTTATCAGCCGTCTTAGACAGGTCGCTCTCTTGCGCCATGATTACCGGTCGTGATGGTTGTGGGTGGGAGGATTCGCAGAGCCGATGGGTCCAGTTGGAGGGGAAACCAAGGTAGGTTGGGTTGGCCGGGGTAGATGGACGCGGCGGTGGCGTTTGCTGATGCAGAAATGCTCAAGTTTTGTCACCGAGATTGCTTGAGCGACAGGAACTTGAGGTCCGGTCGTGAGCAGAATGTCAGAATTAAAAGTGAATGAGATGAGTTCGGTTGTTTGAGTTTGTTGTTCAGGTGACGATTTGGGAGCTTAACAGATTCGCCCAGAAGCAGTGAGTTGCTGAAGCCAGCAAAGGTAGTGGCAGTTACGGTACCTTACTATGGAGTCAACGCCAGGGAGCTCCAACCAAGCAGGTGCGGTTGCAGCAGACAGTGGTTACGCGACTCGCTTGCCGCCTGAAAGCTCCCCGTCTGGCTGAGAACGCCCCTGCGATGCTGCCCGCCTCAAGTGGATCCTGGAGCCTCGGTGGGGATGAGGCGTCATCAGAGGCTGGAAGATACAAATTCCGCTCCTCCCCAGCTGCCGATAAGATAAGCTACTGGCCTGGACCTTCCTGGTTTGGTGTCCGAACCACAGTGAGCCCGCTCGCCCACAGCCAGCCCTATCTTATCGGGAAGATCTTATCGTAAGCGTGCATTTGGAATTTGGGGACGCCCACTTTCCGTTCTGGACATCAGCTTTGAAGTTTCGAGCTTCACCCACCTTGACCTTTGCTTCGACGAGAGCCTCGACGTTTGGACAGCAACCTAATAACCCACATTGGTCAACAAAACATCAGGAAACTTCTCACAGCAAATAGGCCGACAGTCACCAGCAAAACCCCACAATCATGTTTTTGGACACCAGAGTTTTACGCCATCTCACGGCAGAAGACTGGAGAGTCTTGACTGCCGTCGAGATGGGCAGCAAGAACCACGAGCTTGTCCCGACGCCTCTGATCGAGAGAATTGCCCGGCTCAAGGGCGGTGCCAGCGGTGTGCACAGGAGCATAGCGACGCTTGCCAAGTCGGGCCTCATCGGACGCATGAAGGAGGCCAAGTACGACGGCTACCGACTGACCTATGGCGGTCTTGACTATCTGGCCCTGCACACCCACTCCTCCAAGGATGTCGTCTACAGCGTCGGCAGTCGTGTGGGTGTCGGCAAGGAATCCGACATCATGATCGTGGCCGACAAGACCGGCAAGCAGAAGATTCTCAAGATCCATCGCCTGGGCCGCATTTCCTTCCGTACCGTCAAGTCCAACCGCGACTACCTGCGCAACCGACAAGGCGGCTCGTGGATGTACCTCTCGCGGCTCGCGGCCATGAAGGAGTACGCCTTCATGCAGGCGCTCCAAGAAGAAGGCTTCCCCGTGCCCGAACCAATTTCGCAGTCCCGACACACCATCGTCATGAGCCTGGTTGAGTCCCTACCACTTAGACAGGTCTCCTCGGTTCCCGATCCCGCGAGCCTTTACGCCGAGCTCATCGACCTCATCCTCCGACTGGCCAAGCACGGCCTCATCCATGGTGATTTCAACGAATTCAACATTCTGATCAAGGAGGAGCGGACCAACAAGTACACGATCGAGGACGGCGAAGAGAAGGAGACGGAGACGGTGATCCTTGTCCCGATTATTATCGATTTCCCACAAATGGTGTCTATGGACCACGTAAACGCCGAGATGTACTTTGACCGTGATGTCGAATGCATCAAGAGGTTCTTCAAGAAGCGCTTCCACTTCGTTCCCACACAACCTGGTCCCTTTTTCAAGGATGCTAAAAAGACGGTTGGAAAGGATGGTGCGAAGCGGTTGGATGCTGCTGTGGAAGCTTCAGGGTTTACCAAGAAGATGCTCAAGGAACTGGAGAAGGCTATTCAGGAACAGCAGGCAAAGATTGATGCGGGAGAGGCAGTGGAGGAAGAAGAACTCGACGAGGAGGAGGACGAGGAGGAGGACGACGAAGACGATTCAGATGATGAGGAAGATGAAGATCAACAAGAGGAAGAGGAACAGGCCGTATTCGAGATTCCGGCTAGTGTAGGAAGGCCATTGTCAGACGCAGAGAAGGGGCTGGAAAAGCTATCACTTGGCGGCAAGGGCGGCAAGCGAAGGGTTTGAAGCACAACGAGAGGAGAAAGGAAACAAGTTTCATGTCAGCTTTGAGATACCCCCAAACATTATACGTTTTTACCAAACCAATTTGTACTAAAATGTACCAAACAGGTTTTTGAAAGCTCCATGCTCATTGGTCCTTCCCATCGCATACGATGATTATGACATGCTCCACAACAGCAGTTTGACACACTGCCACGATAAAATATAGCCCAACTCGAATCACATTCAAACGTACTAACGCTACAGCTTTTTTTCCCACCTAACCTTCAAAGACCTCTGGCGGCGATGTCGGCTCTACTGACCATCTTCCGCCGTTGGCACGATAGGCTTCGACACCGGGACATAATCATATGTGCCCGCCATGCCCATCAGCCAGACCTGACTAGGGTGGGCAGGAACCTTCTCTCCATATAGGAACGAGTTAGGGAACCCAATATCGAACGGTACCGCATCCTCAATCTCCTCGATATCCTGGTCCGATAGCGCCAGCTTCAGCGCCTCAATGTTACCCTTCAGGTGCTCGACCGATCGGCCGCCGACAATCGGGAACACGTACGGGGCCTTGTGCATCACGTACGCCAGGGCGACAGAGGTGATGGCCGTGTTCTTACGCTGCGCAATCTTCTCCAGAGCCCGGCTGATCTTGATCTGCTCCTCGGTCGCCTTGATCTTGCGGCCCTCGTTGGCCTGCTGCTGCCGTTGCTCCTCCGACTTGAAGCTGCCGCCGCCGAGGGCGCCCCAGGGCGCGAGCCCCATGCCTTCATCCCGGCACATGGGGATGATGTCCCGCTCAAAGTCGCGCGAGGCGGCGGACCATCGGCCTTGGTAAACGCAGAACTGCCGGAGTGCGTGGTCGCGCGCGTACTGGTTGGCTTTGCTGACCACCCAGGCCGGGGTGTCGCTAACACCCAAGTAGAGAACCTTGCCGCTGGTGACGAGCTGGTTGAGGGACTGCATCAGCTCGGGGATGGAGGTGGTAAAGTCCCACCAGTGGACGTAGACCTGCAAGGGTATATGTTAGCAGGTCTATATAATATTTAGAGGCAGAAGAACGTACGAGGTCGATATAGTCAGTCTGGAGCTTCTTCAAACTGGCCTCGACTGAGACACGCATGCTCTTGGTGCCGTTGCCTCCGAAGTTGGCCATGATCTCTGTTTCACCATAACCAGCTCTGAAGTTGGTGGTGAATTTGGTCGCGATTACTAAAATTATGATTAGTGTCTGCTTATTGGCAACATGCGATGTGCCCAAAAGGCATTCATAAAGAGGGTCGCCAGTCAACAACTTACCAAGTTGATCCCGAATGCCCCGTTTCTTCATCCACTCCCCAATCCACTTCTCAGATTCCTCCTTCTGGTAGTTATTGGCAGTATCAATGAAGTTGCCTATACATTAACAACCATCATCGAGTCAGCCTGGATATCAAAGCATTTGCTTGGGTCATAGGTCACAGGAGTCTCCATAATACCTCCGTTCTCATAGTAAAAGTCCAAGATGCTCTCCGTAGTCTCCTGATTGCACTCTCCCATATAATCTGTCCTGTATAGTAGTTCCCCTGGTTAGTAATCAAACGATATCACGAACGGTTAACAGCACAAAGCCAATGTATAAGACCTACCAAGCATCGCCAAAGTTCATCGACCCCAGACAAAGCGGACTGACACGGACTGATGCCGTGGGGGACAGCAGGCGGTAGCGGGCGAGGGGCCCCTTGGGGGGAGGTGCCATTGGGAGGGCCATTTTGACTTGAAGTTGGAAGTTATATAGGTGAGATTGGATGAAAAGGAAGAGTAAGATGAAAGACTTGAGAGGATCGATACACACACGAAGTTCACGAGGGAAGGGACGAGGGACAGAGGAAGCTTATATGTAGCTGAGTTCAGATCGAGTTCAAGTACAGGTCAGGGATACGTAAAAAGAAGAAACAAGGATAGCACTTCGTAAAACGACCGGAGGGTCGTTCTTTCCTTCCCTGTAAGTCGATGATAGGCAGAGACGGGATGGGCAGAGAGAGATCATGGATGCGGGCCGTGGAGCAAGTACATGTGCTTGAGGGCGATGGCAAGCTGAAGCGGGGATCTCTACATTCTGCCACGGTGGGATGCCAGGCACGCAAGATGACTGGAAATATTCGGGCACCCGAGAAGACGAAGGTCATGGTTTCGATCTCAGAGTCCGTGTACTGCGTACCGTCACCATGTAGGCAAGTGGGGTTTCAAACCCAAGGTGGGCCATGGGCGACCGTGGGGAGCGGACGGGTTTGCAAACTCCCCGAACGATCAGAGGATACTTTCGGCAATCTCGATCTTGTGCCATCACTTTCCACAGAGATCGTTGATTTATAAGTCCGACTGGAGATAAGGTTGTCTCCGTGGAGGGAGTTTCAACGACCGGAAGTAAGAACGAGGCCAGTGTAAAGACCGGAAGCACCTTTACCCCTCTTCGGACGCTGCTCCGATGATTTCATGACTTCCGCATTGGAGATGATCCCCACTTGCGCCCAGGCGCGTTCACCTATTCTTTCAATTGCCTGGGTTGATGCTTCAGGTTGGTTCAGTTGGGGATAAGTCGTACGTGGGTCGGAGACATATAAATGACGGGGCTACATCACTCAACCGTCGATCGACTCGGTTTTGCACTGGTGAAGTACACCAAGATATGTGTAGCTGGTGTATAGTTCTATTGCCTTCAAGACAACTTTGGCGCTGGAGACGAACATACACTCATAAATACCCAAAGGTATCCAAACAACCCTAACATTGACTTCATTTTATCGCTAAGCGAGTCTTCTTCATAAAAACATATAGACCAATATACGTGGCCGCCCCTTTTGCTCCAATCCTGTCCAAGTCGTGTCGTATAATGTCGTATTTGTACAAGCAATGCAAACCCCCGATTCATGCCGCTTTTAGCATGTCCAGACGCCGACGACACCGTCTTGACGGCCCTCAACCATGTAGCCGTCCCTGATGCGCACGCGTTCGACAATGGCAGGGGACTTGGCCTTCTCCGCCTCAGTGATGCCGGCGCCACAGTCCCAGTGCCGTCCCTCAACCTTATCGTACACCTTGACCACATCCTCACCAGCAGCGCAAACAATCCGGCGGGTGTCAAACATCATGCTGGTGATAGGGTGATCATATGCGTAAGCGTCGAAGATTGATCCAGTGCGAAGATCCCAAATCTGCAATTAAAAGCAATGTCAGTGCCAGTTCGGCTTGTAGTGTCATAGTTGAATGAGGAGGGGGTGCTTACACGAATGCTTCTGTCCAAGCTGCCAGTAACAAGGTGAACATCGTCAAACTGGAGGCAGGTAACCGGGCCAGTATGTCCAACCAGGCTACGATGCACTTGTCCACTTCTAAGATCCCAGAGTCGAACCATACCGTCAGCAGTACCGCAAGCCAGAGCAGACTCAAAGACCTGCAGAGCACCAACGAAGTCTGCCGATCCGTCGGCAGAGCGGCTGGTCTGCCTCCAGGGACCGTCACTGCTACCCATAGCGGTGGCTTGGGCGGCGGCCCACATCACGTCCAACGTTTGCACGCAACGACCCTTGGTGAGATCCCACTGACGAAGCGTCTTATCGGCGGAGCCAGAAACGAGCACATCTCCCCTGAAATGCAAAGCCGTAATCTCGTCCAGATGGGCCTCCAGAGTGAAAAGGGGGCAATCAGCCATGCTTCCGGCAGGTGGGTCGACTGCGTGATCATCCGGGTTCACAAAGGCAAGGTCCTCATCCTCCTCATCGACCTCCTGGCTACCCTGGGGATCGTAGTGGGCCTTGCTCAAGTCCCACAGCTTGATTGTCGCATCCATAGAGCCAGTAGCCAAGAAGTTATCTTCGACTTGAAGAGTGCGCACAGATGCCGTGTGACCTTCAAGAGTACCGATGCAGCGTCCCGCGTTCAAGTCCCACACACGAACCGAGTCATCCATTGCAGCCGAAACCATAAGACCAAAAGGAGCATCGAAGTCGAGAGCGGTGATGTTATCCTGGTGCGCGCGCATCGAGCGGATCATGGTGCCTGGTTCGAAATGTTCGTGGAGAATCGGGAGTGTCTTCTTGCGGTGGTTGCGAGGCTTCTTCTTGCCCGGAGGAGTGTTGGCAGCTGGCAATTTCTCGTAGATCGATTGCGACATGAATCCCTCTTCAGTTCTTGATAGATCCTCCTCAGATTTGTTCGGTGTCGCCATAGCCAACGATTCCGCCTCATCGGCAAGTTCTTGAGCTTCATCCAACCGGCTCTCAACATCCATGACTGCAACTTGCGGTTAGTAGGAGGTCGAAAAATAAAGAGCAGAAACACTTACTGTCATGCTCTAGCACCGCCTCCTCTTTTTCAAGATTAGCCAGCCTGTCGAGAATGATCTTTCGCATGCCGTGCAGATTGGCAATCTTGTTGTCAATCTCACGGATCTCGCTGCTAGCCATATTCTTCCGAACACCAAGCATTTCAAGCTGGTGCATCATTGATGCCTTGTCCTTCTTTAACCTCTGTACCGCGTGTGGGCTTCCTGGTTGCACAGGGCTCTCATCGAGCATCTTCCTCCCACGAGAAACCCGTCGCTTGTGCTTCTTTCCATCATCGGTAAAGTCGGGAAAACTGGCCTGAAAGCCCTGGAATAACGAGTATGAGTTGGAGCTGGCAGGGATGTTTCTGAGAAGCTCATCGGGCACGTAGGCCAGTGCTCGAGATTGAATTTCCTTTGACGACAGCTTGGAGCGCACTAAATCGGTGGGCGTAGTACGCGCAATAGCGAAAACGCTCCGTTGAAGCGTGGGCTTCTGGAGCTGCTTGTGTATCTCGGTCATGGCGGTTTGGTAGTGAGGATGAGAGGTCGGGTCGGTAATGGGGCCGATCAAGTGACTTGCTGTTGTCGTCACTTTGCGACCGAAGGCCTCGAGACCCCGTGTCTGTTGCAGTTCACCCATCTTTCATTAGTCCGGGGCTCTTGGGCTGCGCCAGGCGCAATGCGAAAAGGATTCAAGAGAGGCAGAAGGGTGTCATGGTGGTTGAGAGTGTGGGAGACGAAGGTGAGGAGAGCTCACAGAGATTACGGAGGTATCGTCATCAATCGACACATCGTCGGGGAACGCATCACGGTTCTGGTCGGAGTTGGCCATCCGTTGGCACCGGAAGGCTGCTAACCAATCGATAGAGGTTCGAATAAATGCCCAAGAGGTTATTGCCGCCCGACGAACTACTAAAGCGCGGAGAGGTCGAATAGAAGCAGGACACTTGGACGACGACGCGAGAAAATCCTGCGAGCGCTACTATCGCTGCAAAACCGCACAACCGGGATTTGAGCGCAGCTGCGGCTAGTGGTAGCGATGCCGACGCGATGTTGTCAATGCCAGAGCCCGTGGCAGCAGCATGTAACCACGGCAGGCTGAATCAATTGCGATGGGATGGATGGTGTAGAGGTTAAGGTAAGGTACCTCGCTCTAAGCTCCTGCGTGGGTGCGGCACAAATTTGTTGTGTGAACCTGGCAAAACGCCGTGGCAGGAATCACTTCAGTTTAGCTGGGCTGTTAACAGCTACTACCATGACGCCCATAAGCACCTCACTTGGGAAGGTACCCTCTGAACACACTCGGTGCTCGGTGGTCGGCCTCTGCGGCTGGCAACAGGCTGGTTGCAGCATGTGGATGATGTGGATTTCCACACCCACGACGGGAACCGACCAGCCGAAGACGCGCCCCCTCAATTTCCATTTTCCCCTCACCCCCTTGGCTCCCCGCACGCAGACGCCGCGCCAATTCAGGCTTCCTTGGCTCCATTCAGAAGGGGGTGACACCGACAGAGCAGGGATCCGGT
The DNA here is from genome assembly GCA_009806015.1 of Neurospora sp. CHS-2018b. Lineage (NCBI taxonomy): Eukaryota > Fungi > Ascomycota > Sordariomycetes > Sordariales > Sordariaceae > Neurospora > Neurospora sp. CHS-2018b. The sequence continues at coordinate 1,611,257 of RAOV01000006.1, forward strand.
GCCTGTCTGCCGAGAGAAACGCTGAAGGCCAGTGGGGTACCGGATCCGCTGTGTTTGTGCGTCATACCTAGGTAAATTTTAACGGCCTTTGCAACGTGGAATCTGATTGTCCTCCGATGTCGAAGTTGCGATTGTTTGGTCCCAACTTTCCCGATTGAGGGTCCTCAGGAGGGACTCACGCTCACCGTACCCAACAACTAACTGCCTCTTGTCTTCTGTGTCAATTGATATCGTACTTGCACATACAACCCAAATCTTTCTTCCAAGTTGTTATTTTGTCTACCGCGTCCACTCGGCTTTCAAGATGGACGCTATCATCGACCTGTCTGACGTCGACAAGGCGCTTGATCTTTCGCGCATTCGCTACCAGCTGATGTGAGTCAAGAGAGTCCAAGCACTGAACGATTACCCCGACGATTATGGAGTCCATACCAACTAACATGTGTATTGAACAGTCGTCTAGAAGACACCATCATCTTCCATCTGATCGAGCGTGTTCAGTTCCCCCTCAACAAGAACATCTACATCCCTGGCGCCGTCCCGCTCCCCGACATCGACCTCAGCTTGATGGACTGGTACCTCTGGCAGCAGGAGCGCCTCCAGTCCCTTATGCGCCGCTACGAGTCGCCCGACGAATACCCTTTCTTCCCCGACGCCGTGCAGAAGCCCATCCTCGAGTCGATCGACTACCCCCAGATCCTCCACCCCAACAACGTCAACGTCAACGACAAGATCAAGGAGTTCTATACGCAAAAGTTTCTTCCCAGCGTGTGCCCCGACTTTGGCCGCGAGGATCGTGGTGTTAACAAGGAGAACTACGGTTCCTCTGCGACCTGCGACATCGCCTGCTTGCAGGCCATCTCCCGGCGCATTCACTTCGGCAAATTCGTTGCCGAGTCCAAGTTCCAGTCTGAGACGGAAAAGTTCACAAAGTACATCAAGGCCGGCGATCGCGAAGCCATTGGGGAGGCCATCACCAACAAGGCTGTCGAGAAGAAGGTGCTGGAGAGACTGAAGCTCAAGGCGGAGACCTACGGTACCGACCCATCGATAGGCGCCTCTGAGGCTGAGAGCCAGCGCAAGATCAACGTTGAGGCCGTTGTGGCCATGTACGAGGAATTCGTGATTCCTCTCACCAAGGAGGTCGAGGTAGAGTACCTCATGCAGAGACTGGAGCCGGCGCCCGCCCAATAGCCATGATATAAGGGACACTCGGCGGAAATCAAAGCTCACCACCAGTAAGCGGCGGTTAATAGAAGAACAAAAAAAAAAAAAAAAACCAGCACTGCAGGCAGGAACTGACGATGCGTTAAAATTTCCCGTTCATATTCCCCCTTTGCCGGAGCTTCCATATTTTCGCAATCCAATACAGTAAATTAGTTGGCCGCGCCAATGTAATCCCCAATAGCCCTAACAGCCTGCTTAAACTTGCCCGCCTCGATCAGCATCATGAAGCCCTGTGACTTGACGCCCAGCTCCTGGAACGCGCGCTTGCTGTCGGCCGAGTCTCCTTCCTTGGTAAAAGTGTAGGTTCCCGCACCGACAGCATGCTTGCGCATCTCCTCGTCCTCCGGGTGGAAGTACTGCAAGCCCTTCTCATCGCGGGCCCGCTTGCGCTTCTGCTCCTCCTGGTCCAGGCTCGACTCGACCTCGACGTACGCGCGCGACACCACCAGGTAGTGCGTGAACTCGTACGGCTCCTTGTCGTCGACGGCGTCCGCGATCTCCTCGATCATCATGTTCCACATGGGCGGGATCACCTCGGCCGGCATGTTGATGAGGCGCTCCGAGAGGACGATGCCCACTTGGGCTTTGCCGGAAGTGAACAGCTCTGGAAGGGCGGCCAGGTCCCCAGAAGCGGCGGTGGCCTTGGTGGCCTTGTCGGACAGGTACTCGATCAGCTGCGCGACCGGCTTCTTCTCGCGGTGCTCCCACGCGTTGAGCACGGTCAGGAAGGCGTAGGCGTCGTTGGCCTTGTCGTCCACCTTGCACGTCGAGCCGATGGTGTTCTGCTCGATGATCATGTCGCTGAGTCCCGAAAGGTCGAAGAGCTGGGCGTCCGCATCAAAAAGCTGGCGGAGAAGCGTCTTGACGCCGTGGAAGTCGATGTCCTTGTCGTAGTTGAACAGCTCAAAGTCGACGTTGATGATGTCCATGTCCTTTTTTATTCCCAAGCATCCTGTGTTAGTATTTTGATTCCTCCAGAGAGAGAGTTTCGACGAGGTGTGCAATGGTTGGTTTAACAACCGGGCCCGGTTCATTAAGGTAAGGTAACTCACCTCATCCGAGTCTGAGCTGTCACTATCCTCATCCATCTTATCGACTGTGGGGTCGTTCTGGACGATCTCCTTCTGGGCTTCCTCTCTTGATCTCTTCTTGCCCATCTTGAATGTGGTAATTGGATGGCTGGATAAAAATGATCCTTCCTTGGATTGTTAGTCACAAATTTCACAAAAAATCGGGTTCACGGGGGTCCTTACCTTGTGATATGTGGTTGACTTTGAGGTCACTCAGGCCGTCGAGCTCAAAATTTTGTAATGCAGCCCTCAAGGTTTTGGATCGATAAGAAGCTTATCGCATGCCTGCATGGACCCTAACCCTGTTGTGCTGCACCGATGTCGGATACAATCGAAGACAACACAGTTGCTAGGACAACCAACACACTGGAGAAAAGGGGGTGGCCCGGATGTATTTCCAGCCACGTTGGACCCAGTTGGTGGTGGACGGCTACGATCACGAACTTCAAACTACGCCATTCTCGGAGTCACTGCATATCTATAGAGGCCTTAAAGTCACGGGATAGTCGTGTCCAAAATTGTGGGTTTCGCAGCACAATTACTGCCCTCAATCTAATGTGTATGCTAAAAATCATTGAGATCTTCGTTTTCACCATTGGGTGCTCTTTACAGCAAGCCAACACGTACCCCTTCACTTGTGCTCCATTCCACCTGGAGCACACCGTCCCTCAACATCTCGACACCAGTATATCACCGACAGCGCTCCTGAAGCTGTCGAACAGACAATCCTCCCACTCCTCTCGCGCTCCAATCATCTCACTTGGGTCAACGTGACGTTGTTCCCGGCACCCAGGGCAGCTATCGATGCCTTTTCAGACCCTCGCATAACCAACCCTCGGCAAAGCTCACTTCTCAATCCGTAGCGTGTATCGAGATTACACCTGCTCAGCACCCCAGCCCGCATCCGCTTCGCGCATGTTCGCAGGGGGCTCAATCGAGGGCACGAATTCGAGAGCGACATAGGCGACGCCAACCAGGAAGATGATGGAACCGATAATAATGGTGGCCCAGTGTCCGTGGGGAATGATGCAGCCGACGAAGATGTAAACTGTACAGGGAGTAGAACGACGATTAGCCACACTACCTCAGCAACAGCAGCAGCAGGAGAAGGAAGAGGGGGGTAATAACGTACAGGCACCACGACCGAGGAACGAGAACATGAACGAGGCATAGCGCTGGACCTGGTGGGGGATCTGGAACTCCAGGAGACCGGTGGCTGTAAGAACAGTTGTTAGCGTTTTGGAAACCATTAAACGTTGCTGTCAAAGGATATTTGCGATCACTTACAGACACCGAAAAGGATCGTGTAGCACCCGAGGATGATTGGTTGACTGTCAACAGTGATCTCGTCAGTTTCACGTCCCATACGGTTTCTATCAACCCGCGCAAGGTTCGGGCTAAGTATATGGCCCCCTCTCAGACGTAGGCAGGCGCGCATTGGCAGCCGGAGGGTAACCAGACTCCAAAACCTTGATCAAGTCCGCCGGCCGCCAAAAAATTGCCATCCAAGGTATCCGCTCGAGCAGAGTGAATCGCATTGAATTCCGTGTAGTTGTTGGCTTGTCAACGGGCGCAAAAGGAGGGAACGTACATTCCGAGAGGGAAGAACTGGGAGACACCGCCCAGAATCATGAGCACCGCAACCGCGAGGTTGACGATGCGACTAAAGAGTGGGATATCATGTTAGCAGTAGCTCTGGTCCTTGAATGGGTGCTTGGATTCGCGAAGCATTGGGGACCAGCGGCCTTGATCGCCGTCTTTATGACTTTCTCGGGCTTCATCCACTGTCGCACGGGTGGGCGGGATTGTAAACACAACGTACAAAGAGTCAGAGAGATCCATCCTGGCGTTGTGGTATTGTAAAGCGAATGCGTCGCAAGGGTTGATAGAATGTCGGAGGAAAAGGGTGCGATCTGGTGAGTTCGGGGCAGTCTAGCAATCGATTCGGATCGAGTGTCGGACAGTTGCGCAATTGTAGATATATATGTGACGACGTGGAGGGTGATATTCGACGTCGCGATGGAAGATGTTGTAAGGACTAACAGTCGAAGCTCGAGGTCAGGAAGCTGTGGAGGTTGGCGGCCGGTCACAGCCTCACAGGACGGTCGGGTGGTCCCTAACGATGCGCCTGAGCCGGGGTACATCGTCCACTAAACCCCCAAACGCGCGGCAACGTGGAAGCTCCGCCCTACGACGCTGACGTAGCGTGCGCGCGGCCCTTGTCACGCCTGCGGCCTGTCAAGGCAGGGGCTTTCCATCAACTCTAAACTTCAATTACCTAAGCTTCACCATACAGTCAAGTCTGCAATTAACGATATGAGGCATAACGATCATCCGGACATAACGATCAATTTCTTCGCCACCGTTCCATCTGTGTGGTATTTACAGCAGTATAACGATATACTGGCTATCAAGATTACGATCAAAATCTGGCCCAGTTTAGTATGGTGATCGTTATACTCGATAGGTGGTAGACTTGGGAAACATCACCAACTCTCCCCTTGGCGGTACCTTGACCACAAGTTATCTGCACCCCGAGTACCTGCCCCAGGCCTGCCTTAGCGGCCTTGGCACTACTTGGAGTAACGATAGTCTGGGTATAACGATCGGATTGGCTGGGGAGACCTGATATCGTTAATTGCAGACTTGACTGTAGCAGGGTGTTGCAAATAGGGGATGCAGTTAAGGGGTACGGCGATGAGACGGCTTTTACCACAGAACCAAACCCACTGGACATCGACGAATAGACACAAAACTACCATGCGTATTCTATAACACAAGTTCTTTGTGTTCAAGTGATATTGGGCTTTCCTCAGAAAGACTATGCCATCCGTTGCTATCTATCTATGCAGCAATCAAAACGCAAAGGGTATGCTTTCCCAAATAACTCCATATGTACCCTAAAAATCACAGAATGCCTTCTTTTCAACCTCCGCATATCAGTCATAACCCAATTCGGCAAGCTCCCTTTCCTTTGCCGCCAGCAACTCTCTCATCATTTCGGCCTCGCGCTCCAACGCTGCCCTTCGCTCTGCCTTGATCCGCTCGCTATCGCTTAAAGGATCCCTTGAACCGCTCCGCATGGTCGGAGCTGAGGTTGGAGTCCCAATGACCGTATTGTTTGAGAACGACCCTGGACTGGGTGCTGGAGTCAGGCTGCTCATGGCTGGGGACCGGGAAGGCTGTTGCATCCGTAACTGGTCCGCTGGCGAAGCCTCTCGAGTCATCTCAGAACTCGGTACGGGATTGAGAATGGATTTGATGGATGACAGACGCTTATGACTTTCATTGTCATTATGAGTCGAAGATTCGTTCTCCACGGCGGATATCGACCGCTTCCTTGATGGGGACAGGAATGATGCTGGTGATAGGGACGATTGTCGATCAACCGGGAGCGCCAATGAATGAATTGGGGCCAGCCGATTCTCATAAGTGAGAGATTCATGGGCTCCGTGGTGTGGTTGATTTATATGGGATGAGTGATACTGTCCCAAGTCGGCTGAAGACAGCGGTGAGGCCTGTCTGTTTCGTCGCAATTCATCCTCAGGCACGAGGGTTAATGGTCGTAACGGACGTCGACGGATTCCGAGATTAACAGATCCATCTTCGTTGACCGTACCCTTCTCCATCGGAGTTTCCGGTGCCGGGGGTGGTGAATCTGGAGCCTCACTTGGCTCATTCTCCGCATCACCTCCGGCGGCAGGAATAACACGTTTTCTCCGTTTGATTATTGCCTTTTTCATGGTCACTGGCCGATGCACACCGTGCAACTTGTAATAGAGACCTTCAGTCGAGTTAGCATATTTCATCCCATTCATGGTTGTCCGGACAGTAAACTCATGCACTTACCACACGCATTGCAAATGGTATGACCGGCTTCATCCCTTCGCCAGAGCGGAGTAATGGTAGTGCCGCAGTTTTGGCAAGCAATGACAACGGTAGTGTTTTGCGATTGTACGTGTAAGGCGGTGATATCCACCTCGGTCGGTTCTTCCCCGCTGCCCTCTGCTGCTTGAGATTTCTTGGAAGACGCGGCTGCTGCGCCCTGGCATTTCAACACGTTGAGACTGGCACTCTTGGAAACGCGGTTGTTGTATGCGGGGCAACCACCACACCCCTCCGCACCACCTGTGCCGTTGCATCTTCCGCCTCCAGGGCACGATCCTGACGGCGTCTGATCGGCCGCCACATATGTTGCTCCCGGGTTGCTCGGCAATAACGGTGCAGTTGCTTTGGGGGACAACTTGGTCGGGGCCTGCCTAACATTGCTCGCCATCACACTGGGAGGGCGCCTTATGTTGGCGGGGCGAGCCGCGTTACGCGCCTTTAGGTACAGTCCGCAAGCATTGCAAATGATGGCTCCTTGAGGTGATCTTCGCCAAAGAGGAGTATGTGTTGTACCACAATTGCTACTCAGCGGTTAGTGCTACAGATTCGATCATTAGGAAAGGAATATCCATACCTGCAGACTTGACCTGCATGACCCTGAACAGAAGGCACAAGTCCCAGCGTTGCAACGTTTACCACCCCTACGGTCTCGGTTGAAGATTGTGCTGGTTGGGAGTGTAGAGTTTTTGGAGACTTCTTGCGACCAGATGGACTCTGTGCAGCATGCCCCGCTTTCTTTGAATTCGGCGAGGGCCCGGATTCGGACTTGGACGAAGCCTCGTCCGCCGGTCCGGTTGACTCGTGCTTCGGAGGCTCGTTATTCTCGGTCATTGGGGGTGGCCTTGATGGAAGGGCCGTACGGCTGGGTGCCAAGTTACTTTCGGTGGAAGTTTGGTTGTTCATAAGGCGAATGTCATCCGGCAATGCCATCCCTTCTCGATGTGTTTGTCCTTCGATCTCAACCTAACGATTTGTTTGGTGAAGGCTAGTTATTCGTCTTGAAGATGGGCACAAAGTGTTTGAAAGCCTGCTCGAAAGAAAGTGGATGTTGTACGTCGCCGGGAGTCTCGAGGTTGCGCAGGCTGGCTTCGATGGCGCTCCGTGATCGTCAAGTGATGGAAACGGTATCGAGGTCGGCGGTCAAACACATGCCAAGATCGATCGTTGGAGTTGTACTTGGATGACAAGTAAGCCACCCCAATCTCTGGGCAATATCCGCTAACGATCAGGCGGGATCTTGGCCAAAACAGAGCGCTTGTACCAGGAGAACAGCACGTGTTGGGTGTCCGAAACAGCCGACTGATGGGGAAAATGGCCAGAGAAAGCCGGTGCTACAGACCGCAGCAGGGTGTCGCTGAATCAGGAGTTGGTTATGCTGGAAGAAAGGGCTTGGACAGGGCGTCCGGTTGTGGTACGAGCGGGTTCGCGTTGGTGGCAAGACCTGGACGGTTGTGTACTCCAGTAGAGTGCACGAGGATGGCGAAGTCGGTTGGGATCCGAGGTGACAGATGGAGATGGAGCAAAAGGGTTGGTGGACAGAAAAGGCAAAGCGAAAAAGAGAGCGGGCCTGGGCCGAAGGTTGGTCTAGAGGTTTTCTGTCGTCTTTCCGTCTTTTTGCGTCTTCTAGGTGAGTGGACAGACGAATGTCTGCATATCCTTCCCCCCTTTGCCTCAAGAGTCTCTGTTGTGCTTCTGATTACTACTCCACTGCTCCACAGATCTGTTATCTGATCTACGGATAATCCTGGCGACCAAAGGGCTGAGAGATGGTTGGATACGCAGAGGGCTTCGCCCAGGGGTTGTTGCTGCCGAGGACAAACGCGTCTGGAAGGGAGGGAGGTTCGACAGTGTCTTAGCCTGGAGGAGGGCCACAACAACGTGGTTTGATTTTACAGAACGACACGGAGAGGATTTTGCACAACAAAAATCAAACCCGTATTTGTTCGGGAGACCTGATTTGAGATCATGGGACGTGGAATTGGGCTGGCTACAGGATGAGAAAGGCCCTTTCAGGCCCAGTGTCACTGGTTGACTTGGGGAGATGCCGTAAGGGAATAAGTGACCCACAAAGTACCCTCAATCTGGCCAATCAAAGCCCGCGCAATGTCAGCAGACAGGGCTTAGATGAGAATGACCGGGGTTCCTTGATGCGTGCCTTGGGTACGGGAACGCAGCGACGGGTCTGTAATCCGGGTCAAATTTACTCTGTATTTTTACATAATGCGCCGCCGTCGACTCTCGCTTATTTACATTGGTGTTTCTTTCCCAACTCGTCAGGTTTTAAGCAACCATCACCCCCGTCGAACACATCATATCTTTCCATTTGAGCCTGCTCTACCGCGGACATTTACTCATGTTACGGGCCACGAGATCAGACTCAGTACGATGTGAACAGTCGCGGTGCTACGTACCAATGTCGGGCTCGGAGTTTGGTAGGCATCCCTTCGATGATGGGAAGAGTCCCGCCTCTACCGCCTCAATCAGATAACCTTGGCGCTCCCCTGATCGGCCTATCGTGCATACATCCAGGACACCATACATCTCCTCGTACAACCTTACCAAGATTGGACAGTCCACGACAGTCCACGATAGTTCATAGTGGTCAGCCAATATTATGTAAAACAGCAGTGTTCTTCGTTCATGTGATAGAAAGGAGTTTTGCTTCCGGGTTACGAGCTCGCTAACCTCGTCATCAACTCACCTTCCATACACTAGAATACTAGGCATGAGTCTGTGAGATATCCAACCTCCCTTCAAAGCTCACTGAAGTTGAAATCATCACTACAGTCTTCCGTCGACTACAAGCTCACTCTCTTTACTTCAACCGACTGCCACTCCTCCTCAACTGCGAATACACTGCAACCCCAGTCCAGAGAAAAGAGAACAGTCTATTTTTACTCATCCCCTGAGCGACGTGATCTAATCTTCTGACCGATAAGACACCGATCACCCGGCAGCCGATGATCTGATAGCGATAGCCCCGAAAAAGGGAGATCATTCCATGATCGGGGTTCTGTGGACCCGTACAGCCGTAGTACATGCCAAGCCTTTTTATCAATACGGATCAGTTTATCTTTCGGCCCACTTGGTACCATCTCCGAACTCCACTCTCCATGTGGATTGTTTTCGAACGTTCGACATCCGGAGACCGGAAGCTTCGTTGACAGAGACCGGAGACACCACTTCGAACCACGTGCGGATCTTCTGTCTGGTGGGCAGTGGCTCGGCCGGATCCGTCATCTGATGGATGTTGATCAGCACCCAACTACATTGTACTACGTACACTAGGGAGACTTGACGCCATGATATGACGCTGGTCCTTGACTGACCGGCCAGTAGAAAAAAGTCCTCTCTCGTCCACTATTCAGTGTGATTCGGTTCGCTATCCAGATAGAGGATATGGAGCTTTCATCAACGATGTTCCTAGATACCCTCCGCAGTTCCTAAAAACACCTCGGCTCGATGATCAAGACCCCCAGGCCTCCCAACCAACCGGCATGCTTCCCGGTTGGATTAGGAATACGGGGCATAATCAGCAATACAGTGATTGGCTTCGTATTTGTTGATGTCTCGTGCTGCCATTATGCAGAAAAATTCGTTATGGGACACTACCTAGTACGTACCTAGGATGAGGTCTGTGGAAACGTTGAGGAACTCCACACTATAGATAGCGCTATGTTTAAGGAACCACTTATGTTGACCAGTTTATATTACATGTGCATTGGTGAACATCGATCTTCAGACTTCAAAAGACTTGTATCGTGAGTTCAGACTCACTTTGTCGGTACGTAACTTCCTATGAACAATCCGAACAGAACGAAGCTTTCCATATCAACGCCACTTGTCATTTGGAGTGTTGTGGGCAAAGCATAGTATCTCAACAAATCTTGTGAAAGAAATAACCCATCGAACATACAGGGAAACATGGGCAACAAGCCGTAAGACAATGCCCCACCATATTTCCCCAGCAAACTATCGGTTGATAGAAGTATTGAAAGGCAACCTTCCTCGATCCCATGAACCTTTGACCGGGTTTTTGCGCGTAGTAAAACGGAGAACTGCTTGCAAACCCACGAGAACACAAAGCAGGTATATGTAGAGAGAGAAATTCTGGGTGTGATAGAACAGCAACAACCGTAGCAGGGTATCTTCGAAGCAAGCATATTAGATCTCTAAGGCCGTTACAAAGAGATGTCCATGAGAAAAGACGTGAAAAACTGAAATTGCGGAAGCCTTGAACGCCATATCACCAACGCCAAACCATGCGTTTGCCCGCCCGTCATCTCAGAAATCAGGATCCTTCTTGCTTCTCTGGCGTCGAACTTCACCAATGAATCCATATCTCCGTGCCCTCATCAATGTATCCCGAGCCATGTGAACGGCGATAGCGACGGTCAGTGAGTTCCACAGCCAAAGCCCTCTCGCGTTGAACCTGACTTCTTCGATCTGCACGACGCCTTGTTCTGGCGATGCGGCATCGTAAGTGGACAGCACGAGGGTGTGTTGAACCACGGTGAAAACAAAGAGGGTAGGCGGTTCCGCAACGTACTCCCCAGTGTCCTCGTCCATGAGCACCTCACGCCAACGCTGGGCAACGTCCTCTACCCTCTTCCTTACACTATAAGAAACCTCATGGGCAAAATCTTTCCTGCCGGAGTATTCGTACTCCAGCAGCAGAAGCAGCGGAGGAAACTTGCACTTGTCCAGCCCTGCATCTTTCAAAGCCCATCTCCAATAGCGGCTGATGGTTTTTGCGGTGTATGGCCCCATCAGTTCGCGCTGACCAAGCCTCTCAAAGTCCAAGATGTGCTGGGTGCAAAGGAACACCGACTCGAGTGCTTTACAAGCTACAGGAGAGCAAGCTAGTCAGCATAAACAGGTAGAAGACGCAGATGAAAGTTTGAGTAGCATACGTACCAGCAAGTTCATTCCCATAGGCCTTGATAATAACCTCCTTCCTGCTATCCTCTGGCGCGAAGACATGAGTGAGATTGCCCTCAGCGATACCCCACATCTTGTAACTCCATCGCCATGAAGCTGGCATCACCGGGTGAAGGCCTCTTAGAAAGATAAGTTTGTGGAGATGACGTTGCTCCTCATTCCAGTCCTCGTATCCAGAGACACGCTTTATGACCTTAGCATAGTCTTGGAGGTGGCGAGGGACTTCTTCATATTGGTCCCAGTTACTGTTGGTGCTATACGCCGGATTGCGAGACGTCTCACGCGTCAAGCGCTTGCTGGACTTTTGGGTGTGGTCGTTATGATAACCCCGGTTGTCATCAATATCGTCCTCGTCGGCGCTGTCGTCGTCATAATCGTAATCATTCTCGGTCTCGTCTTCCTCGTCGAAATCTGCCTCATCAGTCTCGGATCCTTTGATGGAGGGCGATATGGCCACCTCGATAGTGGGGTAAACCAAATCCTTTGGCTTCCTCCGAGGTGTAGTCTGTCTTCCACGAGCAACATAACCTCCACGAAGGTCCAGTTTTGCGCTGCTGTCATCGTCCGGTGTATAATAGAATTCTGTGAAGCTTGGAGAGCTGATGCCTAGCTGGGCTTGGAGTAGAAACATGTCGACATCACCGTCGGCGTCGGTAATAGTGGGGCTGGGAGTGGCCATCGTAGAAGGTCGCATGTTCCTTGCGCGTGTTTGGTAAGGCATGTAACGCTGGGCTCCTGACTTTCGAGGTGAGGTTTTCATGTTGAAAAGAAACAAGGGAACCCGAAGAGAAAAGGAAGAATGATGGGAAAAGCTCAAAAGAACGTCAGGCTCTGCGGAACTCTCTGATGTGATGTAAAACTCGGGTGATGTGAAAGTGAAAAGAAGACCGCAGGTCAAAATCGAAGGGTGATCGAAGCGATCCAGAGTGGGGATGGAGGATCAAGTGCTCTTGCAGTTGATTTCTTTGTTTGAAAGACGATGCTCGACGGGGTGCAGAGCCGTAAGACAGCTGGAGTGTTTGCGGATGGGCGAGTTGTGATCAGTCGGCTTTGATGAGGGGTCCTCCTGTCCCGTCCGGATTGGGAGTTGGAGTCTTCTTTGTCTCGAAGTCGGGACAATGAGAACAATGCTGTAGTCTAGATGAAAGAGCGCTTTTGGCGGGCAACCTGAACGGAACCGGGAAGTGAGCTTTGTTTGTCCTTCTTCAGTGACAGTGTCGGGGAGAGACAAGCATGAGGTAAACAGCTTTCCGCAATGCCGGCATCTACATCGATGTTATGCGGCCAAAGCTTGGGCACCACGCATCCAACACCCGATGAGATGTCTTCAACGCCGCACGTCAAGAGAGGTGTAGGGACGAAATTTATAATTGGTTCGGTGATGACAGGATAGCCTCACGACTCCGTTGGAACTTTTGACTTGACGACGTCGGCGCCCAACCCGACCAGTGGCTGATTTTTTTGGTCGAGGTGTGGTCAACACGGTTCAATGAGAAGGTGCCACCCAGCCGGTTGCCTGGACAATAGGGAAGTCACGATCGATGCGGTCCGATACTGCATCCCATTCGATCTCTCCTTCCATCTAGTCGACTAACAAGGCTGTGTGCCTGCCGATTTGGTAGCTCCTTCCATCTCGGCTCGGTTCGTGTTCTCTCCTTCCCGCTGCCTGGTACAACGATACTTCGGAGCATTCACTTGATGCTGACGGGACTTAAGGCAGCTGCTTGTGTCACCATCCTGATGCCCAACTCTCAACGGCTAGGATGAGACGAGTTCTGAATATCTTTGAAGCGATGAGTCGTCCATCCACACACGCTTACAGTTTAAGTTGTAAATTCTTCAACTCATCCCTGGCTCGGACGGTTGGACAATGCAGTCGAGTAATGTCTAAGGGTTTCCCATGTCAGCGCACAAGAAACATGAAACGCCTGACGAAGTTGCGACATGTGGGGTTTGCAATTGGTTTATCGTTATAAATGTGATGTGGAAGTTGAGCGCTCACACCACGATACAGCCATGCGATTGCAGAGTGAATGGTGGTTTCAAGCCATTGTTGTTCTGTTCGAAAATCTATGACCGACGTCACCGTTGTGGATGCAGAGCTAAGGAGGTACGTACTGTGGGGCAATGCTTAGGTAACCGGACGTAACAGGGGAGCTGGGTGAGGGGACCCTGTTGTCCGTTTGCCGTGGGGCGACCACTCGGTTTTGCGCCTAGGGACGGTGGGGAGTCCGAGCGTCGGGGTGCCGACCACAGAGAGTGGTGTGGGTGGCTCCAATGCTGCTTGCTTTTCTTGACCATTCGCGACGCGCCCCGGACTTTGAAATCCCAAAAAAAAAGTCCCCGTCCCAAGCTCGCCGCAGGCTTCATTCACCGCAAAGACAGCCAACTTCACCCAAATCTTACCTTGCGCTGTCATTTCTAATAGCCCCAATAGTCATAACCCACATCAATTGCAATTGGATCGACGGTCAACATGACGACTGACTGGAGCAAGCTTACAGTCGTTGACCTACGTCAAGAGCTCAAGCGCCGTGGGCTCTCCCAGGCCGGTAAGAAGGCCGACCTTGTCGAACGCTTGACTGTCGACGACCAGGAGGCCCAGACATCGCAACAAGAAGGAGACGCACCCCCAGAGGCGGAGCAGGAGGAGGACAAGGAACAGGATCAGGAAGCAGAGGCCACCAGCGCACAAGCTGTTGAGACTGCACCCGAAGATGAAACCACAAAGAGCCCCGGCCGCCCTGCCCCGTCGCCGGTGAAAGTTCCTTCGCAAGAACCTCAGCCCGAAGCTGTCTCTGCCTCCCCAGCTCCTGAGCCAGTTGATCTCGAGGAGAAGTCAACCACTGCGCAAGACGCCACACAAACAAAACCGGACGTCAAACAAGAGGAAGCAAACGAGCCAACAAGAGAGTCCGCCGCAGAATCTGCGCCCGAAGCAAACAATGTTCCTCCGGTCAAAGACGACACAACTGAAGAAAAGGAAGAGAAGGTCGAAGAGAGCGTATCTACCGAATCTGCACCTGTGGCACCTGAACTCACTAGCGATACGTCTAGCAGAAAGCGCAGATCTCGCAGCCCCCCTCCGGAGGAAGAAACGTCTAGGAAGCGTGCGCGCCCTACCGAGCAAGAAGACGAAGATACACGCATGAGTGGGCTTGAAAGTCAACCCCGCGAAACAGTGCTACCCCTCGATGACGAGCAGGGCGGCAAAGACGCTTCCTACGCCACTATCCACCCCGAGATTCCACAGGTCGCCGACTCAGAGAAGGTTTCTGAGATGTACGAAGCACCACAGCACCGTGAATCTTCCGAACCGCGCGATTCGAATCATCGTGACGAAGAGGAGGAGTCTCGCGACCGTGTAAAGACCGAGGCCGACCTCAAGCAAGAATCCCCCGACCGGGCAGCGTACGACCGAAGCGCTGTAAAGTACGAGGCCGATATGGACATTGACGAGCCAGACGTTGCCCCCTCCGAACACCCCGCCACCCAAGCGCTATACATCAAGAACTTCATGAGACCGCTCCGCCCTCACATTCTCCGTGAATACCTCGAAGAGCTCGCCGCACCCCCAGGCAGCTTGCCGGATTCCGACTCCATCCGGGATTTCTACCTCGATCAAATACGCACCCACGCTTTTGTCAGCTTCACCTCCGTCGCGGCTGCCTCGCGCGTTCGTGTAGCTCTCCACGGAAAGATTTGGCCTAATGAGCGGAATCGGAAGGAGCTCTGGGTGGATTTCATCCCTCCCGACCGGGTGAACGAGTGGGCGGAGACGGAGCAATCCGAAGGCGGCCGCGGCAATCTCGCGCGGTGGGAAGTTCGCTACGAGCGTGATGACGAAGACGGCAACATCACCACCCGCCTCGTCAACGCCGAGCTCGAGCCGGCGCCAGCCGTCGTGGCTGCCGCCGCTGCTGCTTCCGCCACCCGCGGATCAGTATCCTCAGCAGCCCGCGAGCCTCTTCCCCCTCCAGTTATCCCCTCTGGCCCCGCTGCCGGTCGGCAACATCCCGGCATTGAAGGCGCGCCCTCAGGCCCCCGTGGCCGCGGCGGCCGCGTGCCCCAGCCCGCACTCACAGGCGACGAAATGAAGGCGACCCGCACCCACCCGTCGCTGCTCTACAGGCCCGTTAACGCCGAGCTTGCGGAGCGCCGCCTGCAAAACATGCGGTCGTTCTACACCCGCGACCGGCACCGCGACATGGGCCGCGAGGACGAGATCAACCGGTACACGTTCGAGGACAACGATTCGTTTGTCGATCGCGGAAAGGAGGTGTTTGTGGGCATCCGGCCGCCACATCGCGAGGCGGAGCGTCGTCGTGGTCGCATGGGCGGCGGCGGTGGTGGTGGTGGTGACGGCGGTCGTGGCGGGCCGCCCCCCCCTCCCTTTGGCCGGTCCCGTGGTGGTGATCGGTATCTACCCGGTGGTGACCGTGGTGGTGCAGGAGGAGGACGTGATGAGCCGCCTCCGAGGAGGGGTGGTGGTGGCGGTGGAGATGAACCTAGGTCGAGATTCGACGGAGCGCCATTGCCTACGTTTGGGGGTGGTCCTCCTAGGAGACGGAGACGCGGCCATGGTGGAGGTGGAGGTGGAGGCGGCGGCGGCGGCGGCGGTGGTGGGTTCCGTGGTGATCGATACTAGAGGGATCGATACTAGAGGGCCTGCCTACCTGCTATCCAGTCCCCTGTCTTTCAAGGAAGAAGAAGAAAAAAGGAGCGGCGTCTGGGACGCTCGGCAGTTAATAAGTTCCAGTACAGACAGTATTGTGGTTCACAGAAGTCGTCGTTCTGATAGTCTTTCGGGCATGTACATATAGCAAAAGTACTCACTGCATGGACGGCACGGCATGTGTCAGCATCGCGGGCCGGACCCCAACACAAAAGAAGTTTTCTACACTGTAAAAACATAGAAATGTACGGGTAGACAGCAGGATAAGCAGCGCAGGGAGGGGTTGACGCATCCTTCCAGTTGAGGGTGCGAATGTGCCTACACTAAGCGAAGAAGGCTAAGCGAAGAAGAGCAGAAATAAAGAATACAGTACAAAGAAGCATTGATGAATGAAGCATTGTTCGCACATGTTTCATGAGAGTCCTATCTGACGAAGACAACTACTTTCTATCTTGAGATGACTGCCATTTACTAGAATGAGGAGTATTTGCTTAATAACATTATGAGTTTAAGACAAGGGGAGACTGGGTTTCACAGGACCTGAGGCTGTTTACGCTTCAATGAAACCATGTTCCCTAGCAACCAGTGTTTACGCTGTCAACATGACCCCTGAATGTTGAAGGGGACCAAGTTACGGCAAGTACTTGACTGGAATATCATAGGACAATCACCAGGAACGGATAGAATGCAACGACTAGAAGAGGTTTGAAGCGCATTGGTATGTATTTACTACATATGATCGTCTCTGCGCCATAACAGCCTAATCCCGATTGAAACTTGCTGATTTCGCCCTTGAAGTAGTAAAAAAGATATCATAGTCCCCAAACCATTATTAACGAGAGGACGTCGCTCAAAAAAGTCCCTTTTACAAAACCCATATTTTATTGTCTGTTAAAACCCAGAAACCCAAGACCAACAACAAAAATCATTCATCAGAAAATGAAAAAGACGTTCTTGCCGCTTAAGCAGCGTTAGCAAGAGGAGTGGGCTCAACGCCAACACGCTCCTTGCTGAGAATGTCAATCATCAACTGAGAAGGCCTGTTGTCACGGTAGACCTGGGAGTTGCTCTTGAAGAGCTCGACGTTCTCCATGTACTTGTCGAAGAGGTAGGAGGAGTCCATGGGACCACCCTTGGCCTCGGGGTGGAACTGGGTAGAGAAGATGGGGCGGGTCTTGTGCATCATACCTTCGTTGGAGCCGTCGTTAAGGTTGACGAAGTACTCCTTGAAGTCGCTGGGGAGGGTGCTGACATCAACGGCATAACCGTGGTTCTGCGAGGTGATGTGGCACTGACCGGTGGTCAAGTCAAGAGCCGGGATGTTGTGGGCACGGTTACCATACTTGAGCTTGATGGTCTTGGCACCAACAGCGAGGGCAAGAAGCTGGTGACCAAGGCAGATACCCATGATAGGAACAGAGGAAGTCTCCATAAGCTTGGCAAGGCTGTAGACGGTCTCCTGGCAGTGAGTGGGGTCACCGGGGCCGTTGGAGATGAAGACACCATCAAAGTTGTCGGCAACCTTGTGGATGGGGTAGTTGTAGGGGAAGACGGTAACGGAGGCGCCACGGCTAACCAAGCTGCGAAGGATGTTCTCCTTGACACCGCAGTCGATAAGAGCGACGTGGAACTTGGCGTTGGGGTTGGTGACCACGAAGGGAGCCTTGGTGGACACGCGCTTGACGAGGTTGATCTGGCCAGGGTCGATGAAGCCCTCATCCTCATCTGCGTCGTACTCGTCGCCAATGGAGATCCTGGCGAGGGAGGAACCCTGCTCACGGAGGTAGGTGACAATCGCACGAGTGTCAACGCCGGAGATGGCGGGAATACCCTCGCTGGCGCACCATTCGCCCAAGCTCTGAACAGCGGTCCAGTGGCTGTACTGGGTAGCGACATCGGAGACAACGATACCGGCGCACTGGATGTGGGGGGACTCGAAGTACTTGAGGAGGTTGAACTGGTCACGCTCGTTCGAAGGGACACCGTAGTTGCCAATCAGGGGCTGGGTGAAGACGAGAATCTGACCGCGGTACGAGGGATCGGTCATCGACTCGGGATAACCAACAAGGGAGGTGGTGAAGACGGCTTCACCAGAGATGTTGGAGTTGGCACCGAAGGCGGTACCCTGGAAAACGGGGCCATCCTGTACGAGAACATGTCAGTTTGGAGAAGGATGAGGCATAGAGAATGTTAAAGAGGGCTTAGTTGTAGGTACGCACCCTGATGGTGAAGGTGGCCTCGGCGCCGGTGGCAGCGGCAGTAGTGCGCGGCTCACGGGCCGGCATGTTCCTGCCCTTGCTGCCGGTAACGGCGGGCTGACTCAGGTTGCGAACCTGACGGGCGGCGACGCCATTGAGGGCGGAAGCCTTGGGGAGACGAGCGGCCAAGCGAGAGAACATCTTGACTTCAAGGGTGATGGGGTGTGGTGGTGATTGGTAAGGCTGCTGGGTAACGAGAGGCTCCTATGCGTTAAGGGCTCTCCACAGATGGTCTGCAACACAGAATTTATCGTCAGTATTCCTACCCGAAAGCGGTGAGTCAACCCGGACTCGGGGGTCGGAGATGCGGACCTGAGAGATAATCCTATAAACGCAGTAAGATTAGTTTTGGTCAAACACAACAAATAAACGGCAAGCGGCAGAAGTGAGAAAAGAAGTTCCCCCAGGATGGCTGCTGCGATATCTTGAGACGGATCCGTCGAGCTAAGCCTTGAGAATCACAGATGTCCACATCTATAAAACTGACTTGAAGCGGAATGGCGCCAAGCATCCAGGACGTTGGGTATGGCGGGTCATCCCAGCTACTCCGATACAGCATCGCGAGTCAGGCTGGTATGTTTCATTGCTCATCCGGGGAACTTCTTTGTGGGCTAGGTGGGATGATGGCTGAACATCATGACTATGGAGGGGTTATCGCGTTATCGTACCTGAGAGGTGAAGACTGACGGGCGCCCGTTCATAAGGGCAGATTGTGACAAAACAAGTTCAGCTGAGGGAAAAAGGTTTGGACGAAAGAGTCCGAAAGTCGGGGGAACCGATTGGGGTTTTGAGTGATTTGCAGTTGGGCAAAAGTTGATGACGGAGATTTAGAGTTGTAGAGGAGGGAAACTTGGATGCGCGCGAGATAAAAGAGGGTGCGAAAGTGGGAGAGGCAAATAGAAAAAGGGCGGCATTTCATTGGATCCGGCCGAATTTGTGAGCTTTTTGTCTTTTTCTGCCGCAGTGGCAGGGTCGGCGGCGACCTGATTGGTCCATGACTCGGTGACTCCCGCTGCTAGCGAGTCCCAAAGGCCGATTTACGGGGACCGAGGGGTAATTGATCGCGTGTTGGGGGAGTTGGGACGACTGGGACTTCGTTGGGACGCTGCGAGTTCCACATGCACTTTGGCCATCACGGTCACCACCCCTACTAGTCCCGGAGCCTCACAACTGGAATCCTCCATCCGGTCCTCAATATCGCAACCTCCGCCCACAACCCCAGCCACGGCATTCACAGAAAAGCGACTCCAGCTCGGCATCTCATGCCCGGGGCGCCCCCAAATCTCGGAGTCGGAGTGGTCGGGTCCCGCCGAGCCCGCCTACTGCCGCAGATAAAGGTGGATCCCCCGCCCTTTCGGTGACTCAAGTTGCGGGGACTTGTAGGATCGCGATTCGCTTCGCTTTCAAGCTTCTGAAGCTCCCAAACCAGGTTGCGCCAGAGCCGCCGTCGTGCTGTACGAACAACGGAGGTTGCACGCACACAGCGATAGGGAACAATCAATTCTGGCACCTGGTTCCAGCATAGAGTCCCGGCGACAGCACACCCATTCAAAAAGGCATCGTCACCAGCTTGTCAAACCACGTAAGTAGCATCCTTGCGGTGGTGGTACCTTACAGCAGCCAAGCACCAATACGTGGGGGATGACAAGCTCCCACACGTCACATTGCATTTGATACATCGCGTAGCATCTGAATGTTGGGCATTACCGCTTTGGACGAATTCAGCTTCCTCGGCCGAGCACACACAAGATAAAAGCAAGGGGGCAGAACACCTGGCGAGGTTTGCATCACTTGAAAACCGCAAGACACGACACGACACAATACATAGCCTCCTCCTACTGTTGCACTTGACGCGACACGTCGTGCGACGAAGTTGGCGCCAATGTGGCCGGCTGGTAAAGCTTCTTTCATCTCAACTGGCCAGCTTGTCGCGGAAGCATGCATGAATAAGCTCCAGGCCCCCAGCCGTCAAGGTCCCCATAAGACGGCGTGACGTCCCGACGGGTTTTTAGAAACGCATTGTATCCAAGTCCGTATTTACAACATAGCTTTAGGGATCTGAACTTTATTCTTTCTATCCCAAAACAATGTCTTTGAAACAAGATCCTGGGAGTCAGCAACTGGTTGATGTATAACCGGTTTAAAGAGCACCAAGCTCCTTGAGCTTCGAGACCAAGCCATCCACATCCTCGACCTTGCCACCACCCTGTCTCGGGGGAGGCTCTGAGCGACAGAGTTAGCATCAAGCTTCCATCAGCCTTGTACGGATCGTAGTCCTTACCGGTGACCTTGATAGTCTTGAGCCTCTTCTCCGCCGTAATACCGTAATCCGCCAGCGTCTTCTTCTCAAGCGGCTTCTTCTTGGCCTTCATGATGTTGGGCAAGCTCGCGTACCTGGGCTCGTTGAGGCGCAAGTCGGTCGTGATGACCATGGGCAGCTTAGCCTTGAGCGTCTCGACACCGCCGTCCACCTCCCTCGTCACCTGCACGGAATCGCCGCCGGTGAACTCGACCTTGCTCGCCTGGGTGGCCTGCGCCCAGCCCAGCAGGCCGGCCAGCATCTGGCCCGTCTGGCCGGCGTCGTCGTCGATGCTCTGCTTGCCCAGGATCACCAGGTTGCTCTTGTTCTGCTCGGCGGCGGCCTTGAGCAGCTTGGCGACGCCCAGGGGCTCGAGGTCCTCGCCCTCCTTGGTCTCGA
This sequence comes from Neurospora sp. CHS-2018b, assembly GCA_009806015.1. Lineage (NCBI taxonomy): Eukaryota > Fungi > Ascomycota > Sordariomycetes > Sordariales > Sordariaceae > Neurospora > Neurospora sp. CHS-2018b. The sequence goes on from RAOV01000006.1 coordinate 1,632,014, forward strand.
CGTGGATGGCGCGGTCGGCGCCCATGGCCATGGCGGTGCGCAGGATGTCCTGGGCCTTGGTCGGGCCGGCGCTGATGACGCAGATGTCCTCGACGGGGGTCTTCTTGCCCTCGCGGATGCGCACGCTCTCTTCGACCGAGAGCTCGTCGAACGGGTTCATGCTGTGCTTGACACCGGCCGTCTCGACGCCCGTCTGGGCCTTGTTGACTCGCGGCTTGACCTGTAATTGATTGAAGGGTATCCACATCAGCCATCTGTACTCAAATAGGTACAACAGCATTCCATGTAATTGCGAAGCAGGGACTCCATATCTGGATTGTTGTATGATGCGTGGGCGCGCTGTGTTCTTGTTGCTATCGACTAGGTAGGTAGTAGAAGGATGGAAGACATACCGCATAGTCAATAACCCGCTTGACGGGCACCAATATCCGTAGGGCTGACATTGTTTTGTGATATCTGGGGAAAAGGGTGGGATGAAGGTGGGTGGACTCAATGGCTTGAGCTCTGGTCGCAATCACATTAGTAGGAGGGGAGAACGACTCAGTTTCAATGATAGGACGGGGGGACGGGGCGGGGAACGGGGAACGGGGTATGTGGTGATGAGCATGTGACTTGGTGTGGGTCCCTGTTTCTGATTTCTGACACCCCGTACCCTGATTTCGATTCTTAGACTTTTACTATACATACAGACTACTAGATTGATTAATACTATTACCACCCTTCTTAACCTTCTTAGATCCATTTACTATCTTAATACGGATTATCGTTATTCTTGACTCCTATCTATTAGTCTTTTTTTGGAAGTCGTACCCGGAAATTTGCTCTACTTCCTATCGGTACGTAAGATTAAGCGTATCGGAGAAGACTGCTTTCTCTATATCTCCAGCCTATTTTGTATGTAAGAATCAATTATTATTTGCGGCAAAATATATTACCCCTCCTTAGAAGGATTTGGATTATCGTTTTATATCCTACTTTTATTCCGAAATACGCGGTACTCCCTTATAACCGATAGTTTACTATATACCTCTATACTTCTAACGCTTTCCGAGATTATTAGTTATATGTTACTAATTTCTAATTACTAATTACGAATTCTAAATACTTGCTTATAGTTATTAATTATTAATTACTAGTTACTACGATATTACCTATTTTCTTTCTATAAATAAGTTTCGGTTTCCTTATTCTATAGTCGAATTATTTCCCTTTGATTATATTGTATTAAATTCCTTTATAAACCTAAGACGCGACTTCGAAATCGACGCGTTTCTCTTATATATATTAGAGAAATAAAAAATATATTAGATTATATATAGGGAAGGCTAGGCTGGCCTTAAAGACTATTAAGTAATAAAATAAGAAGAATTAAATACCCTATTTACAAATATAAAATAAGTTCCCCCCTACCTTCTTAGGACTTTTTCCCTCGATTATTAAATTATATTTTTTTAATTTTAAACCCTATACTTAAAATCTTTTGGATTATAATAATAATTAAGTTTATTAAAATAAGCAACGTAAATATTATACCCTACTTCGGTTTCTTCTATTACTTTAAACCTATATTAGAACCGAATTCTATTTTTTTGACTTCCTATACGCGAACTAAATTTTATAATAATCGAATAATACTTTAGGACTATTTAACGCGCCGATCTATACCCTAATCCTTAAGTCGACGGCTCTTTAAATATACCGTTCGACGATTTAGACGGTAAGTTAAACTATATTTTATATAAATTATCGTCCTTTATCCTCCTTAATTCAATTATATAGCCCTTTTTAGGACCCTATATAGGAAGAGTTCGGTCTCCTAGCCCTCTATAATATACTATATACTATTCGCCTAACTCTATTTCTTTTTAGACTATTCGGTTAATACTTAATACCTAACGATTTAAATACTTTAATAGTCGTTTTGTAGCTTCCTGTTAATTGAACTGTATTTATTAGGAATTTTAACGAGCTGGATATAGATTTATTAGATTACTACTTAACTTAGTAATTTCGGCCATCGATATAATATATACGGGAGAGGCTACTATTTATTTTAATAGTAATTACTAAGTTATAACTATTTTAGAAAAAGCCCGTCTTAGTATAGTTACTAAGGAAAATATTATAGCGTTGGAAGAATCTTTTATTAAAAGGTTCCCTTCCTTAATTTTTAATAATAGTTTTAAAGATCTATATATAGAAATTAGAGATTTGAATTAGAAGGAAGATAAGTCCCTTACGGCTTATTTTTTAAGGATTTCTAGTCTCTTAAATCGTATTAATTGTAAGGATGTGCTTAAAGATTTAATTTTAGCTATAGGATTACGTTTTACTAACCTAGAGGAATATATATTTAAGAACGTTATTAAACGTTTTGCTTTAGGCCTTCGTCGCCCTAATTTAAAATAGGAAGCTATCGATAAGGGTACTTTTAATTATAGAGCCTTATAATAATATTATAAAACTATTCGTACTTATATTAAAATATTAAATTAAAAGGAAGTTGTTCGTCGTTAGTATAAAAGCGAGATACGGGTTTAGGCACTTAAATATTATATTTCTTAGACTTCTTTAAAGCTAATAGAAGAGGTCTTTACTTAATATTATTCTAATTATACCTTTACCTAATCGTCCTTTCTTTAGGTATACGGTTAGAATACCGGATTTAGCCCTACATTTCCGGCTACCCTTTATTTAATAATACCGGTACTCCTAACGTTATATTATAGCGGAATTTCTATTACCCCGCCTATAACTAATTAATAGTTTAACGTTATAGTATTACCCTAGCCTCCTATTTTAAAGCTGTATACTCCTCCGGCTACGGTACTTGCGATATCGAAACCGTCGGTATCGATTACTCCTATTATAGCTCCTATATTAAAGCCCTTCGGCCTTAGTTCGACTTTAGGTAATGCCCGCCTTTTTTAGAAACCTTTACTACTTAAATAGATTAATCCCTACCCCCTTTTATTTTGTAAAATTTTTAATTACCTAATTGTAAACGGTAGTAAAATATTAAGAGGTCTGGAAAAATACTATTGGATATATAATAAAATTAATTATACCCCTCAAATATATATGGCTCGGGATTGTATTGCCCCTCCTAATTAGAGGTTTGTTAAGTAGGAATTATTCTATTTAAAAAGGGATTCGTTAGAAATTATAGAGAGGGTAAAAATTAAGAGAAAGTAATAGGAGGCCGCCGGGGTAATTAATAATTTTATAAATTTATTAATTAGTGGATTCTAAAGTATAGTTAATAAAAGGATAGAAAAAACGGAACCGAGGGTAACCCTATTTAATACTTCCTAGTACCGCGCTTCTTATAAGACGGATATAGAGTTTAATAATGAAGGTTCGGTTATTTTTTAATTAGTACTCTATTTGGATTCTATTTATTTAATAATAGAGAAGGATAAAAATTCTAATTCAAACGATGAACTTTTTAGAATATTTACTAATATCTCCTCTAAATTAGCCGATATTATAATAAAGAAGAGGAGGAGATAGGATAGTACGTATATTCCGGTAGAATTTTATTTAAATATAAATAGTGAGGGGGATTCGGCTAATACCGGTTCGAAGAGAAAAGCTAAGGGAAAGGAGAGAGAAGTTGTCCCAATACTAATCTCGACGCGGCCGATTACCAAATTGCCTATTTGGCAAGAATACCCTTAGCTTAAATATTTTCCTTACAACCCGGTAGGAGGATAAGCTATATAGAAATAGGACCCTGTTTCGTCCGTCCAATAATAGTAAGATCCTTAATAGTAAATTTCTAACCTATTTTAATAATAAGTCCCTATTTAACCCTAGTAATAGGTCCTTATTTAGCCTTAGTAATAGGTCCCTATTTAACTTTAGTAATAAATCCCTATTTAGCCTTAATAATAGGTCCCTATTCAACTTTAATAATAAATTCCTAACCTACCCCAATAATAAATCCCGGTTTAGCCTTAATAGTAAACTCCTATCCAATTATAATAGTAGACCCCTATTTAACTGTAATAGTAAATTCCGATTTATTAAATCCCGAATAATAGTATACCGAAGGTTTCTAAGTTACTTAACGTAGATAGAGAATCTTCCTTTAACGTTATTTTAAAGCCGAGGCCTAAAATTAAGGCTATTAGAAAACGTTGGTCTAGGTTTAGGGAGATTAAAGGTAGAAAGGGGCAGGGTCCTTTTAATTATAAAGGACTATTTAATAGGACGGATATATATTTAATATTAATAGAGTTTCTATAAGTATGCCTTAACGGAGCGAAAAATATCCGTATATTAGGGACCCGAATTCCGGAGAAAGCTATTAAGGCCGTAAAAAAATATATGGAGTTTTATTCGACCGAGTTTATTAACGTACCCCGTATAATAAATCGCTCGGCGAAAAATAAATTTTCGAATATATTGGCCTTAAATTACAAGGACGTAAAAGCCTTTTATTTTAACGGCATCCTCTCCTATAAAGTCGGAAACAAATAGCTTTTATATAAATTAGAGTACGTTATATAAGCTAATTAGGATTCCAATATTAATATTATTAATTATAATTTAGCGTCGAAATTGGGCCTCCCTTTTTTTAATTTGGCTAAGGTTGGCTATAACGGTATATTATTAAATATTTTTAATAATAGGCGGATAAAGATAATTTAGTATATAATATTTAAAATCGATATTAAAGGTATTAGGAGAGATATATAGGCATTAATTTTATAACGGGTAGATAGAGAGTTTAATAGGCTATTATTAGGAATGCTGTAGTTATACGATATTAATACGATATTAGATATTAAGGGTAATCGATTACGTATTAGGTTAGAAGAAGAGGAGGAACTTCGAATTTAGTTATAAAGTCCTAAGTTAAAATTTGTATCTACTTAGAAGTTTACCCTATAGCCCGCTAATATAATAATAAATAGCGAGGAGGCGGATAACGAATTTGGGGGAATAACGGAGTTGGAGTCGGACTATAAGAGTACGGATAAGAATATAATTATAAATATTTCGGGAAATTAAATTATTAGGGTGGATTTAAGTAAATCCCTAAATTGCCCGGCTTAATAATTTTATCGAACTTATCCTTTATATTCGATAGACCTAAGTAAGGGAAGTCCTACCCCCCTACAATTGTACTTAAAGATTTAATATTCTTAAGAACTTCGGCACCCCGTATTAATTCGGCCAATCCTTAGAATTGTAAGTATCGTTCTCTTATATCCCTATCTATAATTATTAATACAAAATATATATTGGCGGCTTTATTCGGTATATAAGCGAATTCTATATCTAATTTTATAATACTCCTAAAGACGAATTTCCTAACCGACCGACGAATATAAAGAAGATTTATAGTATTAAGCTAGGAGGTGTCTAATAAGGCTATAACTACCTAATTTAAATCCTATAGTATATAATTTGGCCTATTAATATTTAAATTTTAAAAGATAGAGGTTATAAGAGTTTACTATACGTGGAAGGACTTTAATAGGAAGTTTATTATAGATATTCCTATAACGGACCTAATCGAATATAGAGTAATATTAAAGGAGGGAGTTAAACCGTAGAACAAATTAAGGAGGAAAAGGTAATTACCCGGATACTAATACTAAATATAGAAATTAATATAAGAGGGTCTTAATAGCAGGATATTCGAATTAACGATAATCGCTAACGGCCGCCCTTCTAAATAGTTAATTGAACCTAATTTAGTTAATAAATCCGATAATACTTCCGAATAGGACGAACCCCGATTAATTATCAATTATAGTAATATCGAGGAGGTTATTCTAAGTACTTTTATTATTCTACTATAGGAAATATATAATTACTTATCTAACCCCTCTGTTAGATATTTTTCGGGCTTCGATTTTAAATATATATATTAATCCGTCGCCTTAGCCAAAGAATATCGACATATATTCGCTTTTAAACTACCGGGATTCCCTTAATTACAACCTATAAGAATATAATAAGGCTCGAAGACAATAGGTTTTACTATAACTTTATTAATAAAAATCCTATTAGGAAGGATCCTAGAACTGAATTTAGAACTATTATTTATATACCCTTCGAAACTTGGCGAGCTTCTACTTTGTATCTTCTATATAAATAATTTTTTTACGATATATAGTTCGTGGGAAGAATAATGGCCATTTATCCGTAATTACCTATTTCTACGCGTAGGATAGGGAATATTAAAATTTTTATTTAAAAAATTGAAATTAGGTTTTGACGAACTACTTTATATAAGTATAGTATATCGAATTAGGGGTGTTATACTAGTAAAACCAAAGAAAATAGCCAAACTTAAAGTATAGCCTATCCTATAAAATTAAATAGTAGTTAGGGTATTCTTAGGGGCCTATGGACCCTGTAGACGATAGATTCCAAACTTCGTAGAAATAGTGAGGCTTTTAAACTAACTAATTAGAAACGTAAATTAGAAGTAATTATCGTTAGAGGTACTATTATTTACCCTATTGAAAGAGAAGGCTATTTTTACCGTAGAAATATTTAAGTATATTTACGGCCAAATAGTAGAAATATTTATTAATTCTTCGTTGTTCGTTTATAAATACCTAATATAGCAAATATAGGGAGATAAGGGAAAAGTCCTATTAGTATATAATAGTTTTCTCTTATTTCGGATATAGAAGAATTACGGGATATATAAGAGAGAATTATTAGTAATTATAGAATTCGCTCGCAAATATTATTATTATTTTATAATTTTAGAAACGTCGATTATTTAGATAGACTATATACTTATTATATAATTATTAGAATTAAATAGGGTAGAAGGTATATATACGAAATAGGCTTTAGAGTTTCGATTATTAAATATTATTATTAAGTATATAGAGGGGAAGAAGAACCTAATGGCGGATATACTATCGAGAACCATTTTTGAGGACGTAAATTATATAGTTAAATAGACTTTAGAAGAGATAGGAGAAATAGTATTAAAAGGAGAATGGATATAGAAAGACGGAAAGGGAAGGTATAAGGAATTATTAGTAAAATTTTCGAATATCGATAGGGCGAAACTTCTATCGGGGAGATTGAAGAAAGGAAGAAATAGAGAGGTAATAGTCGAAAATTTATATATAGGGCTATATAATATATAAATAAAGAGGGATTGGGAGTAAAGAAATAGGGAAAACTTATAATTTAATAAAGTTAGGGTAATTATTAAATTGTTTATAATAGAAGTAAATTAGGAGGAAGTTAAAGAATACTTAGAATTGGTATAGTACGGACTTATAATTAAATTTATAATTATTAGGGAGATTAAAAATAAGAGGAATAGGTATAAGAAGAGGCGGATTTAAAATAATATAAAAATATACCGGTTTGTTAGAAACGTCTTATACCGGAGGTATAGGGATAAAATATAATTAAAATATCTTCTCCCTAAATAAATTTCGAGGGCAATAAAATAAGTATACGATGAAAAAAGGCATTTTAATACTTATATTATATTAAAACGGATATAGAAAAAGGTTTAGTAGCCAAAGATAACGAGGGATATTACCGACTATATTATAGGTTATTATCGGTGCGCCTAATACGGACCTTCGAAAGCCAAAGCTCCCCTTTAACCGTTTAATATTATAATACCGTTCCAATTTATAAGTATAGATTATATTAGGCCATTTTATACTATAAAGTCAAAATATATATATTTCCTTATTATTATTAATTACTTTTTGAAATATAGTTAGGTTATACTAATTAAATCTATTAGCGCTATAACCTTAATTAAAGCTTTAGAGGATTAGATTTTAATAGTAGGAATTATCCCGATAGCCTTCTATTTAGACCTAGTATTAGGATTTAGGTCGGCCGAATTTAAAAAGGCTACGAGGAAAAAGGGCGTAATAATTATATATTCGCCGGTATAGTTTTACTAATCCGTTAGGAAAGTCGAAACTTTTAATTGTATTTACTAATTGGCCTTGAAAAAGGTTACCGAGTCTCCTAATTTATAGGACGTACTATTTCTAAGAGTAACCCGAATAGTTAATACGAAGTATATATAGCGATTGGGATATTCGCCTTTCGAAATCTTTTATAATTGTAATATTTAACTATTATTATTAAAATATATAGGAGTTGGCCTAGAATTATTTAGGATAGCTATATTGCTATTAACCTTTTACTTACCCTCTAACGAGACTCTAATTAACGCTATATTTAATTACGTCGCTAATAAGGAGAGAATGAGATAATAGGTAGAAGATAAAAATAGGGTAGAAATAAATAAAAGGAGGGTATAATATAAATTGAGGGAATAGAAAATACGAGTAGGAGATTTAATAATATTAAAATAGGAGGGAAGGCCTCTAAAATTTAGGGTAAAATTTATAGGACCTTTTAAAATTAGGGTATATATTAGGAAATCGTTCTATTAGATTAAATAGTTAGACGGGAAAGGGATTGTAACGAATAAATATAAAAATTATTTAAAGGTTTATAAGCTAAGGATAGATTATTTAAGGAGGTCGATTAATAATATATTTCTAATTAATTAGAATATTAGAGTAGTAATAAAAGTATAGAGGAGGGATTTAAAAAGGGTTATAGTACAAATATAGGAGTAGTAAGTAGTTTAACTTTGGAATTATTTAATTATTCCTTTCTTACTCTTTTATTTTTATTTTTTATTTCCTTCTTTATTTTTTTATTCGTCGCCCGTATATTCTTCTTTATTTATAGCCTAAGTTTGATTAATATATATATTTATATTAGTTATTCGTTATCTTTTTAGTATCTGTAGTTTTTATTTTCTCTATAATACTATACGGGTAATTAAATTATTAGGGGTATAGGTAAATAAGATAGGAAGGATAATACGGGTATTTATTTAAGGGTTAAAATAAAAATTGGAAGTTATATTAATTGCGGGAATATTATTTAATAAAGGGTAAATTATTACCTTACCCTTCGCTTTTTCAATTTAATACTACCTTTTTCTTTTTTTACCCTAATAATTCCTTTACTTCAATATTATATCTTTATTTTAATACTTTCCCTATCGCTATCGCGAATAATACCTTCGAACGCTCTTAATATTTAATAACTTTGTTTACGAGACAAATTGCTACTATCGCTTTATTATTACCCTATTTTTACTATACGTTTACAAAAGTATTATATTTCCTAAGAAATAATAATAGGCGTTTAATAAGTAAAAGCCGAAACCCCTTCAAATAGAAGGTAGTAATAAGTAGGTTACTATTAAAATTATATATAAAATAGCCTTTAAATATAGCCTAATCTCTTATAGACTTATAATAAAGGGAAAGAATATACTTACTATTCTTTTTAATTATTCCCCGATAAATAGCGTCCTAATTATAATAATAGTTAATTTAGTATACTTAAAGTACCCTAATAATAGACTAAATGTCCCGGAATTCTCTAAAATTATAAAAGTTAGGGGTAAATAAATGGGAGTTAAATTTTAGGGTACGGGAGTAATGAATGTAAAAAGTTTTATTCTTATTTAGGATTACTTAAAGGAAGGTTAGGTAGCGGAAGTTAAATTATTTTTAAATAATAGATTTTAAAATAACGGTAGTATAGAGAGCTGCGCTAAAATCTACGTAAGAATATAGAGGATCCTAGAGAAGGGAGCCCCGATGAGCCTCTTTATTAGAATTGTTAAAAAGGGATAGGTATCTATATTTTTGAATAATATTAAATTTAAGGGAGAAGTCCTAAATACTTTTATAGAAGTCCTAATTTTTAAATTCGACCCTCTAGAAATACCTTTATTAATTTATAGTATATTATAAGAATTTATTCGATAGAATAAATACGACTTTCTATACCTAAGAGTTTTGTTATAAATAGTATTTAAGTAAATATTTTATTAAATAAAGATGAATAGGGGCCGAGAGTTATTAATTAAATAAAAAGTCCCGGATATAACCCTAAGAGATATACTAATTTACTCTTACTACTACGAATTTTTCTATTAAATATATAGACTAACCTTCTATATATATCCCTTCCGCTAGATATATACTATAATATTAAATAATAAGGACTATATATTTGGGGATTTGAAGTATTATAGACCGAATTTAGAGATAAATCCCGGACCTAAACCTATAAGCCTTAATAAATTAGTCGTCTATTTTAAGGGCTTAACTAAACCTTTAGGCTAGATACTACCGAGCTTATACCCTAGTTCGGAGATAATTAATTTGGACGACCCCCGTTTTCTTCGCCGATAAGATCCCGAAATAGTCCTTATACGCCTTCCGTATTAGAGAACTCTTAGTAACCCCTATATAGCTTTAAAATAGACGGGCCTAAAAAAAGGAAGATTTCTGGAGATAAATTTTAATAAAACTTTCCGATCTATTATTATCCCTGAATACTACCTTCCTAAATTTATACTACCTTTATATAAAAGGATAATAGAATCCCTAGAATCCAATATACGCCCTATATATTTTAACGATTAAAACGTAACTTCGACAATCTTAGATAGCTACCCTAAAAGCGTATTAATTACTAATTTTTAGTATATTAAACTACAAGTAGAGGTCTCGGTTAAATTAAAGGAAAGGCTCAACAAAGTTTAAGGTATAGAAAATATATTAAGTTACTTAAAATCCCTATATATTAAGGGGGATAAAGAAGTATTCTTAGAAAAGCTAAAACTAAAGTCGAAGATAAAGATAAAGCCGAAACCGAAGGAATTGAGAAAGAGAAAGAGATAGGAGGAGCTACGAGAATTAAATTATAATTCGGGTATAAACGATAAGGAAATTATAAACGGACCCAAACCTATTCGATCGATAGGAGAGATACCCGAATTAATACTTTATAACGCCTTTATTATTATAATACTATTCGAAAGTATCTTTTTAAAGTATTAGAAAGTACGCCTACATTACGAATCCTTAAAACTACTTCGTTAGGCCCTTAAAGAATTGAGAAATAATTTAATCCTTTATCCAACTACCGGAATATTATCCTAAACTTATAGAAAGGATACCCTACTTTTTATTCTTAAACTTAATGCGCTTAATATTAATTCTAATAATATTATAAAAATAATATATTTTATTAGGGAGGATAACTCTTACTATTTATACTTCGTAGAACTTACTTCTCTTATATTAGTACGCTATTATTTAAATACTATTAACCCGGAGGAAATCGCATACGTAGTCTAGAATGTATATATAAAATATATTCGTTTAGCCTACCTATTAAAGATAATCGTTAGCCTTCTCTACTAAGTAATTTAGGAGGACTAAATAAAAATTCCTAAATTGTCCGTATAGTTAAAAGGAAAGTAAATAATAGGCAAAATTAATAAATTAACTTTAAAGGCTACCCTATCTTCTGCTATAGGAATCCCGAAGACCGATAAGCGAATAAAAAGGGTCTTTTTTAAATTCGAATACAATTTAAAAATAGTATTAGAATTATTAGAAGGGATTATAAGGGGATTTATATATAACCAATTCCCAAGAATCTTTAACGAATATATATTTTATAATAATCCCCGCCTTAGAGAGCTCTTTAATATACTTAAGGAGGAGTTTGGGATTTACGTAGAAGGCCAAATAAACTATAATAAAAAGGTCGAAAAATACCTATTATAGAAGTCCCAACTCGAGGACATAGCCGAGCCGTCTAGCTCTAACTCTAACTCTAATTCTAGCTCTAACTCTAGCCCTAGCGTAGACCCTAACTCTAAATCTAATACTAACCCTAATTCTAAGTCTGGTACTAACCCTAAGCCGGTAAAACCAAGATAGGATAGGATTGTAATTAGACCGGTAATTACTAGTAAGGTAGCTAAATAGTTAGAGAATATAGAATTACGGGAAAAGGAAGCTAGGAGTATTATTACTATAGAATTAGGATTATATAAAATTAGAATTAAAGGTAGTAATTAGGGTGAATAGTGAAGGATTTATACTTAATGTGGAGAATCTTCTACTATCGGTTTATATATTATTCTTATAATTTATAGAGAGTACTTAAGACTCATGCTTTTGGTATTGACATTGGGTTTTTAGATAGGATAGGGCTCCTATCCTATATTAATAGGGGAGATAATAAGTACGTAACTTGGTATAGGTCCCTATTTCTAACTTCTAACACCCCGCACCCTAATCTCGATTCTTAGACTTTTACCACACACACAGACTACTAGATTGATCAATACTATTACTACCCTTCTTAACCTTCTTGGATCCATTTACCATCTTAATACGGATCATCGTTATTCCTAACTCCCATCTACCAGTCTTTTTCTTGTGGGAATGGGGACGTCAAAGCCGACGGCACACCCATAATGACGAACCGCCGTCCGTCCATACAGCGGACCGACGCCAACCTCGGTCAAGCGCACGGTGCCTCCGGTGGCACGGCGTGCACAGCATGATGCCCTAACCCTAACCCCGACAGCGTCTCTGACCCCTGAGATCCATATAGAGGACGATGTCAACATGTGATGATAACCTCGACAACTACTACTACGATGCCACTCGGTGTTATCTTTCAAGAACCTTGTTGAAATAAGACGTCGTTGTAGAGCCTGTTACTGCTTACAGAGATGGACCACCAGCTGACACTCGCCTGCCTCTCTAGGCACCTCTCCGATCTTCATAACCTAGCTGTAGATCCTCCGACGCCGGAGTAGGTTCGGGGTAGTTATCCATCCATGTTAACACATCATTTTAACCCTTTAAGCCAGCCTCACCTTAGATACAGAGGAGTTAACCCGTATCAGTCCAGAAAACGATAAAGTAAACATAAATTATACGCTGTAAATAACCCATTCACGCTCTTCCACCTCGCTATTCATCCAACGCTACAGAGCAACAAAGCATCTACCAATCATCCCACTCGTCCTTCTTAGCAGCTGCTGGGGGAGGAGCAGTGGAGCTACTGCCGCTTCCGCCCTTGCCCATAACTGCTGTCCCGATCGAGCTACCGGCCGCCTTTCTCTGGTCCGCTACGCTAGAGAAGTCATCCCAAAACGACCTCTTGCTCTCGTCAAAGTTGCTGCTGGCACCACCGCCAGAAGGAACTGACCTATAGCCACCGCCAGCGGAGTTGGAAGGCCCTCCCTCGACAAACCGGTTGAAGCTCTCTGTCGCGGTTTTGGCGCCGGCCTGTGCTACAGTCTGTGCTGAAATGGCGGCTTGCGCTGCCGCAACACGGGCTTTTGCAGCGAGCTCGGATTCGGCTATCTACAGTGGGCGGAACATGTCCAGATTAGCAAACATGTATTTCGGGAGTGTTGTATACAGATATCGTCCTCAGCCAATGCGTGATGGGGGAAGGGGTTGGGGAACCAGGAATACGCACCTGCTTAGCCGTAGGCTGGATATAACCCTCATTAACCGTCTTCGCCGTCTGGGTCACCGTCTTGGTGAACCATCCGAACCCTTTACTTAGCGCCGCCACGGGATCCTTTTGCAACTCATCGAGTCCCGGCAAGCTCGCGCCGCCATCGTTGGTCGGCTGCGACGACGCCGTGTTTCCGAAGCCCTGATACTTTCCTCCCTGGCTCGGCGGCAAGTTGTCCGGTCTGCTGGCGTTGGCAGCCCCCAGCTTAGCAAAGTACTTGTCGTCCACCTTGATTGTCGTTCCCGGCTTGGGGCTTGCCGTCCTGCTGCTCGTGCCACTCAATGGCACACCGGCAGCCGCGCTGCTCGAACTCTGACTTGTCTCCTGCTGCTGGGCTTGTTGTGGCTTCTTCTCCCCAGGCACGTACTCCCTCCCCTCGACCTTGGCACTCAGCCTCTCCTTGTATTCTTCACCAACCTCTCCGCTGTATCGCTCCGCGATCGTCGCATCGTCCCAGGTGATTCCGCGCATCTTGGTGTCGGAGTGGTTCTCGAAGAAAGTACGCCAGTTGTCATTGCCGCCGAGCCGCATGCGCTCGATCTCGGCCTGCTTGAAGGCGTCCATGGAAACCGAGCGCACGAACGAGATGTGCACGCCCAGGCCGCGATGAACGCCCGCGCACGAGAGGCAGATGAAGATGCCGAACTTGGGCGAACACCATTGCGGGCTTGGTGCACCACAGTCGCAGCAGATGTTGTTGTTGTTCTCCTTTTGCATCGCAGCGAGCTACAAGGGTCACAAGTCAGCTTGAAGGTCCCAGTACGCTTTGCCCCAACATGTCGCTTTTTCCCGGGGATCGTGCTGTTCATTTCACAACGACGGGACAGCTGATGGATCGGGTCGGGCGCATTGGGCGGGCTGGTCGTGAACGTACCTTGGACTTCGTCTCCGGGTCAATCTCCCACATCCCTTTGGTAGCCATGGTGGGCAGCTTGTACGTGTGATTGTGCGCGGTGCCTGGTATCGTAGTTCCTCGCTGGGACGACCGGATTGAGAACAGAGTCTCGTCGATGCGAATTGAAATAAGAAGTTCGCAGTCGTCTTTGGATTGCGCTCGCTGTGTTGCGTGGTGTTTCGGATCACAGTAGGGGTTGTCTGGTGGACAATCAGTCGGACAGACAATTGGCGACTTGAAATGATGAAGCCGCTCACGCTATTGCAGGCACCCCCTGCCCTGCGCTTCAGCAGTTGGTCCTGTCTCGGACGGCCACCTTCGTTTTAGTGGCACCGGAGCGCCAGCCAGGGACGGAAACCCGACCCGAAGTGTTGAAGATCGAGGCATGCTGTTCATTCATCTCAATCGGCCATCTACACCATGATTTACTACGACTAGAGTTTGGGACTTCATTTTGGCTTTGCTAATATTCTCATCTACGTGATCAAAGCAACCGAATTGTAAGTCTAACTCATAGGCCAGAGAAACATTCATCGAGGCCACATTGCAGGGTGCGTGTATACAAGCCAGCTCGTTTGTCCATCCTTCAGGATCCTACGTGCCTACCTTCCATCACATCGACCATTCATATGTTTTGTGCGAAGGTCCAGACCTGGCCTTCTCTCATCATTCGTCACTGCGAATAAAGATCAGGGGCGTTTCAGGGGACGGCTTGTTAAACGGGGAGCTGCCCCTCTCCGGCCTGCAGGAACATCTGCAACTGTCCCCAATTTTGTCACAACCACCCACCAGGGCACGCAAGGCACGGGCAGTGGATCCATTCACTCCTTCAAGACAATGCCTCACGACGGATTCCTATGTTGGGGGTGACAGGTTGCCTGATCGTTACAAACGACTTCAACCATTGATGTGTCAAGGTTACCAATAAGTTCTTGTCTCAATCATGTCTATTTTCCTAGTCCTAGACCGATTTGACCGACCATCTCCACCAAGCCTGAACTTGTTAAGACACCAGATGAATGTAAGCGACCATGAGATAAAAGATGGTCCATAGCACACGGATGAAGAAGAGATGTCATGAAAATATTAGATTTTTGTTGCCTGCAAAGAGCCGCAAGATAATGATGCCTGAAGTCTACCAGCGATTTGAGGCCTTTGCAACCCCCCATAACCCGTGACGCCAGACATGATCACATTATCCCACCGCCCAATCTTCCCGCTTTCATACCCACTTGCAGATCCCGCCATAAAAAGAAAATCATTCATTCCGTGCCAAAATCGTGAGGGTAAAAATGCATGCGCCTAGTAAAAGATAAGACATGTGTCGGTCGAGATTAAAGTAGTGTCTGTGACCGAAATCTTTATTAACTCGTGCGCACGCTCATCTCGTCATCAAATGGAGTGTTTAAGCAGAGGCGGTGACAGCAGCGCCAGCCTGCTCGGTAGTGCCGTTGGTGGGGGCCTGGGCCTGGGCCTCGCCCTCGGGCTCGTTGGCCTCCTCGTCGGTCTTGTCGGGGCTGTCGATGGCGACCTTGACAGCGATCTCGCGGCCCTCGATCTCCTTGCCGTTCATCTCAGCAACAGCCTTCTGCTGGAGCTCCTCGGAGGCAAGGGTAACGAAGCCGAAGCCACGGCCCTTGCGGGGCTCACCCCGGGCCTGAAGCTTCTTAATCATGAAGCGGGGGATGGGGCGAAGAGCAATCTTCGCGGAGGAAGGCTGGTAAGCAGCGAAAAGTTCCTTGAGCTGTGCAGAGAGTTAGCGTGTCTCCAGTCATGGTACAGGCCGGCAGAAAAACTCACCTTCTCCTCGGTCAGGTCGTAGGGGAGGTTGGCGACCATGACCTTGGTCTTGGAAGGAATGCCGTCAGCCGGAGGGCCGCGCTCGCGGCGCTCACGGGGAGAGCGGTTGTGGGGCTTGCCGGACTTGTCGCTGTTGTGAGTCTCGTTGGTGATGTCCTTCAGAGCCTCGGTAGCAGGGGAAGTGGAGCCCTCGGCACCCTCCTCCTTCTTCTCGCCCTGGGCAGGAATGTCAGTTTCCGTGTGCATTTCATCGATGGACACGCGGGTAAAACTTACACGATCGCCACGAGCACGGCCGCCACGGCCACGACCAGCGCGACCGCGACCGCGGGTGGACTGGCGGCGGCGAGTGCCCTCATGGCCCTCGCCGTTGGCACCCTCGGCCTTCTCGTTAGACTCGGGCTTGCGAGCGAGCTGGACGGAGACCTTGCGCTCGAGGATCTCCTTGCCGGAGAGCTCAGCGATGGCACGCTCAGCCTCGCTGGGGGTAGAGAGGTCGACGAAGGCATAGCCGACAGGGCGGTCGGTGCGAGGGTTCTTGGGAATGGAAACAGACTCACTACACGCAACGAAGCTGGTTAGTAACGGACGAGCACACGTAACACGAGACCAAGAAAACCGAATATCAACCCCACCCTACGACCATGCCAGCGGCCCACTCTCACAGCCAGAGGAGCGAGGTGGATGACGTGACGTCAAAGGGCCAAAGGGCCTAAACAAGGATAACATGATGGAAACGGGAAGGGGAATGAAGCTTGTGGCGTGCAACTGCTTCCAGCCGCGCAAATACAATCCGAGCATGGCGGGGAAGCGGGATGCAGGGAAACAATGCAAAGGCGGTGAGAGAACAAGGGCAGGCAACGACAAAGGGAAGAGGGTAGGCCGGACGAGCCAAACTTACACAAGGTAGCCCTTGAAGAAGTCTTTCAACTCCCCCTCCGTTGTCGCATAGGCAAGGTTGCCAATGTAGAGGCGGCGACCTTCGGCGGCGCTGGCAAGGACAGCATCGTTGGCGGCGGGCTTCTCGTCAGCGGACTTGTTGCCAGTCAGAGAGGTGTTGGCCAGAGCGTTGGTAACGTCGTTGACGGCGGCGGCAGCAGCGTCAGTGATTTTCTCCACGACAGCAGACATGGTGATTGATTGTGATGTCGAAAGTTGACTTGGATGGAGTAGGTGATCCACAGGAGGTGACGTGAGCGTTGGACTCGTTCGGATAGGGAGATGAGCGCCTGGCGTGTTGTAAGGACGTTCACGGACGAGAAAGGTTGAACTCTGGGTCTGAGGGGGAGTCAGAAGGGTAGCTTGGTGCCCTAGATAGCTTGAGGGGGGTTTTGGTTGAAGGTGGTTTGAGCGGACTTCAGATTGCTTGAATGGTTGACGGGAAGAAGAGAGGAAGAGAAAGGAAAGGATCAGGTGTTGGTGAGTCGGCGCGCTCCAAATTTCAAATATTTTTTGCTACCCTTCGGGGAATTAAGCGAAAGGCAGCGTGGCGGCTTTGGCCCAGGGTACGTCCGGTACGTCCCCATAGTACCTGCCCTACACCTGGACGCAAGGCAGAGGTTCCAGCTTCCAGTTGTCACTTTACGCTTCCAAATCGCCGAGGTGGACAACGAACGAGTGTTAACTGGGGTAGGCAGCATGTACCAGCCTGGCCAGTGTGGGCAAGTGCAAGCAGCAGGGCTTTTGGACAAGGCCAAACTCCGGGCTTCCAGGCTCAGTCCGTCCGCTCGGGCGTCAGTTTTAATGTGCGACCCCTCCGAACGCACCTTCACTGAACAGAAGGCCGGACTGGACACAGTTACAACCGCCCGGACTGAGGTGCAGCAACCGGGCCTCGACAAGCGTCAGGCGCTGCCCGCTGAATTGAGGGGAGGCGCGGGCATGACGGGAACCACTGAACATTCGCAAGTGGCAACGACTCAGGGATACGCCATCATCGTCGTAGCTCTGCCAAACGCCAAGGTCTGTCCGCTTGTCCTGCCATTTGGGATCCACAGAAGGGGAAAGGAGCGTGGAGAAGCTCAAGCAACAGGGAAGCACAGTGCGGCGCAGTTAATGCGATGAGGCCAACGTGTGCATCATGATGGGAGCGGTTGTAGGGTTGGAGAGTCTATCAACTTGAACTTACCTACACTTGTGAGAAAGACCAATGTAGCGTCCTATCTTGGAGGTGTTGTGTCTTGGCTTGACGAACTCGGAGTCTTTGATGAGGCTTTGTGCTACTATTGTCACGTCGTCGATAACGGCGCGTTCCGAGTCGATCTTTCCGGGGAAGGATACCGGGCTGCTGCGAAGGCTCTGAATTGTCAAAGAAGGGAAAGAACGAACGAGCTGGGTCGAGAAACGATTCCTGCTTTCTTTTATACCTGAGCAACTGCCCGTTCTTTCCCTTCACTGGTCTCTGATGGGATGATATGCATGTTACAATAGCAAGGCCATCTGGCTCGGATCGCTGCTTGGGAAAGGGAAAATGGCTTTTCCATCTCAAGTGACATGTGTCATTCACGATCAGCCTACGACCGTTACAGATATGCTTTCAAGTTCTGCAGAAGAAGTGACTCGCGCTCCATCGTACATTAAAGATGAAACTGAGTGAGCGTTTGAGGATGCGACCGACTATTGAACCAGATCGAAAGGTCTATACTATCGATATAGGAAAAACTGGCATGTACTTCACCAGGGCGAGGCTATGAGATGGCCTTGCTCCTATGTAGTTAACAAGAAGCAAGTGCCACTGACACTTCGAACGGTAAAGGGGATATCCCCGAGGTCAACTATATCGTAATGACATATCGGGCCACAGTTCCCGGTCGGCTGCAGAACGTACTGTATATTCTCACGCTCTTCACTCAACCTGACTCTGGTCATGCTCAAAATGTGAGTATAATCCGATGTTAACTCAGCTCTTTCGCATGTTGAGCTGGTTGCTGGCGGTGATGTATAAAATACTCTAGTCCCGTATCACCGTGTGCCATACTGTGTCTGTTCCACTGCAGTCCCATTAACTTTCAACTCCACCTGAGCTTCTTGCCTGAGTTGCCTTTCAGGGATTGAAGCTGTTGTCGTTCGGCGAGAGACAGACGGGCGGCACTCAGCCGCACAAAGAACGTTTGCGCATGCATTCTCATCGGCCCCTCGAAATAGGAGTGAGCCAGAAGCAAGTGATATGTGTGATCCAATCAATGGGGTTTTGACGACGGTGAGGTTTGAAACGGCCTCGAGATGGCTCGCCCGGATCTTGACACGCTTCGGCGTCGAAAGTGGCTCCCACTTGGTTGCGGAATGACGTGGATGTGGCATCCGCTTTCTAGACGCTTCCAGGTTCCTAGCGGATGCTTTGTGCTCCACTGTCAAAAACGGGTTGGAGCCGTGCCCCAAAAACATCATCACGATCCTCCACCCATAGAGGGGCCGAGGGGTCTTTGTCAACAGGAAAAAAGGGGGTGGTCTTGGCCATACTGACAGACTACCAACCCAAGGTGTCGGGTTATGTTGATATTTCCCCTCATCCGCACAGGTCTACTTGTCCGGGGTTCATTCATGCGTTGCACGGCGTGGGTGCGGAGGCTTTAAGTCGTCCCCTCCCCAGGCTGTCTAGGCTTTCGCTTGCAAAAGGCAGGACCCCTAAATCACGATGCAGGACAAATGGGAGATGAGAACCACCCTCGAGAGGGACTTGAGCGGCTCACCGCCTATGCAGAGGAAGCTATGAATGTTACGTTAGCTAGGCTTTCCAAAACGCGTGGATGGGGATGGCAAAGCAACTAAGCATCACGGATCAGGAAGCTGATGTTGTTGGAGGTTGGCAAGGGCAGGCGGTCGGTTGGTCGGTGAAAGCTGCTGCTATCTTGAGGTTTGAAACAGGCCGAAACTGAATGGCATTCCGTGCTAAAAGTGAAAGGCCTAGCCAGGGCTCCGTCCCTGTAGCTTTCAACTGGAAAGTGGGAGGTGTTTACATGTTGGAGCCTGAACGTTGGCAAAGTCTCTCATTTCATCAGAGCAAATCTAAACCAACTGGCAGAGACTGTCTCGCTGTCACATTGAACCAAATCCCGTCCTTCACGGTGCTATGTCCCGTGTCCCGTGTCCTTCCTTCCCTTCCCCGCGCCGCTCCGGGTTTTGGTGGGGTCCGAGATCGGGGCGCCACCTGCGGGCTCCGATAGCCTGCTGTGAGACGGATGTTTGTGCTTGATATGTACAGTGATGGCCTCCCCGCCCCACTATCAACCACAGCTCTTTGCCCATCGACCCAGACGTCCAGTAAATTCGCGAGAAATTGCCAACCTACGCAAAGAAAACACTTTATCTTTCCGAGGGCGCCCCAGCTTCACGGGTGACGTACCCAGTGATCCGAATCGAGGCAGTCAGTTGCGCACGGGTGGTTCAAGACAATCCGCGGGCCCGTGCAGTGGAGAGAGAGCCCAGACCTCTCGTGCCCTTTTATCGGCGTGTTTTGAGAGCTGGTTGCCCGTCTGTACCCGTGCTTTTCCATCTTCAACACCTCTAGCCTCGGAATTCGCCCAAGACGGACCAATTCTCAATCCTTTAGGTACCGCTCGCACAATTTCTGATTGATCGAGGCTGGGTACCTCAGATACATACATACCAGGGACTGGGCGTGTTTGTCTTGGCTGAGCCCGAATTGCATCCTTCACGAGAAACAGACCTAAACAGTTCCCTTCAGATAACCCTACGATAACCCGGAAGTGAGAGGTGTTCTTGTAACCCTCCCGGTTCTCTCTACCGGAACCCACATAGCAGCTGTCTTTAGGTGGTGAACTTCCCCATATTAGTCATACCTAAACAGGTAGTATCTCGAATATTTACTACCAACGCTAGGCGGTTGGCTGCGCGGTACAACTGTTAGAACTCAACAAGTTTACTTCAACCACACATCCCTGGCCAACAGCCTGTAACATTTACTGGAACAGCCCAAGCATCACTCATATGAGAGAGAAGATCATGGGGGAATCCGTGTTGGCAGCTTCGGTCGCGAAGCCGGCCACCATAGAGGGGAGAAACATCATCATCCTCTATGGGTCTGAAACCGGAAATGGAGAAGAAATCGCCATGGAGTTGGCCAAAATGGCTGAAAGATTACACTTCAATACTGTTGTCGATGAGATGGATGCCTTCAAGTTGGTGCGTTTCGCTGTGTTCCCTCGTCAATGTATTCTAGATGCTGATTTTCTTCTCGCCAGACGGACTTGTTGCGCTACTCTTTGGCCATCTTTGTCACCTCCACCACCGGTCAGGGTGATATGCCAAAGAACACAACCACGTTCTGGAAAAACCTTAGACGCACAAAGCTCAACAATACCAACTGCCTTGCACCTGTAAACTTCTCCATCTTTGGACTTGGTGATAGCTCCTATCCAAAGTAAGATTACGCTTGTTGTCTCCGAACACTCGGGTTGGAACCGCACCAGTCATGGTTTTGAACCATCATAGTATTGGGAACTGACTTCTTCTTAAAGGTTCAACTGGGCAGCGCGAAAGCTTCGTGTGCGGCTATTGCAACTTGGTGCTTCCGAATTTTTCAGACCAGGCGAAGCTGACGAGCGACATGAAAATGGGTGAGTGAAATCCGAGGTCATCTCAACGTGGTCGTTCTATTTAGCTAACACAACTCCCATCTCAGACTCGACAGCATCTATCTACCCTGGTACCAGGAGTTGAGAGAGTCATTGTTATCTCAGTTCCCTCTTCCAGAGGGCTTAGAGCCCATACCAGACGATGCTCAACTTCCACCAAAGTACAACATCCGACTTGTGCCATCGACGGGCTCAGTCAAGGACGAAACAACGGACGGCGAATACCATCTCTCGCAAGTCGAGGACGGCGAGCAGCTAGCGGCAAAATTTGAGCGGATGAGTACCGACTCTCAAGAAAGTGCGGCTCCTGAACAGAAGGAAGGAACCGGCGTCCCAGATTTCCCACCAGCCAAACTATTGCCAATACCTGGCTCTTTCACGGCGCAAGTTGTTTGCAACAAGAGGGTGACTCCAGAGGACCATTGGCAAGACGTCCGACACATCGAACTCAAAGTTCGCAGTCCAGGACGGAATGGAGCCATATCCTTTGCCGGCCAAACACTCCTAATTTACCCCAAGAACTATCCCCAGGATGTGCAAAAGCTAATCGACTTGATGGGATGGGGCGAGGTGGCCGAGCAGAGGATAGAAATCGACTGGGCCAAGGGCACTCGGCCAAGAGACTACCATTTTTCACAGGATGCAACAGTTCGCGACGTCCTGACGCACAACTTCGACATCACCGCCGTCCCGAAACGGACGTTCCTCGAGTTCATGGCTTACCACACCACCAACCCTCTCGAGAAGGAGCGTCTCCAAGAGCTTACCCAACGAGGCGACAGCGACGAGTTCTACGACTACACCTCTCGCCCGCGCCGAACCATCCTGGAGGTCCTCGAAGACTTCCCCGGCGTCAAGATCCCCTACACTCGCCTCCTCGAGTTCCCCATCATCCGCCCCCGCGAGTTCAGTCTCTGCAACGGTGGCGATCCCATCGTCAAGGACGACCAAGTCATCTCCTCCAACGAACAAGGTCGAGACAACGTCTACAAGTTCGAAATTCTCGCCGCCCTCGTCCACTACCGCACCATCATCCGCAAACCTCGCCAAGGCCTCTGCTCCCGCTACCTCCGCCACCTCCCCGTCGGCACCACCATCCAAGTCGGCATCAAGCCGCCCAGCAGTCCATTTGCCATGGACGACTCGTCCTTTTACTCGCGGCCACTCATCGGTGTTGCGACGGGGACGGGTATCGCTCCGTTCCGCGCTCTGCTTCAGGACCGTTGTCTACCTCTAGTCGGCAAGGAGAAAGACAACGCCCAGATACAAAAGATAGGCCCAACCCTCCTCTTCTTCGGCTGCCGTAACTCTTCCGCCGATTATCACTTCCAGGCCGAATGGCGCTCTGTACCCAACCTAGCCGTCCACCCCGCATTCTCCCGCGATAACACTGACTCCTCATCTACCGAGGAAGCAAAACTAGCCCTCCAAAGAGCAGCAGGCATCTACGACGCCGGAAAAAATTACGTGCAGCACCAAATCCGGCAGCACGCCGCCGAGATTGGGGAGTTGTTGAGGAAGAATCCCATCATTGTCGTTTGTGGAAATAGTGGCAGGATGCCAAAGAGCGTCAGGGAGGCGTTGGAGGATGCGGCGGTTGTGAGTGGGATGGTGAAGGATAGGGAGGAGGCGAAGGGGTGGTTTGATCGGAGGGAGAATTGTGTTTATTGGCAGGAGACTTGGTAGGTTTGGGGATCGATAATTGGAAGCATGGTTCCCTGTTGGTATGGGTGGTTGGTAAGGGATATGGCATGGAATTATGGAACAGTGAGGTGAAGGTGGCGGTGATGGAGGTTAAGGCATGGGAAATAGAAACGGAGTGAATGGACGAGGGGAAATAAAGGTGAGGAGAAACGGAAGCAAGCGAGAGCAGATTTGAGGCAGAGGGAGGTTATTAAAAGGGGTGATTGGGTTGATTTGGAGTGATGATATAGAAACGCCGGGCAGGTAGAAAATCAACCAAGCCTGATTTACCACTGACATCTATCCATTACCTCACTCGCTGACGTAGGGACATGGTGTCCTGTGCTTCAAACTGCTCCATACACGTAAGCACTATTCCTTCCCCCAGCATCAAGTACTGGGGTGTTAGCCAGGACAAGGGGAACCTAAATGAAGGGCCGTTAGGATATGAGAAGAGGCCAGGGAATAGATAGATGAGGATGTCAATACGAATTACGTTGATGTTAAAAAATAAATACAAAATCTTCTCTTCATCCATAAAGTCGTCGTCACATGTCTTTGTGATCTCCCTTCATCGCTCCTGTACAACACCTAAACCGCTAACACCGAACCGAGAAAGAACATGCAAAGCCCTTCCTGATAGAGGGCTCTTGCCGTTTGCGCTAGGATACGCCATTGCTAGAGGTATTTGTGATCCAATCCCACGATTACAACAACTCCAGTCCCGCCCCTTTGAAAAGAAATAGACATGAAAAAAGCATTAAACACATAAGTTACTCACTCTCACCTCTTTACAGCCCAAACACACCAACCGTCCCCGCCACACCCAGCCCCAACATCATAACCTTCCACAGCACCTGTAAAGAAACACCCACATCCTCATCATCATCCCCGTCCTTTGCCGACCCCGACCCCGAGGCACCAGCAGCCGTAGCTGTCGCGGTCTCCTCCGCCCCTCCACCCGCACCCGGGAATATAACCGTCGTACTACTTCCCCCCTCCCCTCCGTCACCGTTAAAGGGATATGAAATCGTCATAGTCCCCACCACCACTCCCTCCGGTCCAATCGTCAACGTCTGTCCACTACCACTTAACACCGTTGTTATCACCCCCCCTCCCTTTCCTCCGCCAGCAGTAGCAGAAGGGCCAACAGTATATGTAACCCCCTCAACCACAACCACCGACGCGCCCACCTTCGTTATCGTCGCGCCTCCAACCACCGCGAATTCAGTGGCGGAGGGGTTAGCGTTCGGGCCACCTAGGGTTGTTACCGTTACCGCACCAGGGCCTACTGCTGTTGCGCCAGGGATGGGGTGGTTATGGGTGATCAACACCCCCTGGGAAGGGTCAAGAACGACAGTATCCTCCCCGTCGACGACGGTCGTCAGGGGGGAGGAGAGCGTGGTGTAGGTGATGGTGGTGCCGTGGATGACGAGGACGGAGCGGCCGATGGCGGTGAGGAGTTGGCCGCCTGCGACGACGACTTCTGTTGCGGTTGAGGGTGGTTGTGGTTGAGATGTCACTACTGAAGGGAGGGGCATGGAGAGGGTTTGGATTGTTGTCACTGGAGATGCAGTGGCGATGGCGTTGGGCGGGAGGGGCGCAGTGAGGGTGATGCCGGAGGGCCCGAGGGTGAGGGTGTGGCCACCGTTGTCGATGGTGAGGCCACCGTTGTCGATGGTGATGGTGGTGGGGGAGGAGGCGGGCAACGTGAGCGTGGAGCTGGCGGTGCCAATGATGGCTACGGAGGAGCTGATGATGGCGATGGGGACCCCGTCGACGGTGGTGGTTTTGGGTTCGTTGTTGGAGCCGGGACCGATGGTGATGGTTTGGTCGCGTGGTGGTGGGACGGTGACGGTCGCGATGATTGGGTTGCCTTTGGGGTCGACGATGGCGATTCCGCTGGGGCCGATGCTGACGGTATGGTCCTCGACGACAACCGTGGTGGGTGTCGGCGGTAGGGTGAAGGAGGAACTGCCGGTGCCGATCACGGCTACTGAGGATCTTACGATGATGGGCAGGTCGTTGAGCTTGGTGCTTGTGGGTACGGGGGCGTAAATAACTCCTCCTCCTCCTCCTCCTTTGGTTGTAGACGGCCTGGTTACGGTCGCACCACCTCCTACTACCTGGGTTGGCCCGACCGTGAAGGTTTCACCGCCCACCACGACGGTCTGTGTCTTCGTCGTCGGATTGTCGGTGATTGTGGAACCGCCAATGATTACCTCCGTAGGCTTCACTATTACGGTAACTGGCTTTGGTGCGGGTTTAGTTACTTCGCCCGGGCTGTTGTTACTGTGGAACGTGTTGTACACTGGTGGGTCGACCGGATCGACGCTCACAGCCGTAGGCCTTGGTGACTTTGTGTTGTCGTTGGTTACTCCATAGTTAGGGGTCTGGATTGGCGAGTACACGATGGCCGGGTTCTTGTCTGTCGTGATGAAGGTAACTGTGGGCGCAGACCTGATAGTTGTTGAAGTCTGAGGGCCGTATCCCCAGCTGTTGGTGCTGACCGTTAATGTGCATGACTTGGTCTCCGAGCCGCTCGCGGTGACGGTAAAGCAGGTGGTCAATGTAATCCCTGGAGGTGGTGTTGTTCTCGTTACCAAATCTATGCACGGCGGGATGGTCTCAACGGGAGGCGGAATAAGCGTAGGGTAAGGCTGCGTGTAGTCCGTTGGATCGCCGATCCATGTAATTGTACTTATGTGCACAACCTGCCAGCTTGTGACAGTTGCTGTCAGATCTGATGGCTGACAGTAGCTAATAGTACTCGATGATAACGTTGTCGTGGTATTTGGGAAGCTCGAGGACCTGGTAACTGACCCGGGAGTGGTCCATGTTGATGACTGATTGTAGTAGGGCGCTGTCGTCTGATTCCAGCCGCTGCTGATAAACTGCCCTCGAGTGGAAGTGACATCGGAGGTAGTAGTGGCAGGAACGTAGTCCCAAGAGGTCGGTATTTCCACCGGTGGCTGACCCAAAGAGACATCTTCGCCAAAGGACGCCGTCTGTTCCACCCATGGAGGGATATCAGGAGGAAGGTTGACAATCCCGCCCGGTAATGTTTCCAACGGCGGCTGACCCAAAGAGACATCTTCGCCAAAGGACGCCGTCTGTTCCACCCATGGAGGGATTTCAGGAGGAAGGTTGACAATCCCGCCCGGTAATGTTTCCAACGGCGGCTGACCCAAAGAGACATCTTCGCCAAAGGACGCCGTCTGTTCCACCCAAGGAGGAATGTCAGGAGGAATCACGACGATCCCGCCCGGTACAGCCCCTACTGTGGGCGTCGCATCGTTCTGACTGGGCGACTCGCTCTTTTGCCCAACGGGTGCATAATTCCAAGCTAAGGAGGAAGACGAGGTGGAGTCCGAAGATGGTAATGAGCCGGTTGTGATAGTGGATCCTTCTTCTTCGACCTGGGAGGAGTAACCAGAAGTGGAGGCAGAGGTCTTCAGACCATCATTGGCATCTATCACCGATGAGCTAGAAGACACTATTATCGAAATGGTTGACGATACAGCCTCTGATGGCGCCGTTGAAAATGGATCGAACCCTGTCGGCACTGTCGATATTGGTGGTGCTGAGATCGCTGATTCTGAGGCTGTCACCACATCTTGCGTATTAGGTTGCAAAGAATTGACAGTTTCAACTCCCACCGTCTGCGTCGCAAGCGCAGGGAAGGTTTGAGAAGCACTCGTCACCTCAACTGTACTCCCAACTGAGAATAATGAGATGGGTGTTTCATCTGGATCGACCGTGGTACTCTGGCTATGAGCCTCTGGAATGCTGCTGACGGTGACATTTCGAGGTAGATGATAGACTGAGAATTATGTTAGAGATATTCATGAGCTTTGTAGCCTTAGAACACAAGAAGGCTTACCTCCTCGAACAGCGTCTACACCAAGACCCGAAAGTACTGCGAGCGAGAGCAGTTTTTGCCTGCCCACAACCATGCTGTCGTTGCTCAACACACTCAATAAAATATTATCCGCTGTTCCTCAGCATCCGAGTCAAGAGAACCATCAAAATTCCTGTGTCATCAAGGTGCAGCGGCCATGGCGTCAGAAGGGGGCGGATGAGAGTTACAACGGGGGAGCCGTCGGTAGTAACTCTCAATAACACAAGACGCGAGACGCAAGAAAAAGGACAAGGGAGACTAATGGATGAATGGTCCGAGACGGGAATCCCAGTTGCAAAGAGCGGATAATATCTAGCGTCTTGTATAATTCGAGCGGAAAAGCAAGTGGTTATTACACTGCGTCGACGAGACGGGTGCGGGCAGCAGTCCACGGGCAGAGAACCCGGTCTTACTCACTTCCAAGCCGATTACAGTACGCCTCTCCGCCTCTCTCCGCCTCTTCGCGACCTTTCGCTCCTTGCTCCGGTTCCGCGTGGTTGGTGAACAATCTCGAAAGAGTCAGGGGCTTCTTGCACACTATTAGGTCTAGGGACTCTTAACGTTGCAGGCCGCACTGTTAGTTTGTTTTGGCTGGAATAACGCCGGCAACAACAACATCGGGAGAAACTGAGGTTTCCGAGAGGAGGAAATTGGGAACAACAAGGTGCAGTAAAAAGCACGGTGTCTGATGCCCAGAAGGGCTGGAAGAGCCACGCGGCATCGTACGCCGTGCATCACTGCAGTTGTATGTATGTAGGAAGACCGGGGGGGAGGGGTCAACGGAAAGAGACGACGTGAGGATTCGTCGAGAAAAGCTAGGGTCCCCTAGTCCTTGGCTACCGACCACCAGAGTGACACTGATAGAGACAGAAGTATGGAACGATCGTCCATTGGTCAGATTGAAACTCCTAGACATTCTGTTTCTGAAGGATTCACCCGAATTCATAGCTAGGCAAAGTGCACACTGAAGTCCATCTGGAGCTCCCTTGCGTTGGTAAAAGGGGAAACTCTGCATTGCATTTGATGAAGCCGTTGTGATATGACGGGTAGCAACACTACACCGACATCAGCTACCCTGCTTCTCGATGGCGTCTTGTAGGTAGTGAGAAATCCTACACCACGATACAACGAAAAGATTTCGCTGTGTCTGCTAGGAGGCGAGCCAAGACCTTTGTGCTACCTTGGAAATGGTGAGACTCCTCGGACAAGATGCGGCGAGATGGGGACGTGGCTGGAAGAAGGAAAGGCCAGAGCTCGATGATATGCATGCGATCTCTTGGTGGATGGCACCATGGCGTAAATACAAGACGGCGACTCGTCTGGATTAAAGCGGTACAGGCACCCGGCAGGTCAGCAGCTTTGCCGCAAGAATCATGGAATCTTCTCCCGAGACGTTCCTGGCCGAGATGGTTACAGTAGAAGGGTGTGATTCCACTAGCTGTCTCTTTCTGTCAGCAGCATGCAACATACTCGAGACAGCCATATTTTGTTCCTCTCCTGCACTGAAGTTGAATTATCTGAAGTATATTTCCAGCTTCTGGAAGAGGCATGGTTTTTTGCTCTTTGATATTGGTCGTCTTGGGTTTGTTATGGAGGCGTCTGCCGTAATGGTAAGAGGACCCCATGAAACAGATGTCCCCATGGTAGCTGCCGATATGATTGGCAAGGCGAGCTGTTTGAGCATCTCGACAGTGCAATTCGACGTGTTCATGCCAACGCAGAAGCATCATGTATCGACGATACAGTACCTCGGCGAAAAAAGACTTTATCTCAGTAGGCTGAGGACATCTTACGCCACGAGTGTGTGGCCGCTGCGGATGGGCGCGGAGAGGAGGGGAGGCGATATCCAACAGCAACGCCATCTTCTTCGGCAATTGGTTACCCTCACTACCAACGTTTGGACAAGCTGCCGACAAGCCGAGACGCCCAAACATACTCACATACACACGGCAGTGCATATCAACATCTACACAGTAATATGTGCTGGCTTGATAGGAACGATGACGCATGTGCTGACCCGTTCTCTCGGCAACTTTTGGCGGGCTGGCGTCAATGATTCCATATCGTCGGTATCCTTTATCCTGGGGGTTTCAGAGAAATCTGAGGAGAGTGAATTTCAATCTGTTTGTTGGTTTTCCACTGCATGCTTGTTGTCCCTAAATGTGTCGTCGTAGAGATTCGAACCTTCACTACTTTGAATGAGTTGGGCGGCCGGGCTCTAGATCGACGCAAGATGCCGAGAGCTGAACCCACGGTGACATTGCGAGCGTCCTACAAGAATGCATAGATCGCTCCGACTGCAGCCATGAAACCCGTTCCGCGGCCAATGAAAAGACTCAGCAAGCGAGGACCGGACAGCCCGTTGGCGATTCTTGATGCTCAGATATTGTAGTTATTAGATGAACGCATACGTTCGTGATCGCCGTTGGAATGCCTTGACGTCGCCGATGTTCGTATATAGACACCAACTGCCACCAACAAGAACTCGTCATTGACCATCGAGTTACACATGATAGACGCGACTAGGTAGTCGAACATCCTCAATCTCGCGTCTTACAGATGATGACAGAGACGGGAGGTAGACTGGTAGGGTGTTGTGTATGGCAGAACAAGCAAGAGAGATCCGTCATGTGGAAGGCCACACGGGCTGGTACGGATGGCTACTTGACAGGAGGTTTCGGCAAAATCACAGCCGCGCATTTATCCAGAGTGATCTCACGATGTTGACGGCGAAATATATTAGGTGTGCCGTGTCTCTGTCGCCCTCATCCTGGTTGGTCCGGTTCGGGTTGACTTCATCCATAGCGACCTCTAAGCCGTTGTTGGCCCAACATGATAGCCCACAGACCGGAGCACGAGATGTTGGTTGAGGTCGGTGAATAGGTAACGTATCTTGAACCCCTGGTTAGTGAAGCCAAGAGCAACCCCCCAACTCCCCAACTCGACTCCCCCCTCGTTTTACCCCAGAACATGAGCCCGTCTCACCGGCACTTGCATTCCAACCGGGTGGTATCAATGGAGCCGTGAGAGCAAGGTTCCTGGTAATCTAGGCTCGTTTTCGTTTCCATGTCGAAGGCACGGTGGCACCTTATTGCTTATGCCATGTCGCAGGTGTATTAAGCAGCGCCTTACTCGCACCTGGGTGGGATTGAATGACGAACAACAGATGGGCGGGTGGCATGTTCCAGTCCCCGGAGTCCCAGCCTTTGACGGCATGTATGTAACTTTTGCTAGGCCTGCAATGGCAATGCGGAGGCACACATGGTTGTGGTTTATATGAGGGTCCAGCGCCCACTCGATTGTGAAGTCAGGTACTCGGATGGCCAACGTTCACCAGCCCATGCCCATAGTACAGGAGTGCAGGCACTACCTATTAAAAAGGAGGCTGCCTAATAAGTCGACCGTGTCCCGTTGTTCATCATGACAATATATCAACATGCGAATTCGGGTTTAGCGTTCGGGGCATGGAACTCCACGTGAACATTCAGTCTAGTGGTGTCTTTCTCTGGAACCCTAGCAAGCCTTGCTCGCCTCGTTGTGATAGACAGGCAAGACAAGTCAGTTCCAGTGCGGTTGGGTGAGGTGACTGGCGGAGGTGGCATCACCCATTCCATTGCCATCGGGGCTCGGAGTCGGCACGCTCGCCGCTCCCTTGCGCCATTGCCCTACGGGCCTTGCATACCAGCGACAGGTGCGATTCCCACAAATCCCATCTGGATGGTGTTGACGAGATTGAGATTGTCGAGGCATGGAGGTTGCATTGCAAGATCGCGGTGTGGTGATAGCCTTCGGAGGCTGTTCGCAGTGTCCCTGGTGATGAGGGACGAGTTCGGTTCATGTCATTGAAAATGAAATTAGGGAGACGTCTAACACTGCAGGTGTGGCCGTGTGAAGAAGAAAGGAAAACAACATAAAAAAAAACGTTGATGATGATTGCGGCTTGGAAAGGAAAGATGCGCATCGGAGGATGGTAAGTTACAGGTGGGTGATTGGGCCCCTGTCATTCCACTTAGTCGCTAAGCTCTTTACATAAGGTAAGCTTCTGCTAAGAGCTAAGGTTTGGGCGCACCACTACCTTGGCGTAGCTGTTTATCTGCACTAACAGCACCTAGCGTTGCTAACCTCCAACCTTCAAACTTCAACCCTCTTCTATTGACATGCGCACTGGACATCTCGGAACAGTCAACAGGCGGGAATAGAAGCACATGACATTCGCATGGCATAAAGGATATTATCGAGATATATTTACTGCCAAGTTTCAAATTCCATTGCCCAGAAACGAGCACATGCGAACAATGGACAAGTGGGAATATCCACTTGTTAAGCTACAGCATCTTGGGCTATCTCCGACACCAACCAAGACGAGGGGGGAGACACGTCTGGATCCCCGGTCATTACATCGTCCCTCTACAAGCTTAAGTTCTTTTCTGTTTATTTCCTGTGTGTTACCGTACCGTACACTTCCCCGACTCCTCCTCGCTTCCAACAACCGTGGACGGCAAATCTTGCCAAGGACTTGAGGAATGCCAGAACGGGCACAAGAAACAGAAACTCTGCGGGTTGGACCCAACTCTTGACTTTACCCTTTTCTCTGTGCCTATCTGCTGACCACGGTGACGGACGGCAGTGTCTCTGACTTGTCTCTCCTCTTCTTTCCAGCCCGCCCCGAGCCCGCCAACCGAGTAAACTGAGGTGCTGTCAGGACCCGCGTCGTCCAGTTGTCAAGCGTTGGTAGCGCTGATCCTTCCGAATCAGACAAGTGTCCCGCGGCCGTACAACGTAGGACCATCTTTTTCCCTACCCGTCTGCGCAGAGAAGAGTATGTACTCGTATCATAGAGGCCATCTCCTCGGTCTCAAGGGAGGCAGGCCCATTCCACTTCCCACCTGAAGTAGGTAAGCCCAGCGAGCCCACCAGGTACGGTCTTGTACAACCTGTATTCAAGTACAACAGAGTGCCACGACAGGCCGGGAGCCTGGAATCCGTCGTTTGTAATTATCCCAGTCTGTACATTGCCTTCGTTACAGCTTACACCACCTACCTAGGCCGACAAATCTAATCTATCACCCTTCCCTCTTCTCCATCCGGAAGCTTCAGCTTCCCTTCTCTTGCCCACTCTCTTTCCCTCTCTCTCTTATCCCAAGCAATCGCTTCCGATCCGAGCGGCTGGTTTTTGCCGTCGTCCCATCATTACACACACAGCTCACTACCTACCTACCCTGGGACCCAGATTATTCCCCCCGTCCCGTCTTTTGGTGCCACCGTTCGTCTATTCGCCCGCACATCTCTTCAACATCATTGGTCCCTCGCTTTTGGGTGTGTTCGTCCTTCTTGGTCCAGGTCCCGGTCCAGGTCCAGTCCAGTCCGGGTTCCAGTCCGGCTACCAGTCAACCCGCTCGCACTTAGACAGAAAGACGAACGCCTTCAAGGTACTCTCACACCGGGCCAGTGGAACGAATGGGTTTTGCCCTCCTGGAACACTGGAAACAAGGCGAAATTTCAACCGGCAACAGAACATACCTACCTTACATAGCACGACAGCCTTTTACGCCTCGACTGAGTGTTACGGCTTCTTGAATCTGTATAGGGCACAGGCGTGGATCGGACCGGAGCTTGATCGCAGCTCATGGAATACCAGGTCGTCCTTCTCCATGTCTTAGGACCCCGACTTCGACCTTCGCTCCCCTCTTGCTGCTGGTCGTGCCGGTACTTCTGGTGACAGACATAGCCCTGGACGCTTGCGTCCCCAGTCCGGCTGTCTGTCCGTCTACGACAACGCCAACTCGGGCCACGCTGCTGCGAAGATGCGGTTACCCTACCTCTCTTTCGCCGTTTGTCCTGCTGGCTTCCTGCTCTTGTCATCGGTGCCTTCACTTGTCCGTGCAGGTACGACAGCGACTACATCACCGGAACCAGTATGGGTTCAACCGTCCGGGGAATGGTATGGCATCGACGGCACCTGGTCAAACTTCATGTTTGCCGTGGGCTCTCCCGCCCAAATCGTCTATCTCACACCTGCCACTGCCCTGTCCGAGACGTGGGTTATTGGGGCCGGCGGTTGCGCATCAGGCCCAGGTAGTAAGTTAATTCTTTCCGCCTTCATACACTGTGGTCACTGAGCTAATCACCAAAAAAAAAAAAGACCAACCATGTGTGGACGCTCGTGGCGGCGTCTTTGACCACCACATCTCGGAGACATGGCAAACCTTGGGGGCAGGTGCTTACGAGCTGGGTATGAACCACATCGGTGTTCAGAGAAATGGCGACTATGGTTTGGACACCGTCGCCTTCGTCGACACAATGGCCAGCTCCGCCACCTCCATTGACGGTGTACTGATTGCTGCTGTCAATGCTACCGAATACTATCAAGGTTATATCGGACTCGGCGTGACTCAAGGCAGCATAGGCTCGAACGTTACCAACCCTCTCATCACCCAACTCGCCGAAGTGGATGGCATGATTCCTAGTCACAGCTACGGATATACGGCAGGGGCGTACTACCGCGACACTACTAGTAAGTAGTTGAGCCTCATGATCGTTTTACCTCATGATAAAACTCCTTGAACCATCAGAACTGATTTTATTTAGCAAACGGTACACATGCCTCGTTGACCCTTGGGGGTTATGATACACTGAGATTTGTGCCACATGATACAACGTTCAGGCTCTACATAGGAAACTCAGCCGCGGATCCTAATGACCGAGCGCCCACGGTACGACTTCGAGGCCTTACTGCTCAAGTCCCGTCGTTGGACAAGGCACCTGGGAATTGGACATCGACCTCTCAGAATTTCGTCACCATGAATGATTCGATTACCGCTCTCATCGATTCGTCAACACCGTTCCTCTGGCTCCCAGTCGACATTTGCGAACGTATTGCTTCTGCTCTTGACCTGGTTTGGAGGGAGGACCTTGGTGTTTATGTCTTTGCGAACGGGGGAGAGCAGTATCTCGAGTACAAACACATGAAAACCATCCAGGAATTGTCATTCACTTTTACCGTCTCCAGCTACGATAACAGCGACAACTTCGGCTACCCCCTCAACATGCCAGGAGTAGTCAACATCACCATTCCTCCTGCAGCATTTGCCCAGGTTCTGCGTTATCCTTGGAAAAACGTCATCAAGTTCAACGAGTCGAGCATACCGTATTTCCCCTTGACACGATCGACAAACGAAACCAACAACAATCAGTATATAATCGGTCGAGTATTCATGCAGGAAGCATATATCATCACCAAGTACGACAAGGCCACATTTTCTATCCATCAAGCGCTGTTTCCCGACAACTCAGCCACCAATCACTCCCTACAGGCTATCGAAAGGCCTCCGAACAGCCCTTATCCCGAGGGTCCCCCGGTTAAGAAGTCGAACAAAAAGCCGTTGGGTGTGGGACAAACGGTGGCAATCGTGGTTAGTGCTTTTGCGGCGGGCAGTGTCATCGGACTTATTTCGTTCTTGTGTTGCCGGCGAAAATCAAAGGCGAAAAAAAATCAGGCCCGGAAACTGGATCACAGCACGGAGGAGGTTGTCCTGGTACACGATGAACCAGCACAGAGCCCTGTCAGCCGAATGCTGTCGATGTTTGTTGGAAGGAGGAGGTCAAGGAATCAATCGACGACGCAAGAGACGGAGAAGACAATTTCTGAACCTGTCGAAGTCGGTGCGGACGCTCATCATCAGGTCTTCGAACTGCCGGTTCCCCCTGAGCCCATCGAGTTGGATAACAATGACATTGGAAATGACGATGCAAACCTCGGGCTGGACGGTCGTGGGTACATGAGCGAATATGAGGTGGCGCGACGAAAGCTCGAACGACAACTTCAGGGGCCAGTACCAACCTACACACTCACAACTGAGCACAATGAGCGGGCTGCTGGATATCCCAACGAGAAGTCAGCACAGGATGTAACCCCCGTTCATTACCGCCCCAGCGAGGAACCTTCCCCCGGATCATCGCCTACATACGCCAACACCGACTCCCTCCCCAACTCGCTGCCATCGCCCTTGTCGCCAAACGCAGACTGGGCGGCGGGTAGAGTGTTCGATCTTCCATCACCAATGACCGTGGCCTCTCCCGTCCGACTACATCATTTCCCAACGACGACCGGTTTTGCCGATCAGGCCTCCGGCCACTCGCCAGTCTCGCTACACTCCCCTCACTCGCCTCACATATACCTCCCATCACCAGTGAGCCCGTCATCGGACTCAAACGGGGGATCAGGATCACCTACCTCGCTAACCGGCGGACCGGTCCCGCTACCCGGCAGCGCAGCGATACAGCGTACGCCCATCGATCCCGTCCACACCCAAATAGTCTGTTTAGGACCCATGCCAGCAAACATACAACTTTCAGTTCCACACCATCGGCATTCGCATCCGAACCATCGGCCAGCTGTACCCCGTATCATCACGCCCGACGGCCGATTACACGCAGCCGAACCACAAGAACACGATGTTGATATTGCTGGTCCTCTAAGACGTTCAGATTCGGTTACCCGCGGTTCTAATGAAACCCTGGGTTCCAACTTTACCATGGAGGAAGAAAGCCGGCTCAGGCAGGTGCAGTTGGCTGCGCAGCGAAGTGCGGCGGCCCAGCAGCAAGCATCACCGATATCACCGATATCACATCAACAACCACATCAACAACAGCCACATCAAGAGCCACATCAACCACGAGGACGGGTAGACGACAACGGCGAAGACTTCCCCCGAAGCCCTCGAAGCATGGAACGAATCGAGGCCGGCTCGGAATTAGTTCATGTCCCGCAAGTGGCTGCGCAGCGGTACAGTTGGGAAGCTGACACTCGATAACATTGAGATCCACATCGTTTTGTAACATACATATACACATACATCATGCCCGCTCCAACCGACTTTCTTAACGAATTTCCTTCTTACTGTACCATCGTATATACAAGCCGGACGGAGTTTTTGGATTACGGAACGGAGCAGGGGACACGGGACAGGGGATTATACCATGTGGGGCATCAAATGATTTGCGATGATGTCCAGTGTTCTTTTTTTTGTTTTGGTTTACGAGAGAGAGACAAGAGAGAGAAAATCGGCGTTACTTTGGCGGGATTACGTACTTTTGTTTGCTTTGAAACATTGTGGCGGATGGAGTTGGACCAGGAAGAGAAGTAGTTGGATATCTGAACTTGATGCCTGCGGGAGAAGAAGCATAAGCTGGAAGAGATGTCTCTTTGGGAACTGGATTGTTTCGGCGACGGGCAACTGGAAGAGCAAGGAGACACAGAGGAAGAGGTGCGAGAGAGGCGGGAGAGAATACGATTATCAGAATAGCGGAAATAAAACAGTAAAATTGTGATTCTAAGCGTGAGCATCGAATGAATTAGCCGCTTTGTTTATAACTTGACTGGTG
This sequence comes from Neurospora sp. CHS-2018b, assembly GCA_009806015.1. Lineage (NCBI taxonomy): Eukaryota > Fungi > Ascomycota > Sordariomycetes > Sordariales > Sordariaceae > Neurospora > Neurospora sp. CHS-2018b. The sequence continues at coordinate 1,668,663 of RAOV01000006.1, forward strand.
ATGTGGTGACGTTAGGAGGTTCTCATGGTCATGAGCACTTCAAGTGGTAAACCAGGCTTGATTGTCCAACTTGCACTCCTCCACACAACGGGATGTAGACCGGCAAAGTAGGTAGTTACAGCACAGGATCAATGAACATTCAGATCGTATGTAATCTCTATTCATAATGCAGAAAGCAAATAACCAAGTAACTGACAAGATATGTGCAAGAAAATGCGTTGCGTGGTCTGGTTTCCATCCTCCTATATCTCTAAACAAAGCAGAATACATACTTATCTAATCGTCGCATTTCATACTCATCATCATCCGGGGTTCGTAATGAACCAACTATGTAATTGACTGACTCATTGACACCAAAAACAACAACAAACGGGCTGCTTCCTTCAACACTAATTCTACTAAGTAGATCTAAATGCTCCCTCTCCTCCTGCTTCCTTCCTAGCCCGTGTGTTCCCTCCAACCAACCATCCATACATCCATCGTACCACCCGCGTGCCCACCACATAATCATTTCGTTCCATTCATGACATGAGAGTTTCTTTACCTTTGTATGTTGTTTTCTTTCTTGATATGACTGTTGTGTATCCACTTCTTGTTGTTTCGTTCTTGTGCAAGCAACTCTTTCTTCTATGCAAACAGACCCCCTAAAACCCGCACATCTATGGTCTTCTTCTCCTCGTTCCTTACGACTTCTGGAAGAACCAACTCGATCTCTTATTCTCGGGCGGGTTCTGCTGCAGAGTGGCAATGGTGGGGTTCGTAGCCGTGGCACCACCGGCAACGGCGTCGCCGCCACCGCGGAGCGGCTTAGCGATCCTGCTGCCGATGCTGAACCCGCCGAGGCCGGCGTCGGTGCCGAGGCCCCGCGTGCTGCCGGCCTTGGCGGCCTCCAGCCGGTCCTTGACGGCAGCGAGCTGCACCTCAAACCTAGTGCAATAGGAAGACGGAAGGTTAGCGCTGATACTGATGATAATGAGGGCATGAAGCAACAACAGAGGGGTAAACACATACTTGTGATTCGCCTGGGCCATCTTCTCCTGGCTCTCCTGAAGCAGGCTCTCGAGGCTCTGAATCCGCTCATTTCTCGCCATCAATTTGCGCTCGGCAATCGCCACCTCCTTCTTGAGGGCGGAGTTCTGCTCCACAAGCTGGCGCTGAACTTGCGTCAGCTGCTCGAGGTTGCGCTCGAGGAAAGCCATCTTCTTCTGCTGAGCGCGGTTGTTGCTGCTGCGGAGCACGTTGTTATACTGCTCGCGCGTCTCGTCGAGGGAGATCTCCAGCTCGACCACGCGCTCGCAGCGGTTCTGCAGATCGCGCATCAAGCTCTTCTTCATGACGTCGAACTCGGCCAGCTGCTGCTGGACAGTCTTGCCATTGGCCATGGCAACTCCGGCACCGCCGGCCTTGACGCGGCGCTGAAGGTCATCGACCAAAGCCTTGAGGTGCTCCGTCTCGGAATTCTTCAGCGCGATATCAGCCTTGAGCTGCTCGACAAGCTCAATCTGGACAGCCGACTTGTCAGAGAGTGACTTGGCCAGGAGGGCCTTCACCTCTTCCTTATCAGCCTCAGTGAGGTTGCGAGACAAGAGGTCCTCGTGCTCCTGCTGAAGGGCCTCGAGACGGGCCTCAAGCTCAGCCCGCTTGCGAGCTTCCGCATCGCTCGAAGCGGCGCTGAAGCTCGACAACTCAGCTTGGCGCACAAAGCCCTGGGCCTCCACGAGCTTCTCCCTGAGTGCCTTGAGATCCTCGGGAGGAATGGCGTCACCAGCAGAGCTGATCTCGAAGAGCGCATCTAATTGCGCAATCGCATCGGCAACTGCCCGCTCATTGTCGCTGAAAACGTCGCCGGAAAGGTCAAAGCCTGCCATCATCTTGGCCATCTTCTCCGCCTTCTTCTTTTCCTTCTCGTCCAGCACAGCGCTCGTCTCCTTGGCACTCATCTTCATATCGAGCATCTGCTGCTTGACCTCGTCAAGCTCGGCCGTGAGTTCCGAGTTGGCATCCTTGAGGCCGTCAATGGTGATCTGGGCCTCCTTGTTCTCAAATGCCAGTCTCTCCAGTTGCATCTTGAACTCGTTGGACTCGCTGATCAACCTCTCGTTCTCCTTTCCAAGCTTGCTGTCGTGGTCCTTGAGAGCGACGAGTTCTTCCTTTGTTTCCCGTAGCTGCCTCTCGGCAGCCGCCGCAATACTTTCCTTCTCCGCAATCTGGTCCTGCAGCTCGTTCTCGCGACGCAGGAACTCTTCCCGTTCGTCCTTATCCAAGGGCAAGCTGGGAGTTCCAGCTCGGTCTGAGATAGCAGGGGTCTCGGCCCGGTTTTCAGGCAGTAACCGTGACGGTGTCGAAGGACGGGCTGTTGTCGAGGCTGATTTCGAAGGGACGATCGCGAGCTCCAGAGGTGGTACCCATTTCTCCTTGGGTACAGTGTCGCCACCACGCCACACTTGCACTTCGCTTTCCAGGTTGACGATATAGTTCTCGAAGGACGTGATCTGGGTCTTGGCCTTGGCAAGCATCTGCTTGAGCTCGGCCGGGCTGAGTTCGGCGTTGACTTTCGCCTTGTTCTTGATCGATTTTGCTCTCATACCGAAACGCAGCGTACCTAGTGTTTCGGCATCGTTGTAACTACTGGGCGAACAATTGATAATGAGCGTCGTTCGACTGTTACCACCCAACGATTCTTGCAGAATACGGGTGAGCTTCGAGTCTCGGTAAGGAACGTGCGAAGATTTGCCGTCTGTCAGGGCATTGATGACCATACCAAGAGCACTCAAACTCTTGTTGATCTTCTTTGCTTCCTCTAGCGTCTGGCCACTGGCGCCTGTCTTGCCAATCTTTTCGGAACCAGCCAGATCGACCAAGAAAAGCTGACCGCTCTTGGCCGAGCCCGTCTCCACGTTCTTCTGGGTAATGGTGATAACGAAGATGGAATGCGAGCGCGACGACTCCTGGTTCATGTTGGTCGCAGCCACAGCTCTTGCGTTGCCACCCCTGCGCATGACTTCGTATACTTCCTGGACACTCGAGACGTAGATCTCAAGCAGACCCTTGACGTAGACGCCGCGGTTCTTTTCTTCGTGGACTGGCAGGTTGTCGTTCTGAGGCGCCAAAAGATCACGGATTCGCTCCATGTAGATTTCCATATAGCTGACCCGGACGGTATACTCGATGTTTGCTGCGCTAGACAAGATGCTGGTAAAGATCTGCTCGACGATTCTTGGAATAACACCTCTGCCATCGGGGTCGTCTATACTGGTACCCATCATGGTATAAGATTTACCGGCACCCGTCTGGCCGTAGGCAAAGACAGTACCGTTGTAGCCATTGAGAATATCGTCGACGGTAGGCTTGATCGAGAAATCGAAGATGTCGGATTGCTTGCATGACATGTCAAACACCCGATCAAAGGTGAAGGAACCCTGCGCTTCTTTCGACTGTAGGGGAAAACAGATGGGTTAGCCGCTGCGGTCCGACTGCATTCAGAAGCGCGTGAAGGGTATGGCAAGACAGGCACAAGGGCATTGTTAGGTGCGAGAACTAGGGGGCAGAAGAAGGTGCTCACATCGACTGTACAGGTATCCGGGCCCTGGAAGGAGACGATGGGCTGGCCGCCGGACTCGATTTCGACCCTGTTCTGGGGCCTAAATCGAGCCACGACCTTGATACTATTCGCACTTGACGACATTATGGCGATTCCCTTGCAGCGCTGGGCAGCGCACTGTCATGAAAGGCGGCGCGGCCGTTGTTGTCGGGGAGGATTGGTGGTGGAGTGAAGGGGGGGGGAGGGGGAGGTGAGGGGAGATGGACAAGGAGCCCGGCCGCCTGCAGCAGAGAGAGAGAGAGGCAGGGTCTTAGTCAGTCGGGGTCCAGCTGTCTCTCCGAGTTGGATCCGAATATCACAAAAGGGTGGCGAGGTCCGGTTGGGCGCGTGTTCTCGTCGTCGTTTCCCTCCTCCGCGGTCCGTCGTGAGCGGTGGTTGTGGTGTGGTGCAGTTGCGGTGCGGTTCGCGGCTGCGGGTGCGGTGTGCGTAGTAAGAAGGCAAAAGGTGAAGGGTGGGCTTCAATGTGACACACTACTCGCCCGCCGAGGCACGTTAACGTTTCGTTAGGTAACTGAACCCCTTTGGGCCGCAGCGATGGAAAGACAACAACCTAAAGCTATGCAAAGCAATGCAAACCTTGGGGAATTGGGTGAAAAGGCAAACGTGTGCAGAATGTGCAAAAAGGGGCTGAAAGGGGTATCCGCAGTCACTGTCGCCGCCGCCGTATCGTCGTCGAGATGGAAGGGCAGGAAGGGGTATCACACGTGTGGTCGGTACCCAAGGCAATCCAAGGGTCTAAAAGAAACAAATGTCGAAACGCGATGAAGATGGTGGGGTTCTGGTCGGTCAGTGCAGAGTCGCAGCCTGAAACGCTGGACGGCGCGCAGCCAGGGGACAAGCGAACCGCTGCCAGTCGTTGCCAGTGGACGACTCGACTCGGCTGGGGCCTCTTGGGGCAAGAACGCGTTCTCTGGACCCAGCGGGTTGTGCCTGCTGCCCCTGTCCCTAAAACGGGACGGCACTCGGGGCGGCTGGGGCTGCGAGGCGGGCGGCGACCGGTACCTCTACCTTTATGTGTAGCGGAGGTACCTGCCTGAAGATCGAATGTCCGGCCAACGCTCTCGATTGTCGCGTAGTGATATTTACTTCGATTTTAGAGATATTTGACAGCATAAAACCCGCTGTAAGTCCTGCCGTGAGGGTAGTGTTCAAGGTCCCCGATCTGGAACCCGGTCCCCAACTTGCTGGCAGGTACCTGGCATGCCCAGGTGATACAAGCATGCAAGCAAGTAGTGTACTCTCAACAGATGCCTACAACTACATCCAGCTTCCGTGCTCGAACTCTCTTTCCATGCTGTTTAAATTCCCCGTGGTCATTTCTTTTCCTTTGTCTTCTTGGAAACTTGCGACATTCAAGATATGCCGGTCAAGTTGAACTTTCCAAGTTCCTACTAACCAAGGGCCACGTTGCGACCCAAACGCAGTCAGCCTGTCTCACCTGTCTTCCATTTACGCAGGGCCCTTGCATTCAAGGAATGCCTGTTAAGGTGAACATGTATCAAGGGATGGCGCTGTTCAAAAAGTGCACATTACCTTAGGCATGACCTTAAGCCTTATAGACGAGATAAACCATGTGGATGTAAAGCGTCAAGCAGGGTCATGTACACACTGTCATAACAGCTGGGTATGCAGGACTCTTTGGAAACTTGTACATCTAAGCTAACGCTGTATGCTTTTTGTAATGAAACTTGAAGACACTAGACCATCTCCTTATTCACCTCTAAGACAAAAGAACGCTATCTAGGGCTTCTTGGGGTGAGTCGAGGTATCCAGGGACTGCCTCGCCAGATATGCTTGTCATGGTATGATACGAGCGCCTAAACTCCAAACCCGGCAACCGCCCTAATGTGTCAGCAAACCCAAGCAATCCCGCTCTCTCCATTGCAGATAAGCAGGCTGACTCTCAGCCATCAATAAGCAAGGGATGCAGATATTTGAAATACAAAGAACGCCCCAAAAAGAACGACGCCTCCCAAATGCAATGTGATATCACGACATCTGTCCCATCCACGCCCCAAAGGGCAAAACCGCCGGTTATCCTCGAATATGGATCCTCTCGTAACTCGTCGTCGGTCGACAACTGACTGTCGGTATAGCCAAAAGATCTGTTTCGAACAGTCCTGTGAGCCATATCAACACCGACTTGCAGCACCCGGCCTATTATTGGCTTTTCGCCATCGAGCGGCCCCGTGGTGATAAACGCTGCCACTGTTTAATCCTCCCAGCTCTTCTCAACAGTTTCCCGGACTCTCTTGTGGTATTCTTTGCGATTGTCCTTGTACAGGTTGGAGGCTTCGACGTTCGCAGGCGATCCTGTGTTCGGGTCATTAAGCAGACTAGAGGAGACAGTTCCGTCAGCATGTTGACACCACCCAAAATAAACGACATCAAGAGAATATTGTCAAGTCGTACCTCTGAATGCTGGTGAGAACGGCCGCCACGTCGTACGTAGGACTCCAGCGGTTCTGAAGAATGTCGAGACAGAGTTCGCCGGTGGCGTAAACATTAGGGTGGAACATCTCGCTGATGAACTTGACCGAGGGAGGCTTGTTGGGATACTGCTCCTCAAAGTGCATCACGAGGCGGAAGGTGCCATCCTCGAAGGGCGTGTCGGCGGGTCCGATAATCACGGCGTTCCTGTATGGAGACTCATGTCAGTCATCGCTGTGCCGGGGGTAGACCGCCCATAGCGGCACCGCAGCGGAGACCATTCTCCTTACCATGTCATAACATTATCGGGTACGGGGGAGGCGGAAACACCAGCAGGAGGATCGGTTTGCATGCGCTGTCGAGAAAGATGGTGAGTATGTTGTGCTCATGGCGACCAAAGTCATCGAGCGGTGTGAACCCAACAGGATGGCTCATGATGTCTCGCACCTTGAAGTCTCGCATAAGCCGGCGGCGGGCAGCGGTTGACATTTTAGCTTTGGTGATGGATGTTAAGTCGGCCCAAACGTATGGAGGGAAGGCTACAGGGTTGATGGAATAGGATGCGATGCTTTGTCCGAGTCGAGATGGGTTTCGTGGTTGGAGTTAGCAAAGAGACAACCAACTGTTTTGGAAGATGCGGAGATGAATGACGGAAACCAGCAGAGCCAGCAAGTGAACGCGCATAACGACCGCTATCTTATCGTATCCAACTGATTGGAGGGGGGGGGGTGTCACAAAGAAGCTGGGAGAACGCGCGCCGAGGGCAATGAACATCCAGTCCAGTGACCGGCTGGCAATTGCCGCTGGCTTTGTCGAATACCACTTTCTCAGCCAATCAATCTTGAGGATAAAGCGGTTGTGGCACGTGCGCGAGGTGGCTGCCAGCTGTTGTATTGGGGGTCAACCTATCGCGCTACCGCTGGATGGTTGTCTACTGACAAATGAATTCAAGAAAACATCAGAAATTGTGTATGACCGCCAATTGTTCGGGTTGAATCAGTGATTCAAGCTTTCTCTTGTGGCACTCTCGGCAGCTGCCCGAAAACACTTCAACGCCACAACAGGATCTTTGCTTGGAACTAACGCAACATCTTAAATCGCGTTGGGAGTTCGGCCTTTGTCCCGCGCGTAAAGTGGTTCGCTTCTGCCCAACACTCACAGGCGCGCGCGGGACGGCAATTGCAGGGACAACGAAGCGCGACCGGGATAGATCATAGTGACGCGAAACGGTTGTTGAGCGTGCAGTGGGCTTTGATCCCTGAATTTATACGAGCCGTATCCGGTACAGCTATGATGCTGACACTGGCAGCAGGATACTGCGGAAAGAGTGAATGAGCGGGAGACGTCCATCTCCGGATTCGTTTCTCCGCCACGGCCTCAACTCTCCTCCATGTTTCTCCATCCGCCCGGCCACGGCATGGGCACGGCATGGCCCAAACAGGTAGACTGAGGTAGAGCAGGGCATGGTGGATGAGCTTCCCCTGTCTGTCAGACTCCACGGAAAACCCCGGATACCAAGCTTTTGTGTCCCATGTGCCCCTTGGGGTCCCCGCGAAAACCACGGTGGCGGCCACTTTTGGGCGCTCAATTGGCGGGGTGAAGGATCGCTTTTGTGTGAATCCTCTCCACATGTACCGTCACAAGCCGACCAGTGCCGTCATGGCATCGAAAAGAAAGAGAGGAAGAGACCAGTGCTCGCCTGCCCAGCTTGTAGTTTATTAATCATTGTTTTTCAACGATACTACAAAGTTTCTCCTGTGATCCTGTCCCGATTTCTATTTCTCTCCTGCTCATTGTTTCTGTGTTGCCTCTTCTGTTGTGCTGTTGTTCATTCCCGTTCGGCCATCTCCACCTCCTCTTCGCCAGATTCCCGTCCGACATCTGCGCTGTGCGGTACCGTCCCTGCGTCCTGCAACTCATCGTCACCAGCTGCAGCTTCTTTCCGACAGCCAAAATGGTTCTTTGCCACGCCAGGACAGCCGTTGGCTCGGCTTCGCGCACTTCCCGTGCTTCCTCTCGTCTTTTTTCCACCCAGTCTGCCCTCCGTCAGCAGATCCAGGATGCCTACATTCTCAGTGGTGTGAGGACACCAACGGCCAAGGTGAGCCGCTCCGCAAAAATGATTATATCCATAAGGCGGCGCTTTTGCTAACACCTGCCAGTTCAATGGCTCTTACACCACCGTTCCTGCCCCCAAGCTCGGTGCCGTTGCCATTAAGGAGGCCATCAAGAGGTCGGGTATCCCCGTTGAGAAGATCACCGATGTTTACATGGGCAACGTCCTCCAGGGCTCTGTCGGTCAGGCCCCTGCGCGCCAGGCCGTCATCTTTGCTGGCCTTTCCCCCAACGTAGAGGCCATTACCATCAACAAGGTGTGCGCTTCCGGTCTCAAGGCTGTTGTGTTCGCCGCGCAAAACATCCAGCTCGGTCTAGCGGAGGCCCAGGTCGCCGGTGGTATGGAGAACATGACAAGGGTGCCGTACTACGTTCCCCGCGCTAGCGGCATGCCCCCCTTCGGTCACATCAAGATGGAGGATGGCCTTATCAAGGATGGGTTGACCGATGTCTACAACGAGTTCCACATGGGCAACTGCGCGGAGAACACCGCCAAGAAGTTCCAGATCACTCGTGAGCAGCAGGACGAGTATGCCATCCAGTCGTACAAGCGCGCCCAGGAGGCTTGGGCTTCCGGAAAGTTCGCTGAAGAAGTTGTCCCTGTCACCGTTCCTGGCAAGAAGGGCGACAAGATCATCGAGATGGATGAGGGTTACAACGACATCAAGCTGGACAAGGTTTCCACCCTTAAGCCTGCCTTCGTCCGTGATGGCACCGGTACCGTGACGGCCGCCAACGCCTCCACCCTCAACGATGGCGCCAGCGCTCTGGTTCTCGGCAACAAGTCGCTCGCGCAAGAGTTCGGCAAGGGCTCGAGGGTTCTTGCTCGCATCGTCAGCTCTGCCGATGCCGCCATGGACCCCATCGACTTTCCCATCGCGCCCTCCAAGGCGGTTGAGCTTGCCCTCAAGCGTGCCGGCATCAGCAAGGACCAGGTTGCCGTTTGGGAGTTCAACGAGGCTTTTGCCGCTGTGATCAAGGCCAACGAGAAGATTCTGGGTCTTGAAGGCGCTGTCGTGAACCCTCTTGGTGGTGCAATTGCCCTCGGCCACGCCTTGGGTAGCTCCGGATCCCGCATTCTTGTTACCTTGCTTCACCAGCTCCAGCCTGGCCAGTACGGTGTGGCTGCCATCTGCAACGGTGGGGGTGCTGCCACAGCAATGGTTGTCCAGAGGATCGAGTCGGTATAAACTGGGATATCGAGGCGTTAAGGACGGGTGTTTGATGAATTCTTGTATCGGGATGAAGATTTGCAAAGCTTTGGAGTTGGTTGGGCTTCCTTTCATGTACAAATGGTATATTGCGCTGCCAGAAGCAGGGCCGGTCTGCACATAGTTACGGCTGCATCTTGTTGGGTAAAAGCGGCAGAATGGAATTGAACAAGTAAAAGAACTGACCCGCTGAAACTGATGATCGGTGATGTAAATTTACAATCGAAGATAAAGTGAACAAATCCAACTCGTGCAACAAAAGTCCCATGGTTCGCCGTTACAACATTCGGGTTAGGGTTATCACCGTTCAGTCAGACACCCATCAATGCAGCACAGTGCAAACACACTCACCTCAACTTCACCTTTGAGATCGCAACTTCACTTGAACGGTCTGCACCTTTGTCTAGCAAACCAAACATACAGCAACAACAACAACAAGTTATTCATCGCATCATTCCGGATTGTTATTTCAGCGCTAGCTCCTTCACGGCTTCAGTATCAAGATATCAGATTACGACAATACATTACGACGCACCCCGCCATTCCTCCTTCAACAAGATCAGATTGACTTTCGCTCTTGCTTGTGCCCTGGCACGGCCGGGCTAGGACCTTGGAGGAGGAAGCTGGGTTGAAAGACAATCCGACCGGTCACGAGCGCGTCAACTACAGATCAACCACAGCCATGAGCCTTATTGCGGAATTTCTGGCCAGCATCCGCGGGTTCGTACAAACTCAAAATGGTGACGAGCTCCGCAACTGGTTGCTCGTCGAGCCGAATGTTGCCGCACATTATTATGAGCTTGGGCAACAACTGAGGTCATCGTGTCCCGCCAATTCTGGCAATATCGAGAAGCTGGTTGAGAAACATCTACCAGAGGAGGATGACGTTCCAGAAGGAAGAGGCTCGCCGTGGCCCGGCTTCAACTCGTTCATGGAGGAGTACTTGAAGTACTGGCGCGATGTAGACTTCAACGACATCGTTAAACTTTATGGTCGGCTCAGCGACCTGCTCATATCATGTGCAAATGCACTTGCTAATCCAACATATGGCATCATGCTTCTACAAACCAGCATGTCTCTTTCAGAGGCGCTCTCCAAGTTGGTGATGAGCATTACAAAGGAGCCTCATCTCATGGCTCAGATTCAGGGCGACATGACTGGCGATGAAGCTGGTGAGAAGAAGTCGATTGTCGAGCTTGCCGCAGATATCATTCAGAAGATTTTCACATCGTGTCTCACAGATCGATCAAGTACTCGCTGGTCCCCTCCAAAGGGGAAGAAGATCGCTGTGTATCTGTTTGCGAACTTGACATTGAAACTACTGTTTGCCGTAAGTCTTATGCTCCCCCTTCCCGTGAGATAAACCTAGAAGAAATACTCATGACCATACCATACTGTAGTGCGATAAATCACGACTGGCCGTCCAGATGTTCACCAACCTCTCTACAAGCGGACCAGCACTCTCACTATACCCGGCATCACAGCGCGTAACCTTCCTCTACTATCTCGGCCGCTTCAACTTCGATCATGGCCATTACATGCGTGCCCACTGGTGCTTCGAAGAAGCATACCGACAATGCCACCCGCAGTTCCTCAAGCATCGCCGGCAGATTCTCACCTACTGGATCCCCTCGAACCTTCTCTTGGGACGTTTCCCCTCACAGATGCTTCTCTCACGGCCCGAGGCCGCCGGCTTCGCCGACATCTTCATCCCAATTTGCGCCGCCATCCGGACCGGTAACTTCGTCGCCTTCCACCAGGCCCTCAACGCGAGCAGAGACTGGCTCTGGGACCGCGGACTTTATCTAACGCTCCTCTACCGCCTCAAACCGCTCGTCTGGCGCTCCTTTACGCGCAAGACGTTCCTCCTCACATGGGAAGGCGCCACCGGAAACGATCCTAACATGATGACCAACCGCGCCCCCGCCCTCTCCCTCTCCGACCTTGTGGTAACCGCCACGTACGTCCAAAAGCTCCTAGAGGGCTACGTCCCCGTTGCTTCTGGCACCACTCTCACCCTCACCCCTCCCCCGGGCGGACAGCCGAAGCGGCTGATGCCCTCGGAGGGCCTGATCTTCGGAAACAAGCAACCGGATCTCGACAGCATGGAGTCGATCGTCGCGGGCTTGGTCTACGCGGGCCTGCTTAATGGGTTTATCGCTCGCCAACAGAAGAAGTTCGCCGTCGAGGGCGCCAAGCGCAAGGGCGGAAACGCGGTGGCGGCTGGGTGGCCGACGCCGTACGAGAGTATCATGGACCGGTTCAGGGAGGACTACGAGGATGAGCTGGCGGCGGCGGATGCGGGTGAGACGAATGAGCCGCCGGGCGAGTTTGAGGATGTGCCGGGGTGGGTTAAGATGGGTTAAGAATAGTTGATGATGAGAGGTGAGATGGGGAGGGATTATTGCTCTTCATTTTTTCTTGCTGTTGGCTTTTTAATGCTGTCATGGGAGAAGCGGAAATGTACTAGACTGTATCATTGTAAGATTGAAGCATCACATTTGATGGCGTTCTTCAACTCAACACTATCGATAACCGTGAATAACCAGTTGCCTTTGCCTCGGATTACATGGTTAGAACATTGTGGAAATGTGAGCTGATACGAAGACGAATGTTATTTTTAGTGCGAGCTCGTATTTAACTTGATGAAGGGGCTCAGAGCCAACGTGGAGCGAGGCAGCTGAGAACCTTGTCGGTTGGTACAACCCGTACATGTATGACAGTACCTGCCTTGTGTTCTTAAAATGTTTCAAGTGCTGCCGGTTGAAGATCTTTTTCTTGCGATTTTTTTTCTTCGTGTTCTTCCTTTCCTTCCTTCTCATATTTTCCTGTCAACTTCTTTGCTTCATCTCATTCCCTTCCCACAACAACTTCTTCCTCTTCAAGCTCCGAATTCCACCAGAATCCTTCATCGTCACCACTGCATAGCATTATGATTTGGTTCAGGTCCAGATTTGGGATTAAACAAATTCGTCGTCACGAACATCGTTTGCTCTTTCATTCAGTGTCTCGTCTCAAATAATATCCAATGCCCAACCCAGTCCTCCAGAGCACACCGGGAAGTCGAGACCCTAGGTCTACCAGACTTTCTCAATGCCTCCGTCCGGCCACGGAACCTCATCATTGTTTGTTTACCCTTTCTCGTCCCTTTCACCAAAAGGTTACGTTTCGACATCCACATCATTCCCTCCAGCCTATACCTTAATTATAGAACCAACCGCGGCCTCGGACCTCCCAACCGCATCCAATTTCCTCCTCACGAGTTGATCACAACACTCAAGGGTCATTTTCCAAAAAAAACAAAAACAAAATATCCAACAAGAAGAAGATATCGCCAAAAATTCGCCGCACCCAACGCAAAGACCAAAATAACCAAGAGCTTCAATGGGGGTATATCGCCGAACAAAAAAAGATATCCTCGCAACAAACACCGATTCCGAAATTAAGTCGTCGAATAATAAAAATATCGCTTGCAGCAGCAAGAACGACTGGTGGAGAGAAGAAGGGCACAAGATGGCAGCAGCCTTTGGCGCGCCAATTGGGCTGCAGAAATAACAATAGACACTAGGCACTAAGCGTATGTATGGGGGGGTGTTAAAAAGGTATGTAAAGTTTTTTGTCGACTTCCGGGTTTTGACGAGTGGGTTTTTGCTGACTGGGACTGATGTGGTCGTTTCAGAGGTATGTCATGTCGTCGCTGTCCGTCGCCGTTTCCCGAAAGTCGAAGAAAAGAATCAGAGTCAGGTACATGTCGGCCGGATGCACCTCGTATATCGGCCGCGAAATCTGGTGAAAAAGATAATCCAACGTCGTATACAAGAAAACCAAGAATCGGCCTCCCAGCGATACAAGGGGGCCAACTTTTCAGACTTGCGCAGAGAAAGCAGTCTAGAGAAGCGTTGCAGCGGCAACAATGGCGACGACCAAGCCTGCGATGGCAGCGCCACCTTCTTGAGCCGCGCCGTCGTTCTTCTTCGATGTGGTCGAGACAGGTGCGGGCTCTTCGGACTCCATTAGTTCTGGTGCTTCCGTTGTCTCGGGGGCTTCGCTAGTAGGGGCTGAATCGGTGCCGTTCTCCTTGAAGATACCACCCCAGAGCGCGGGCTTCGAGGCCGATGGTGTCTCGGAGGACTCAACCGAAGATTCTTCCGTGCTGGTTGCCGAGGATACTGGAGCCGAAGACGTGCGGACCGAAGAAGAAGAAGTGGTGGGAGGAGGCGTTGATGTGGTGATGGGTGTCTTCGTGGTAGAGGTGGTCTTGGGCGGCGGGGGCGCCTCCTTGGTCGAGGTAGTCTTGGGAGGATCAGGCTTCTTTGTGGTCGATGTCTTGGGCTCATCGCTGGAACCATCTACGTTGAACACCACGATGTTGGCTGTCTGTCCCTTGGGAACGGTGACAACGCAGAACTGGGCACCGCCGACGCCCGTGGTGGAGACCGGGCTTTCCAAGCCTCCAACACCGTGCTTCGAGGGATCGATGGAACACGGCAAACCATTGCAACCTCCAGAGGGGCACTCGATCTTGACACCAAAGCTGGGCTTCGTCTTCTTCCAGTCGCAGTCCATGTAAATGGGATTCCAGGCAATCTTCACATACGTCTCACCAGCCGAAACGGTGTTTGCTCCAGCAACATAGGGACTCCAGTTTCCGATGGGCTTGCTTGGGCTGCCCCAAATGCAACCCTCAGCGGAAGAGACGCCAGGCGCGTTGATATAGTAACTGAGACGGTCAGCTTGGTGAGTCACAAAACATCATCATCTGTGGGTATGCTTACTGCGCAGCGGTCGAGTCCCAATAAGAGGGTCCAGGCACAGCGATCTTGGACTGACCCTGGATGTCGGTGGGGATAATCATGGCCTCATTACCGGGCAAGACAGTCTGGCAAAAGGACACAGTCTTTCCAGCCTTGTTGACTACCTGAACAGCACCGGTTCCATCCACACAGTATGGCTTGTCGTCGAAAGCCTTCTCGGGTGTTCCCTTATTGCAATACAGACCGCCGTTCTTGACTATGTATTAGCGCTTCAAGTCTCCCTAGCTCGAGGTATGTTTTCAACTCACCATTGACTGGGGATAGACATAGGTTGAGTTTGGTTCCCATTGCGCCATAACCTTTCCAGGTACACACGCATATGGGCACCACTTTCCGTCTTCGCATGGCTCATCGGGGCTCATGGCGAAACCATTGTTCATGCCTCCCGGGACAAACACAAGGTCGGGGTGGTCGGGCAATGAGCATTGGGTTTTCCTCTTTTGCAGCTGAGGCATCTCAACGTTCTCAATGGTCTCCTCAACATGACTGTGTCTCCTCGTGGGACGTTCATGGAGATGGCGATGACCCCCATGACCGGCAGAGACAGGTTGGGCACTCAAGAATAATGAGGCCGCGCCAAGGGCGGTCTGGAATGTGGAGAGCTTCATGTTGGCTCTAGGGGTTGGTTGTTTCCTTAATATCGAGTGGTCGTGGAGCTCAGCGCGTCGAGATATGAGCTCTGATACAAAGTCGGCTGTCGTCAACTGATATCCAGCACTAACACTTTCCCTATTCAGAACTCGAGCCGGTGTTCATAGGACATAAAATCGTAAAGATGGTCGGGTCGGAACGATCGTGATAATATTCGACGGACACTGGAAGCCGAGGCGCGTCGAGCTTCGAAGGGGTCAAGGTCAACGAGTGTGAGGTTCCAACGAAGGTCCGTGAAGGAAAGAAAGATCGAGAGAGCGACAGGAAGAGAGAAGAGAAGGCTTGTCCCGGGCTTGGTGCACGAAAGGGAAAAGGCTAAGCTTCACCCCAGACGGGGGAATGGGATGGGATTGGGATGGGTCGACGAGGAAGCCGAGCATGTTGTGGCCCATGTCGTGCCCCATGTCCTGGCGTTTTTTTCACAGGTATCTCCCCGGGGCGGGCCAACAAAACGAAGCTGCGTGGAAGGGGAAGACAAGCTACCTGCAGGTCGCGATAGACTCAGGGGGTGTACCCAATCAGCGAGCCGACCGCCTCGGGGTCCCTGGGCGCCTCATCTCGGCACCGGGTGGGCTGGTGGGCTCGAGGTGGCATCGGTGGGTGGTGTCCTAACGGGTTCATGCCAGGAACACCTCGTTGCGACCAATGATCGGGGGTGTTGGATATTGTGCCGCTAACCCCAGAGCGGTCGATGAAATGAGGACTTTTACAGCGATGTTCAAATCAAATGCGACAGGCTTGACCCGTCCACTCGTCGTCTCCGACGAGAGGCGCTGGGGGGACGAAGAAGGATGACATGAATGGTCAAGCGACAAGCGATTCCGTTCATGCCCATTTGGGAATGAGATGTAACTACCGACCGGTTTGGGTCGGCACGTAAAATGGAATTTCTGGGTTTCTCGACGGGTGTGGCATTCCTTTTCAGATGTGTACACCTCGCTTGGAGTTTGTTGTCGTCGTCCTCCCTTTGGAGTTTGGACCCTTTCCCCAAATCCCCACGACGATCCCCACGGTGAGCGATGAGGTCAAAGAGCAAAAGGGGGCCCACTGGACGGGGCCTGGAACCTCGTGGTCCAGTTTTTCTTACCTCAGGGGTAATTTGGCCGATTTGGGGATTGCAAACTCAATCAGGTAACCGGGGTAACCCATTGGTCGCTCTAACGGTCGTCGTGCCAGACCGCTGTCACGGGCTTCAGGTTTCCTCCGGGTCGGGGCCAGTACAAAAGACTGAACACAAAACATGGCTTGCCTCGATTCAAGTCTGAGAGCTGTATTACATATGGCGACTCGGGGTCGTTGTTGACATCTCGCAGAGTCGGGCAAGTGTGAGTACACAGACGCCCGTTTAAGAATTAGGGAGTCAGGCCACTGTTTAAGTGTTTATAGGGATTGCTGGCTCCGTCGGCCGATCAGAATATTAAGGTTTGCGGGAAACCCGGGAAGCGACAGGTAGAGGTGTGCAACGGTAACGCAGTGTGCAGCGCCATGGGCGGGAGGGAAAGTGAAGATGGTGTTTGTTTTGCTTTCTCAGGGCATTTCTTTGGATGTGATGGGAAGTTGGGAACAGAAACAAGCCATATTGCAGCGCCATGCATGAACTCCCCCCTCCCTCCAACTTTTTCATCTGTCGGTTGACCTGTCGGTGGTCGGAACTTACCGCTTCTTGTCTGCCCAGAGAACCCAGACATGTTGATGCGCGGAACATATGTTTGTTTGCTGGAACAACCCGAGCTGACAGCCGCGGCTGCCAGAAGCACAGAACTAGAAAAGTGTCTGCAGATCACCACCGCCTTGGAGCTGTCAAACTCAAAAAGTCCAAAGAAGGGTGGAATGTCAGGGGAAAATAGCGGTGTCAACCCTAACCCTTATTACAGATTTTATCCCAGCAGCTGCCCAGCCATTAAGGTACCCTCCCGTCTGCGTTGACGACATTTTATCAAAACACCAACCGGACACACAACTCACACGTGTCGAGAAAATGCATTTCCGCCTTTTGCGACCATCAGTGTCCAGAGAATTGAAGAGCAAAATGTTCAAAGGTTCAAAAATCCATTATCAATTATTTTTATCGGGATATGTCTAGGTAGATATCGGGTATCCTCACTCTCCAGCGAGTGAGTGATTTAGATCTCCCTTTCTTCTCCCTGTGCCCCCCTCTCATCCCCCATGTCATGAAATCCTCCACCCCATCATGTTTTTGGTTCCCATCTCCTCAATCAACTATATTCCTGCAATCATGAATCAATGTCTTCAAATCCATCTATTTAAACGCGCTTGACTCCGGGGACGGCGGAGGGGACAGCAGGGACGGCAGGGACGGCGGGGACGGAGGAAACCTCGGGCGCGACGGCCTTGGCACCATCGACGACCTTGGCGCCATCGACGACCTTGCCGGCGGCCTCGGGGACGGAGGACACCTCGGGCGCGACGGCCTTAGCGCCATCAACGACCTTGGCGCCATCGACGAACTTGCCGGCGGCCTCGTGGACAGAGGACACCTCGGGCGCGACGGCCTTAGCGCCATCAACGACCTTGCCGGCGGCCTCGGGGACGGAGGACACCTCGGGCACAACGGCCTTAGCGCCATCGACGACCTTGCCGGCGGTCTCGGGGACAGAGGACACCTCGGGCGCGACGGCCTTAGCGTCATCGACGACCTTGCCGGCGGCAGCATCAGCAAGGGTAGGGACGCCAGCGGGGACGCCAGCGGCGGCGTCGGTAACAGGAGCAGTGGCGTCGGTAACAGGAGCAGTGGCGTCGGTAACAGGAGCAGTGGCGTCGGTAACAGGAGCAGTGGCGTCAACGGGGACGACACCGTCAACGGGAAGGATGGCGCCAGTAGCAGCATCGGTGGCAGGGGCAGTGGCGTCGGTAACAGGAGCAGTGGCGTCAGCGGGGACGGCACCGTCGACGGGAGGGATGGCGCCAGCAGCAGCATCGGTAGCAGGGGCAGCAGCGTCGACAGCGGGGGCGGCAGCGGCGGCAACACCGTCAACAGGAGCGGTAGCATCAGCCGGGACGGCGGGAGCGGCGGGAGCGGCAACACCGTCGACACCAGGGACGGCGGCGGCGGCGTCAGCGGGAGCGGGAACCTCAGGAGCAAGAGCCTGAGGAGCACCCTCAACAGGAGGAACGACGTCCTTCATCTGGTGCACATAATGGCCCGCGGCGGGAACGCCAGTCGAGAGCGGGACAGCGACAGAGGGCTGAGGAGGGGCGTAGGCAGAGGCGTTGTCGAGAGCAGCCTTGGCCTGCTGGCCGGCTACTTGGTGGACATGCTGGACGGGCGAGGGAGCGGCGGTGGAGAGGGGGATGGCGGCCGCGAAGACGGAGGAGGCCGAGGCGGCGAGGAGGTAGGCGAAGAAAGAGGTGGTGGTCTTCATTTTGGATGGTGGTGGTGTTTGGTTGGTTGGGTGTTTAAAAGGTTATGTGGAGTTTAAAAAGTTATGTGGAGAAGTGATATGCTGAATGTTGAGTTGGTAACGAGTGTGATGAATGAGAAGCTTGGTGGTGAGGATGATCTTGGACAGGAAAGACGGGAGGAAGTACTGGTTTATGTAGATGATTTCCTCGATGGACTTGAAGTCAAGATCATCATTCTCCTTTTGTTCTTTCCCCAAGGGGAATGGAACAGGAGATGTGGGTTGGGTACTGTCTCCATCCATCCATCCATCCATCCATCATCCGGGGTACCTAGTGATGATGAGATGCTGCTCACTTACTCTCTGACTGACCGCAAGAGCAGAAGATGTTCTGCTTCATCACCAGGATCGTTGAACTCCCTCTGGGTGTACGGACCACGGAGTGGCTTGAATTGTGTGGGTACATTTACACTACAGTTCGGCAATTGTAAGGCTGTATGCTATGTCGTTCACTTTGTTGAGCCGCCTCCTGGCCCCATGTTGTCAAGGAGTAAGCGATGGTCGTTGTTCTACTGTGGTAGAAGATGATCGCTATGCGATGAAACCTTTCAATCTGCAGGAACGTTAGGAGGTTTTGCAAATTGTTCAGCTTGTTCAGCGAAGATCTCTGTTGTATACGGACAAAGATAGGCAACCTAACAAAAACAAGCTCCATGATATGGATCCCGATCGGCATATCAAAATGGATATCACTGCCAAGGGTCGAAATTGGCGAGCAGAACGAGGCACTACGAGGCTGCGATCAGTTACCTTAATGGGGGCTGACCCCTTTGATTACTTTCCTTTCCCCCCGCCCTCAACCTCAACTCCATCATCCCGTGGGATTAGCGAGTGGAGATGTTGTGGAGGAAACAACACTCATGTCATTCATCCCGTAAGTTGGTTTACATTGCACGCCTTGCCCACCACGCATCCGTGTCTGACTGACAAACCCCCACAGTTCCGTGGTCAATAACAAGCGAACCCCTTGAATCTAGCTTTCTGTTTTGGAGTGCGTCAATAATTCGGTGACGGGTTTATTCAAATGTTAAACGGTGGTAGTAGATGTTCGGATATTACTGATGTCGATCTGTCACAGGTGAAGACATGTTGGATCACCACGACTTCTGTATGGGCAACACGTGGGTAAAGGTCAATTTTAAAGAGAAGAGATGTATGCATTCTGTTCAACTGTTTCCAAACAACGGAAATGTTCCACTCCATCAACATTCAAATACCCACGAGATACACTCTCCCCCTGGTTTGATTGTTGGCGCGGTACTTGCAGAGGGCACTTTCACCACTTTCAGGCTGGATAGGCGGGACTTCTGGCCTGAAAAGCCTCTGGTTCGTTATTGCCCGCTGGGAATGGAGTCAAGTTTTGGTGCATGTGTGCGGGATACGATAAATCGTTCTTCTTGGCTTGGTCTTGGGGTGGTTTGGGCCAATAGGAGCGCCGGAATCCCTTGTCTTCTCCCTGGTCTGAAGAGGTTGCAAGTCTCGCGCTAACAATCAAACCAGCCCTGATATGTAAACCCACCTTGTCCTTATTTCCGGTTATTTCCCCAGCTCAAAGCTCAAACTTCTCCCCAACCAACTCCTCAGTCAACCCCCAAAGCCTTTCCGCATCCTCCTCATCAAGCGCCCAAGGCGCCACAATCTCCGGGTCCTTCGTGAACTGACAATCACTCAAAAACACGCCGTCCCTTTCCTTCTCAAGCTCCGGATCCAGCGCCGCCCTCAGCGTAGTCGAACAACCCTGCTGCAGCGTCTTCAACGGAATCTCCTTTCCCCTCCCCACCCTCTGGTTAATCTCCTCCATTAACTCATCGTTCATATACCGGAGCAAGGGGGTATAGATGCCGCCAGGGTGCAGGGCATACGATCTGATGCCCGTCTTGGCCTGAAGCCGCTTGTTCAGCGCAAGGGTAAAAAGCACGTTGGCCGTCTTGGCCTGGCCGTAGGCGTCCCAGGCTTTGTACTCCTCCGGACGCTTGGTGTAGTTGGGGTCGTCCCAGCGGATGCCGCCGAGGGTGTTGCCCAAGGAGGAAAGGTTGATGATCCGGGTCTGGGGCTTGCCCGCACCGGCTGATGCTCTGAGCTTGGGAAGAATGTGGTTCGTCAGCACGAAGTGGCCGAGGTGGGCGGTTGCGAATTGCAGCTCGAAACCGTCGACGGTGAGTTGGTAAGGGCAAGCCATGACGGCGGCGTTGTTGATGAGGACATCTATGTGGGTGATGGATGCGTCATTGAGGATTTCGCGGGCTGCTTCACGCACGCTGTTCGGCGAGGTAAGGTCGGCAGCGACGAACTTGACGGCGATGGATGGGTTGACGGCGTGGATGGCGTCAATGGTGGGCTGGATCTTGCTGAGGGTGCGTCCCACGAGGATGAGCAGCGCTGGGTTGGCATGGGCAAGCGAGATGGCTGTTTCCGCGCCGAGGCCTCCCTCACTTGGGCCGGTGATAAGGACTAAATGTGAGGAACGTAGTGTTAGCGATGGAGCTCTTGGAAGGGCCAGCTGGGTTGAACTTGCATGTGCGTCCGGACACTTGGTCTTGAAGATGGCGTACCACATCGAGGCCGTCCGTGTTGAGATCGAAGTTGATGGCCGACATTATGCTGGACTGTTGATCTTGGTGATGGGTTACTGGAAAGTAAGTTGGACTGTTGTTGTCGAAGTTGTCTCTGTCTATCGTGGTAAAGCCTGCTCTAACCATCCGGCAGAAGAACATGAGAGGTCTGAGGCCATCTTATAGCTCTTTTCCCATAACCCGCCATTACAAATCGCAAGGTTGTTTCACAGGTCCACAACTTCAAATGTAGGCCAAAAGTGTGATACTTGGTGCGGATGAGAGGCCGATGTATGCGGATGAGAGGCCGATGTGTGCGGATGAGAGGCCGATGTGTGCGGATGAGAGGCCGATGTGTGCGGATGAGAGGCCGATCTATGCGGTACTGCGGCCGCACCCGGGCCGCTCGGGTATAATTATACGGCACTCGATCATACCGGGCTTAACTCCGTCAAGCTCCCGTCTCATACATACCCTTTCCGCATTAACATGAAGTGGGTCAGCTAGGTTCGGGTTAGGGGATCGCATGCCGAATAATTTTTCGCTCTTTGTCATGGTGTACCCAGGTACAAGTGAGGTTGCTTCAGGTTGGTGCGTGAGCGGGTGGTAGTTTTGCTCGTACATAATATGGGTCGTTATAATGTGTTTAGGATCCATTATCTTGTACACGTTCAGGGGCGGACTGGCAGGTACGTACCGAGCGTTGTGCACGAACCATGTCTCCCGCGAGCTCAGCGCGGGGTGTTTGGGGTCCGTGCCTTTGCGCGTTCCTGAACGACCTGGACCGTGTCACAGCGTGTTGAGTTCACTTCATTCTTGACTTTCAATCCCAATAACTTTCTTGAACGAGACATCACTTCAGCCAAACATTTCTCGGGACTTTCAGGAATCTCTCAACATTGTGCCAACTGTCAGGTACTAACTAGTAGTAGTGTCTCTGACTTGGACCTCCATTCCGTCAGTTTTCCGTCAGTTACAAGCTTTGCTGGCGTGGGAACACAAATACATACCCGTTGGGCAGGTGGCCAGTGCTACTTCAGGGCTTCCGACCTACCTGGTGTTTGTCTGATCTCGACATCCCATTGCCTGCAGCAGCATCTTTGAGATCACTTCTCAATCAACCCTTCCCCACATTTACCCTTCTTCATTTCAGAATCAAACCAACAGTGTTGGTTTTCACCGTTGAAGAGAAGTCTTTTACCCAGTTACTAGGACGCCGCCTGCGCCTATCATGGTCACCATGTCCGCCTCAAACGGCCAGGACGACGACAAGGACAAGAACCTTTACCTTGGCTTAAGAATCGCACGCAGCGATGGCAAGGGATACGACAACCTCGACCACAATGCACTAGACCCCAAGGAGGACCAGGACGTCGCGCAGCTTGAACGTTGGGAGGTCATCATCGGTGGTCATTTGCAGCATCAGCTCGGCCTCCCAAGCGACAAACAGTACAAGCTCGCCGTTCTACCCAAGGGGTACGAGCTTCGATGCGCCATCAGAAAGGACGGTGGTAGAGACTACTACCTGTATGGTCACCCGGCTGGCCGCAAGGCTGTATATCGGACTCCGGGTGACTTCGTCTTACATGCCCTCTTCCTGCTCAGCAACCACGCTGACCACAGTCAATGTTCCTGCGATCTCTGCGGCAAGATGATTGAGTCTCAGAAGCTTAGGCAAGCCGATCAACAACATGCACAGAGAATCCAACAGGTACTGGGACAAAAGCAAAGACAGCAGCAACTAGAGCAGCAGCAAAAAGAGCACGAGCAACAGCAACAGCAGCAACAACAACAACAACAACAAAATCAACAGGTGCAACAGGCGCAACAGGCGCAGCAAATCATGCAACAAAATCAACAGCAACAACACCAGCAACAGGGACAGCAGCAAGCTCAAGCCAACGTTCAGTCACAGGTCTTTGCGGCCCCAGGGGTTACGAGTCTTACCAACGTCTTCCGCGCAGGCGAGTTGGTTTGGTACAAACATCAGGCTTGGAGGCTCGGCGTGATCCTATCGATCGCTCCTAAGAGGCAAACGCCAGGCCCTGCGCCAGACGCGGCCTTCAACTTCTTGGTGGCACCCTTGGGCCACCGGACGCTGGGACAACAAAGCTTTTATATCGACGCCAAGTCCATGCGCCCATTCCTCACGTTTAGTGTACCCGGTGTTGGCGAAAACTTCTCGAGCTTGGCGAACCGGACATATGACTCGATCGACTGGCCGACCTTCTCGGTCCAATATTGTCAGAGTCTGGGCCTCACGGATCCCAATCAGCTCGATATCGCCAGGCAGACCGTCGGACTCGAAGCGTCAAAGTTGGCCGCCAAGTACATCAATGATTGCTATTCCACATTCAACAAACTTAACAAGTCGAACGTCAGTGGCGCCCAAGATACTGTTTTCCATGAAGGAGTCTATCTCGGGGCTGAAATGATCCGTGTCGGGGATCCTGTACGCGTCGTTGGAGGCCATGTTGGCAACGGCCACAACAATGGTGGTACTGAGGCGAACGCTGTCATGCTTGTCTCGGAGATTGCTACGGATGCCCACGGGATGAATATTCGGTTCAAGGGTAACCTCTTCCAAACCGTCCGGTCTGTTCCGCCCATGCCACCCAACGTGGTCGCTCCCGAGTCTCTAGGTCCAGTCTTTATTGAAGAAGTCATGTCAAGGAACGAGATCGAGAAGTACAACAAGGCGCGATGGGGCTGGGCGTTGGTTGAGCGGGACGCGGTGCGGACCGAGGTGGACACACTGGGCCGCTTCTATGTGACGCATCGGTTGATGAACATCATTGACCCGGCGCGGTTCACAGCGTCAGTCCAGAAAGGGGTAGTGGAGGATGCGCACGCATACCTGAACAATCGAGCTCATAGTGGGAGCGGCAGATTCAATGGCCCAAAAGCGACGCGCGCAGACTCGTTGGGGCTGGCCGTGAATGCGATGTTTGCCGCACCGGAGGGGATGGATGAGAGCTTCTAAGAAAGTTGGCTATCTTACGACATAGTAAAAATCGTGCGTGGGTTTGTGTCTAGATACGAAAGATGTCTGAACAGAGGACAACAAGCGGCGAGGCACATCAAGCATCAAGAATCATGTAAAGGAACTGTGTGATCTAGTCAACAGGAAGCGATTCGGAGAACCATTGGCAGAGGACGGAGGTTCGAACTTGGCTTACTGGGAGCGTACCTCCAAGTATATGGATGATTGTTGTAAACATCGGACTAAGAATGGGAACACTTGTTATACAGGTGGGGCTAAAGAATGGGATGTGAAGAAGTGCGCAGGATGTTTCGCCCTGAATAACTTTTGCTTGATGTTTACACCTGCTCCTGTTGTTGGTGCACAGTTAGTGGAAATTAAACTGGGTTCTAGCCATGGTGTCCCCCTTGTGCCTGCAACCCCGCTACAGAAAGATACCACTAACAGCAACTACCAGAACTTTGTTTCCCCGCCAAGACGTTACACGTTAGGGAACTGCAGGGAGGCAATTAGTGGTCTCGTGGACATCGCGGTTTCGAGTTTCCGACGTCACTCGCTCATACACATCAAGTGGAGGTTGACAACCTAGCCGAGACGTTGTGTTGTTGCTCCTTTCATTTTGCGAGGTTTCGGTTTGCTCATGATTAGCCTCTTACCCTAGAGCTTTTGGTTCTCACCTTGAGTAAATCTTTTCATCTGCAGGAAGGATCGCGAGTCCAAAAAGCCTCCCCCATATCACCACCACTCAAGTTGGATCATCCAAGCTGCAAAGCCGCTCCCATCGCCAGATTGGCAACCATAAAACCAACAATCCGGGAATACGTCAGCCAGTGCTATGACTCGCACCACTTCCTGGCTGTCGCTGCTATTGCCTTTGTCGATACCTCTGCTGAGGCCGGCAGTGGTAGAGGCATCAGAGCTCAAATGGGATATGGACCAGGTGCCAATCAAGGGCAAATTCGATGAGACTGCTTGTCCAGACTATGCATCCTATGCCACTTATCCCCAGTGAGTCCAGCATACCTTTGGTCAGGCGCCGTCGCTAATTCGTGTGGACAGCCGACCCTATAGCGAAGGTCCTCTCTCCCTCCCCTTCCAGCGCCCCCATGTCAGGTGCCGGACTTTTCAGTCTGACGCCATCGACAAGGTTATCAAGGATGTCACATCCCGCATGAAGAACCCTGATCTTGCGCGTCTCTTCGAAAATACCTTCCCTTCTACTACGGACACCACAGTTAAATTCCACACCAATGGCAGAGACGGCAAGGAAAAGAAGAAGACAGTGACTGACAGCCCCGTCGACGATGATCCATGGATCAGTACGTACGAGGACCCAGGCAAATGGGAGGGGCCGCAGTCATTCATCATCACGGGCGACATCTTAGCCGAGTGGCTGCGTGACAGCACCAATCAGCTGAAGCCGTACCAGAAGCTGGCCACCAAGGACAAGGCCATCTTCGACCTCATCCTCGGCGCCATCAACACCCAAAGCGAGTACGTGATCGAGTCGCCCTACTGCAACGCCTTCCAGCCGCCGCCCCATTCCGGGCTGCCTGTCACCTTGAACGGCCAAGATGACACCGTTCACCCGGCCTTTGACCCTTCTTTCGTCTTTGAGTGCAAGTACGAGCTAGATTCGCTCGCGCACTTCCTCGCGCTGACCAACGCCTTCTACGCCCACACCAAGAGCACCGACTTCCTCAACACGCGGTGGTACAAGGCGCTTGACTCGGCGTTTGACGTGCTCGAGGCGCAAAGCAAGAGCACGTTCGACCCGGAGACGGGCTCGTACCGGCGCAACCAGTACACATTCCAGCGCCGCACCGACACGGGCACCGAGACGCTGAACCTCGGCGGGATCGGTAACCCGCTGAACAACGGAACGGGCCTGATCCGCTCGGCGTTCCGGCCCAGCGATGATGCCACCATCTTCGGCTTCTTCATCCCTGCCAATGCGCAGATGGCTACGGAGCTCAAGCGGACTGCGGCTATGTTGAGGACGACAGGGAACAAGAAGGATGTCACGCGGGCGGAGACGGCGGAGGCATGGAGCAAGACAATCACGGAGGGTATCTGGGAACATGGCGTCGTTCACCATCGCAAGTACGGCGAGGTGTTTGCGTACGAGGTGGACGGCTACGGCAGCGCATTGATGATGGACGATGCCAACTATCCTAGCTTACTTGCGCTGCCGCTGATGGGCTTTGTCTCGGTGGACGATACGACCTACCAGAACACGCGCAAGATGCTGCTGGAGAAGAACAGCAATCCTTACTACCTGGAGGGAAGGGAGTTCATGGGCATTGGAGGTCCGCATATCGGCCTGCAGAACGCATGGCCCATGAGTCTGTTGGTGCAGGCGCAGACGTCGGACGATGATGATGAGATCATGAAGTGCTTGACCTTGGTTTTGAACGTGAGCAAGCTTGGGTTGATTCATGAGAGCATTGATGTGAACTGGTCGCATTCTTATACGCGTAAGTACTCTTCAAGCTCGTGGGCAGAGGTCGGTGGGACAAAGACAAAGCTAACACAATATTCGACCCTTAGGAAGCTGGTTCGCTTGGGCAAACGGAGTCTTTGCGGATACGATCTTGGATATTGCGAAGCGCAAGCCGCATCTCATCTTTAAGGATGCGACACCTTATGAACCTTGACTATGAGGAGGATGGTGATACCCGATATTTTTGGATTTTTATAGTAGTAATGAACTCTACTTGGATGAGAAACCTTTGCACTTAGCTCACCTCGATGCACTTTGTCCGCTGTTATGCCTGCGTTATCGGACGATGTTCTTTTGATTAACCGAAGACCTCCTGGTGTTGTGATGTAACCGTGACGAAATGTTCAATGAATATGAACATCGAAAGGATTAGAGGAGAATGAGGAAACCATAACATATGAATGCCAGTTTTCGATAAAAGAAAAGAAAGCGAAAAAAAAAGGAGAAAGAAACAGTTTCACTGACAGAAATGGTCAAATCGCATGTCGACGGAAAAAAAACACAAAAAGATGAGTCCCCTCGACCGGAATCGAGCCGGTGACCTTTCGGTATACAATCTAGACAATTACAGCCGAACGTGATAGCCAACTACACCACAAGGGGTTTTTCTCAGTGGTTATTGTTCCGGATAAAATGTTCAGCTTATAATGTCTACTGTCTACAATCACCAATCCTGCCTGAGGGGTTGCCGCTGAAGCCAACCGTATCCCCACGAACATTCCCCTTTCCACCTGTCTTCCTACAATACTATACATCTCTTTCCTCGATCATCAACCAAGATGCATTGAAGTTCTGTACTTCCAAATTGGAACTGTCATTACCGCCTGTCACGCATTCATCGGCCTTCCGGCCTCGGCGGTATCGCAGCGTCACATCGGGGTAACGGACGCTAACCTCCTAACGGAAGCAACCATCGTATCGATAACAATGCGGTTTTCGTACAATCAACAACTGCAAATACCTACAAACCGATAACATTGAAACACGAAACACGTCCAGCAAACCGCTATCGCGCCCGTGTACGGAGTCAATATTGCGGTGGGTAATGTCCATCGCTGTTTGCCGGATGGCGGCGTTGGCCGGTAAGGTTTGCCAAGGAGGAACGGCCGGAGCCCCGTCCGTTATCTCTTGGTGGTTGCAGTGAGACATCAGTCAGATTATCAGTGATCGCTGCGTTATCTCCTGGACTAAACAGCCACTGGCAACTGCAGTTTCCATCTTCCCGAATGATGAGCATGTTTCCTGAGGATCTGCCCGTCTCCCCGTCTTTTTGGCATATGCATTGTGTCATCGGACTCGGCCGACTCCACCATGGGACGCAACATCATGTAACTGATAAAAAGGGGGTGGGGGAGCGGCGGGAGGACTTCCACCCAAAGTATAAGTAACAAACAACATCTCCTCGTTCTTCTGGAGTCTGAAATAAGTCGATAGCATCAAGAACACCTCTGGGACCAGATACGACTGCAGAGCAACAAAAGAAGAGACCAATTGACACAGGCCATACCAACGCACATATATTCAGGATGGCTTCGAACACTACCACACCGGTCATCACTCCCCTGGCGCACCCCGAGGGCTCTAACCTCGACTTTGGAGCTACAGTAACGGGAGTCGACATTGAGAATTTGACTGGTAAGGTTGCAACAATGTGAAACTCGATATTCGTGTTTATGATGATTTGATATCTACCATTCACATGGGAGAATACCCGTAAAATCGGTAACCTCCTCGGTAAGGCACCACTCAACTATTCAAGCCAGATATTTCACCTGGCTTTGTTCCTTCTACCCACCCCATACTGACTTCATCAAAAACAGACCAAGCCTTTGCCATCCTCCGCACCGCCCTCTTCACCCACCAAGTCCTCGTCATCAAGTCCCAATCCCACGTCACCCCTCGCGCCCAGTACGAACTCACCCAACGCTTCGACCCGCTCGCCGCCCCCCTCTACGGCCACGGCAACGACACCAAGTCTGCCTCCGTCCCATCCAAATCCATCCTCCACCCCGACCTCAAAACCATCCCCCACCAGCCCCAAGTCCAAGTAATCGGCAACGGCTTCGTCCCTTCCTACGAAGGTCTCACCAACATCCAACTCCGCCACCCTCACCACCGCACCTTCCACTCTACCTCCATCCCCGCCTCGCACGACCTCACCCACACGCGTTTCTACCGGTGGCACATTGACGCCGCTCTCTACGGCGGCGTGGCCCGCGCCCCGCCCGTGGTGACCACTCTCTTAGCCGTCAAGGTCCCCAAAGGTCGCAGGCAGACGTGCGTCTACGACGACGGCACGGGCGACGAGCTGGATGTCCCCCTCGGCACCACCGCTTTCGTGTCGGGTTACAAGATGTACGACATCTTGTCGGACACGCAAAAGGCGTTTGCGCGCTCGACCAAGGTCGAGTACGCGCCGCATCCGTATGTGTGGATGTCGAGCGCCAAGTCGCGCAGCACTGGTCTGGGCTTAGTGTCGGAGGGGAAGGAGATGCCAATGGAAGAACTGCCGGAGATTGAAGAAGACAAGATCCAGGTTTTGCCCATGTGCTGGCGGAACCCCGTGACGGGGAAGCTGGCGCTGCAGGTGCATCCCAGCGCGGTGAGGAGGTTGCATTTGGGAGATGGCAGCGTGGTGGAGGATTTGAAGGAGGTGAGGGAGATTGTGTATGGATTGCAGAGACCCGGGATCGCACCGGGACTGGTGTATGCGCATGATTGGGAGGAGGGCGATTTGGTGATTTTTCATAATAGGGGCACGTTGCATAGTGTTGTGGGAGCATTTGCGGAGAGTGAGGTGAGGTTGTTTAGGCAGTGTAATATTGCTGGAAGCGAGTTCCCGGAGGGGCCGGAGGAGTTGGATGGGAAGGAAGAGGAGGAGGTGCATGCGGAACAGGAGGAGGGGGTTGTGGAGGTTAAGGAGCAGGAAAAGATTCCTGGTTTGAGGGTGGGAGCGGTGGGGGTTGGTGTTGCTGCTTGAACTGGGGGAGGAGATGGTGAGTGATGACTTGATGATACCTTGCTTAGTTTATTGATTTTGCTTCACAAATTCTGATACGTAGCTCAAACGGCTTTTCTTGACTAAACATCTTTATACTCGAACTTGATTCCCCTTATGATAGTCAGGGCGTGGCGCTCTCCTTGGATGAACCCAACAAGTACTTACGATCACCAAGTCAAACAGACGTACCATGCAACATACTAAAGAAACCTGTAACTCCGTGCTATTGGTTCAAATCTAAGCCAAGAAGAATACCTACATTCGTGTACAGGGTATTATCCAAGTTATTAACGACCCATTCGCCCCTTATCCGGTTGCCCATTCATCTTTTGATACCAATCCAAACCTCCCATTGTCCCCTACCTTACCCACATAGAAAAAATGCCAACTTCTCCCTCGACCGAGTACACCACCACAGGTGCAATCCCGTCATTATCTTCACCTACACCACACTCTCCAATTTGAAGCCATCATAAACCGGGGGCATAGTTCTCGTCGGTAGATCAACATCCTCTCTGAAGCCAGCATAACCCGAGCCGAAGCTACCTCTAGGCTTCGCTTCAACAAAACTCGAACTCAAAGCCAAGCTAGGCTCCAACTTCACCTCAACCAGCTCATTCCCCGCCGCCCCCGCCGCCTGCGCAAACTCATAATCATAACACATATCCCTCATCGGCGGCGGCTCCGAAATAGGCACCCACTCCTCAAACGTGCCCACTCCGCCTTCACTCTCCGGCTTCCACACATGAAAAATCACCCTCCTATACCCCGTCCTCAAGCCCTTGCCCGAACCCGGGCTATCCTCCTGCTCCACGGTATGATCACCCGTAATCACGCACTCCCTAAGTCTCATCCTATCAGGCGGCATCGGCGTCGTCCCGGGCATCATCCGACCGACTAGCGAGTTGGAATCTGGTGCTAGACGAGTAGTAGTACGGGACATGGACTGCCCCAAACCCTTTGCCTGGGCCATCGATAGCAAGAGCGTCTCCCGGTCGGCGCCGTGCTCGATTTCGATGAGTCGCCAGCCGATGCAGAAGGTTAGTGTTGAGTCCCAGAGTCCTTGGTGCAGCGCTGATAAGGTGGTCATGTGCTCGAGCGCGGTGACGCGGGTCTCGAGGTGGCGGCAGCGCATGACGACGAAGTAGAGCATGGGGAGGTAGGCCATTTCGTAGACGAAACGGGGTTTGTTGTTGTTGTTGTTGGTGTTGGGTGGGGATGCGGGATCACGATCCTCTTCAGTAACAGAAGTCGTCGCTCGAGGCGGCGACGGTCCTCGCGGTCGGCTCTTCTCGGCGGCTAGATAGCGGCCGGCCATGTCGACGATCTCGCGGAACAAAGGCACGAACTGGTCATACACCATCTCGGCGCGGTCGAGCGCGGTGGCGATCCAGATCTTGGTGATGTAGCTCTTCATGCGCATCTGGTAGAATAAGCCCGCCGCGTCCTCGGTGGGCGAGTGCACGGCGCTGAAGATGGTGAAGCGCACGAGCCAGTCGTCGATTGACTTGGTCAGGTTGGCCTGCTCGGTCAGGATCTGGGAGGGGACGGGCTCGTGCCGTGAGGGCCCGATCCGGTAGAGGTCGGCGGACCGGAGAAAGCGCATGGCTCGCGCGACGAGGAGGTCGAGGCCAGAGCGCAGCTCGTCGAGAACGGTTAGGGCGCTGTCGGATGCGAGAGCGGCGGTTCCTGTGTCGTAGGTACCGTCCGACTCCGGTGCCTCGGACCCGTGCCGGAGGAGGTTGGGGAATACGTCGACTGTGCTGCCGTAGAAGAAGGGGAATATGCTCAGACGGGCAAAGGGGTTTAGGAGCTGGTCCCGGGACAGGATGGAACTTGAGGAGTTTGGTTTGCTCTTGCCCCCGTTGAGTCGGTTAAGGATCTGGACGCCATGATGGCAGTGAGAGATGGCCGCCTCACGGTTGCCCTGGAGGATTTCTATACAGACGAACAGGATACAAACAAAGATAACCATGGCCTCATCGTCGGTCTTGGATATATCCTGGAGGGCGCGGTTATAGTGGCCGATGGCATATCGACCCTTTGGGAACTTGACGAGGGCTTGCCCCTTGACGCTGGGGTCGCCGATGAGCTCGCAGATGGAACTGATGGCGACGACGGCATGGCGGACGACGGGGTTCTGGTAGCTGGCCCGGCTCACCACGTGGGTCCAGAAGTCGTCGTCTAGGGAGCCGGAGAAGGTGGGTGCGAGCACGCACCGGTAGAACTCGAGGGCGCGGCCCTCCTGGGAGTTGTGACGATGCGTCACGGCCGGGATGATGGGCCGTTTGGCCAAGAGCTCCTGCCATGACTGGGAATGCAACGGAGCGGCTGGATAGCCATCACACCTGCGGCCCGTCTTGGTGCAACGGAGGCAGCTCGGCTTGGTCTCGTCACATTTTACTTTGCGGATCCTGT
This sequence comes from Neurospora sp. CHS-2018b, assembly GCA_009806015.1. Lineage (NCBI taxonomy): Eukaryota > Fungi > Ascomycota > Sordariomycetes > Sordariales > Sordariaceae > Neurospora > Neurospora sp. CHS-2018b. The sequence continues at coordinate 1,700,364 of RAOV01000006.1, forward strand.
CATGACGGAGCAAGTGCAGATGGCAGCGTGCTCTTGTTAGCCTATGGATCGTTCTCTGACTTTTTATAACGAGCAGTAGGTAGATAGATATATGAAAGTGGACTGAGGTGAGACTCGGAGTATCTTTTGGGTGATATGGTTGCTGTGCTAGGTAGGGGAAGGCTGGGCTGTGGTGACCCAGCGGTATGGTTTCGGCGAAGTTACATTGGATGTTCATGCCAACAGGATATGGGGCAGGTCCGAGCGAAGCAGCCTCATCGTACGAGGTGGCACACTCAAGTAGGTAGATGATAGGCGCTTCAAAGGGAACCGAAGGGACCGAAAGGGATGGACGGATAAAGTAAGATAGAGTAAACAGAATTACGCACTTGCATGTATAACACCCCGTTCTGACCTTTTGCCTTCCTGCCCTGACCATGATTGCTGCTGAACGCCCAAAAAGTCCGCAGGAAGAAGAATCCCTAGAAGGTATACAGTGGTAGGTACGTATGCGTCTACCGCACCCAGTTCCCAGAATCCCAATTGAACGGATCGCCTATAACCTCGCTCGCGTGGGGGGACGAAGAAACAGATTCGTCTCTAGGCCAAGTGATGTGTTGTTAGAGACACGGATGAAACGAATGTAGCGGAGAAGAGACGTGCGAAAGTCGGTACTGAAAAAAAAAGCGAGAGGAGCGTCTGCGAGACAATCAAGGGATGGCGGAGTCGGAAAACAGAGAACTCTATGTCGGTCCAAGGAGCAGCCCACGGCGGAGGTACGACTACCGCAAATTCTCACTCATAACAGAGATGCTCTATAGGTCTCCCTTTTACAGCTAACCTTCTACGGTAAAGCTGGCCCCCATCTGCAAGCCAAAGTAGGCACGTTAACGTAGCCATACAAGGGGTATATAGGGGTGCCCAATTCCTTAGCAAAAGAGGGGGGTTCTAGAGACCGCTAACCTTCTAATTCCTATTAATTTCATCGTTTTATCCTTTTTATACATTAACCAACAATACTAGCTATAAAAACGACCATATTTTCAATCCTTCCCTATAAAACCATGCCTCGTATTAACTTTAGGACTATCGATATCGTTTGTACGTAAATAGCTATATAATTTATATTACTAACTAAATCTAATTTCCTTTTACAAACGTAATAAAAGACTTTAAAGATTCTAGAATTTTTACTATTAATAATAAATATAATATCATTTACTAATAACTTTCTTCCCCTAAATTTATATACGTTACTAATTTATCCTTTAAAAGTAACGGCGGCTATTATTTTAATTAGATTCGAGAGCGATAGAAGGATATTATTAAACTATATATCTTGAATAAGAATTATCTAGTTAAGTACTTTATAAAATCGAGGGGGAAGCGATGGCGAAAAAACGATATGCAAGGTATTAAAAGAGAGTAGTAAGAAGGCAAAGTATTTGTATAGGTAGAGGAGTTAATTATTATTAAAAACGAAGAGGATTAATATTAATAATAATATTAATCGATTAGAATTAGCGTTATTGAACTTCCCTCCTCCTCTTTAATATTAATTACTTTATTATTTACTTTTGCTGTAACGAGGGTATTGTAATCGAGGTCCTTAAGTTTAGTAATAAGTTCGGCCTTTTTAAATTTGTTAAATCCCTATATTCGTCGTTGCCTATAAAAGGCCTTCAATTGGGTAATAAAATAATTATTATATATTATACCTAATTCGTTAATAGTCGCTTCCCCTTCTATCCTAGGTTTGGTATAGTTATTAATAACCTTATTATTATTAATATCCTTAAACCCCGTAAAATTAATATCCTTATAGTGGATACCCTTAATATTAATTTTATAATCTTCTTAATTATTAAAGCGCACAGAAAGACTATAATTTATAAAAGACTTAGTTACGAAGTTTGGGTTTTTATTCTTAAGGCGATTAATTATTCGTATAATAATATATATAAATATAATCCTCTTTTTATTAGGAATCTATTTTTCGAAGTCCCTATCGACTACTTATTATTTTTCGACGTAATTATTATACTTATTAAAGAGGTATACTTTAATAAATTTATTAATATAAATATCGAAGGGTTGTAATAGTAGGGTAAGGCCGTTAGGGATTAGCGTTCGGTTAATACCGTATTTATCGAAAGTATTAAAAACCTCCTTCGTTTTATAGAAGCCGGCTATATTTATAATTAAAAGTACTTTATTAGTATTGGTGCTTACAATATTGCTCAATTCCTTATTAATTTATTTGACTATTAATTTTTCATTATTATATGCCGTTTCGTTGAATTCGAACGTGACCCCTAGATAGTAGGCTTTAATTTCATTTATATAATAAAAGGGTATTAAGAAAAGGAAAAAAAGGAACCTAAAAAAAAAGAAAATAAATTTAGAGAAAATAAATATAAACCTAGAGAATATAAAAATAAACCTAGAAAAAAAAAAGGGAATTCGGGAAAGATATTGGGAATTCGGGAAAGATAAAAGGCAAAAGTCCTAACTTTTCCCGGCTTTTACCTTTTTTCTTTTCTTTTTTACCCTATATACATATAGTATAGCGTTAATTTACCCGCTTCAATTCGGATTACCTATTTGCCCGCGGGTAATAGGTAATGCGGTATTAGTATTCGGTTTGGGACTTATACGTAATTTACAATTTAGAGGCGTAATAATAGGGGTAGAAAAAAGAAAAGAAAAAAAATAAAAATCCTATATATATATAGTACTATGCTAATTTGCCCGCCTTAACTCGGATTTACCCATTTACCCGTAGGCAATAGGATAATACAGCGTTGGCACCTTCTATCGATTCTAATCTTATATACGATTTATAATTCAAAGGTATAATATAGGGGGGAAAAGAAAGAAAGAAAGAAAGATAATAAAAGAAAAAGATAAAAAATAAAAGAAATATTTAATATACTATCTATAATCCTTCTTTTACTAGTATTTAACGTACCCTTAAATATTAATTTCGGTTTTAACCGCTAAACCCTATTTATAAAAATATATAGAATAAGGGTTACTTACCGCTTACTCTATCCACTTTTATTAATTTTGCCCGTTATAGTCTCGTTACCTCTAACGTCGTATATAGCTCTATTGAGGAATTTGTATGGTATAGGGGTTTTATCGAAGTTAATAATAAATCGTTTATTAATTTATTAAAAGAGGAGAAGTTAATTAATAATAAGAAAAATATAATATAAAATATTTACTTTACGGGGGGTGGGCGGGCTATAAATTAAATGGTTAATTAATAATTCTGTAAGTAAAAAAATATTTTTATATACGAATTTAAAGAAACTAATTACTAAACGAAGGTAATCCTTTAGTAATTTAGAAGATTAATATATTATTCGTCGAATAATAATATTATACCACTTTATAAACCTTTTAAATTAATTGGTCGAAAATATAAATTCTATATAGGGTTAATTAGTAAAATTATAAAAAATATATTTTAACGTACGTCTAAATTAACTAATACGTAAAAGGTTACTCAATTTATATTTTTTAAGAAAGTAAGTAAATAACTTTCCTTCAAAATTTAAATATTTTAGCCGGAACTAATATTTTTTTCCAAAAATAATATAGCGCCTATCGAACTATTATTATAAAATAATTCTAATTAATATATTGAAAAATTCGGCCGCTATGGGGTAAAAGGGGCGATAGAAATTAGGAGGCGCTTACCGGGTTATATTACCGTTAATAATAATGTCGACTTCTTCGGTATTATAAATACGATTGCGGGGTATAATATATAAATAATAATATTTTTCGGTCGGTATAGGAATAAAATAATAAAGGAGATACTTTAGTACTTTAATTTTAAAATTTCGATAATATCGACCGCGGGGTTTAATTTAGTAGGGCGGTTAATATAGGCAATCCTTATAATATTTATAAAAGGGTCGTACTTATTTATTGGGCTTCTAGCATTTAATTATATTATTATAAAATTGGCGGGGTACGATTAATAATAAGGTTATTAATAATGAAAAAGAAGTATTAAAAGAGAAAGAGGTAGATAGACTTTAATATAAATAAAATTTAAAGACGGGGATTTCTAATATAGGAAGTAATGCCTAGGTATTTAGTAGGGTAAGGAAGGAAACTATAAAATAAGAACCTATAATTAGAGGTAGTAATATTGTAAATTGAGATTTAAAATAAGACTTACCTTGAGGTTAGTCGACTTTTTAATATTAAACCCGCGACGGGAATCTTAGGAATCTTAATAGCGGTAAGTTTAACGCTTACTTCTTTAATAAAAGACTGTATCGCGATCGATATTCGTAGTATTATTTAATTAATTCTAATTAATCTAGTAATTCTGGTAATTTGAAGGCACGAATTAGAATCGAGAAAGGTAGTAGTTTGAAGAAGGAAGAAGGAGGTAGGGTAGTTGGGCGAGATTCTATAAGATTACTAGTACGGGGAGCTCGGCTGGTATAGGTTACTTATAGTCGGCTGGCGGGGCTGGCAAGGGGGTGGCAGGGGTAAACCAGTTAGCTAGCACTCGCTTATATAACCAGATTAGGTATGGCGGGCCGCCATACCTAAAAGAGCATCTCCGTTATGAGTGAGAAAATGCGGTAGAAGCACAGAGAACCTATCGACGCCGTACTTGCCTGCTATGGCTAGGCCAGTTTTCGTAGGCGACACCGACCTTCCAGGCGTCGTTTATCGGATCTGCTCAGCTTTCCCAACTTCAACGGCGTGGATTGGGTGACGGAGAAGACAAACAGTCCGGTGGTGGTGATTGGAGGGAGAAGACGAAACGGCACAAGAGGCAAGTCCTTCAGCCCTATTGTACTCGCTGCTAACCGCCAATAGATGTCCAGCTGGGTGGGTCAGCTGCGAATATCAATACCGCTTCTACTCATCCAAACCGGTTCTTTCTAGTCCAGGAAAGGTTTAGTGAACCTGGGGCTCAACCCCTTCTCACCGCAGTTTGCGAGATGGCATGCAAGTGACAGCTAGGATTGCGCACGTTTTCTTACCATATGAAGTTTAGCTCCCGCTTTTAGAAAAAACCGGTTTGGATGAGTAAAAGCGGTACCAGAAACCGACAAGAATCGAGAAGCACTCTCACACTGTATCTGCGGTGGTCAATCACATGAGTGGCTGCAAGAGGAAGCTGAAGAGAATGCTCACCGCTTAAACAGGACAAAATTGCTCGAAAAAGGCATAGAATTGTAACCTCCAGCGGCGTAATATCGGAATCCTAGGGTTGTTGTTTAGGCAGGTTGGGAAAACGTACCCGGTCACCATTCCGCGGGTAGTGTGTCCCAACGAGTATATTTATTTCCGGTTCTAGGCGCCCCTTTCACGCCTCCCTCTTGAAAATGGGAGATGGTCGCTAACAGTAGGTAGTGTAACCACCACAAAAAGCATCGCGGCTTTTCTTCAAATCCGTGAGAGTCCATTCAACATACACAGCGTATCATATATCCCGTGTAAAAAGCCAGATCATCCATCCCATGGTATCCCTCACCCCAAACGCTTTCCCATATCCTATTACTCCACGCACGTGCTCCAGTTACGAAAAAGAAAAATCACCGCATCCCCACGAACATTTCCCCTTTATATCATTTCACATCATCTGAATCTCCCCCGCCAAGACCGGAGTCTGCGCTCTCGATTGATTATGCCCCGAATGCCCCTGTCCACCATGCCCCTGTTGTCCCACTCCCTGTCCTTGTGATCCTTGCCCCTGACCCTGAGCTAGTCCCAAACCCGACCCCGATCCGGCACTCGACCCCGATTGCTGTGGCTGCTGGTGATGGTTATGATGACCCAACGGCAAAAACGCGTTCGGCACTTTGGGAACCTGCGGCGACAACGGCCCCGTAGCCGCCGCCACCGCCGCCAATCTCTCTTCTCTCGAGCGACTGCTTCCTCCACCCGTCAACCGGCGCATGCGGGATCGGGTACTCTGCGTAAAGGGGCGGATCATGTTTTCGAGCTTGGAGGAGCCTTCTGTTGCCGATGATGATGATGATGGTATTAAGGTTGGATGAAGCGGCACCGCCGGCCCAGGTCCGACGCTGACACTTGGACTAGCGCTGTGACTACCGCTTACTCCGCCGCCGCTATAGTAGGTACCGTGTGCCGCTCCGCTGGTAGATGATGAGATGTGGTAGTTCGGATGGTGAAAGTGCGGGACGCCAGTGCCAGTGCCGGTGCTGGTTGCCGTCGAAGGTCTCTGGTACTGGTCTTCGTCGTTGTCGGAGAAGACGCCGATGTCCTCTGGATATTCGGCCATGCCGTCGTCGTCGTCGGAGGCGAAGTCTCCGATGTTGGCGAGGTACGAGGCCGGGGCCGAGGGGGAGGTGATGGATCTAGCATGCAGTCCCGGTCGGATGTTGGTCATTAGGAATGGTCGCAGTTGTGATGTGGACGTGGAGGTGGAGGTGGTTGATGCCGTGGGCGAGGTGATGACGACACCACCGGGCCCTCCTCCGGTGTCTCCGCCGACAATGCTGCTGATGCTGCCAAACGTGGCGGGGTGCATCATGGATGGACTTATGGGTGAGGAAGTGGTAGACCCCGCGACTACAGCTGGTCCTGGCCCGCCTCCCGAGAACAAGCTTGGCCTATCCGCAAAACCGCTTTGGAATGCCGCGGTGATGTTGTTATTGTTGTTGTTTGCCGACGCTTGGTGCAGGATGGGCAGGATCTGCTCGTCATACAGCTGTGCACCCGAGTCGAAGCTATCCGGAGAGAACTCTGTAATGGTCCTGGATGATCGGCCTTCGCTAGGTGGACCGGTTGACGACAGGTCGTCAAAGAAGTCGTCAAGGCTATCCAGCTTGGAGATGAGATCACCCATCGGAGCATGCTCCAGCCCGCGTGCATCGTCCGACATCATAGTATCAGCTCTATCGGAAACAGGGAGGTATCCGTAGGCATATTCATCGTGGAACTCGAACTCGAATTCCATCTCGGCGGGTGTAGGGATGTCGCTCTCGGGCATGCCACCCTCCATGTTTTGGGAGTTCATCTGGCACATGTAGAAGACAGCGTGGGTGTTGGCGCGCGTCGACTCCGTCTTGCGTGCCGGCATGGGGACAGCCCAGCCAGATGCCTCCGGAATGCCGAACAGGCTCTGTGCACGCTCGTACTCTTTTCGGACGGCCTTGGAGGTGAGGCGTGTCATGCTCATTCGGAGATGATGCTTGTCCATAGACGAGCCAGACATGCTCATGATATTGTCGAGCACTTCGAGAGCCTCCATACAGTACTCTGTTTGGAGCAGGCGCAGAAGCGGCGAGATCATGTCAGACCCGTGGCTGGCAATCTCTGGCTTCTTCATGTCCACCTCAGTTATGATGACCCGGAGGATTCGCATGGTGTGAATTTTGACCCAAGCGGTGGCGTTGGTCAACAGCCCCATCAGCATTGTTAGCATCTGGAATTCCAGATCAGGCAAGTAATACTCCCGTAGAGCTGCGTACAGCTGGACCACGAAATCCTTGGCAGATGGGTACCGGTGCCCAAGATAATCATTCAAAGCGACAGCAATGCTTCGCAAACCTTGAATATCGGCAATGTGCAGGAGTGTCTCGACTGTTGGCACAACAGCCGGATCAGGGGACTCCTCCTCCATGGCGTGCAGGAGGCGAGGAAAGTTGGCCAGGATAGTAAAGAAGAAGCGGCCACCGTCTCCTATCAGGGGATCGCTGGGCAGTAGAATGAGCTTATCCAGTGTTGTCAAAGTCAAATCCAGACAAGTGGAAGACCGTAGGCCTTTATACAGAAGGGGCTGTAAACCTTCAAACGAGCCGTCCCACTTAGAGGGCTGGCCATCGAGTAACATCCTCCGAACGGTCGGCGAATGGAAGTCCAGCTTGTCCAGGAACTCGTTGAGCATTTCGACCGCCTCCAGAAACTCGCACTCGTTGATGGACTCCAAGCATGCGCATGTGGTCCAGAAGAGCTGCGGGAAAGTGAGTAGCTTATCGGCGTCCAGCTTCGCCACGAGAGTCTTCAGAGTCGTCAGCACTTCCATGGAGAATTTCTGGAGTTCAGTATCCTCGTCTGAGATAGTACTACAGAGCCTGGCGATCATGTCCCCTAGCATGTAGTGATCAAGAGACGTCAATATGCATCTGAAGATCTGGAAGGATCGACAGGCAAGGTGCCTGACTGGACAAGATGTTGCCCAAGTCAAGGACAGCCTGCCCCACTTCTCTTTGATGCCGGGAAAAGTAATCTCGAAAGTCTTGACCACTTCAGCGGTCAGATATTCCATGCTCGGGGGCACCTTGTTGTCGTGGGCGCCAACGTTGCCATTGCTATCTTCATACCCCCACACCACAGACCGGTCATGGCGGCGAATGGCATCGATCAGACTCTCGATGGATTCTCTTGTGGACTGGGGAACGTCATCGTCGAGTCTCGAGATGACCAGTTCGTGGATAAGGTGCACCAACATCTCACGAGCTTGCTCTTGGACAAGCGCCGTGTAATGATCCCAAAGAACAGTGACCACCTGAAGCAACGCAGGGACATTGTCAGGGACGAGACAAACTGGAGCCACCATGAGATCAACCAGCAGTATCAGGGAAAGCTGACCAAGAGAAAAACCAGCTTGTTTCGTCCCTATAGGGAGGACCTCTGAGAGGTCCGCACAGTAAGGCAGGGTGTTGATATCCGGTGGCGGCGGTACGGCTTCCCGTTTGTCGTTTGTAACCATGGACTTTGGCGTGATCTGCATCAGCAGGAACTCTATCACCTTGTTTCCAGGGGCACTGCTTGTGCTCGCGAGAAACACCACGATCTGCTTGGCATATTCGACGAAATTCTGCTCCCGTCGTTCGAGACAGAGGGACATGATGAAGTCCAAAATCAGCCGAACATTGCCCGGGTGAGGACCTGTCGCCAGGGCCTGCCAGAGTGCCTGGACCTCATTGTGCAGGGCCGCGCTCGACTTAATGGTGATTTCCAGGAGGTTGGCGAGAAGCACATATGATTGCGCAGTTGGTCCACCATTGGGGTCGACGGTCAGCTCTATTGACTGGATCCAGGGAAGGATGATGGCAACCACATTCCTCTGGGCCACTGACCCTACCTCCTTAAAGTAGTAAGTAAACTCGGAAAAGATGTAAAATGCCAACTCGGTGTGTTGTTTAGCCAGTCGCTTGGATATTTCGAACTGGGCCAGTTTGTAAACGGCCTTGGTCTTGTCAGATATGCTGATATCGAAGTCTTGTATCTTGGAGTTTCGCGCAGGTTGTTGCCGCTCTTCGACTGTTCGCAAGACTTGTGCCGACTTGTACCGTATATCACTTTGATCGTTACCCAAGGTGAATAAGCAGAGACCGAGGAGCTTCCAGAATGGACAAGGGTAGTCGACATGCTCAGAAAGCACTTCCACTACAACCGTAAAGTAACTGGCCAACACCTTGGGTACCTCCGTCGTGTAGCACTTCAAGATGCAATGATCCAAAAGAGCGGGGTATTGCTGGTTGTGAACGATTAGGTTCTTGAGAGCTCGCCGTCCAATGAGATTGATGCGGTTGCTTTCCGCGTTGAATATCGCATCAATCCAGTTCAGCATACGGCGCGCGTCGAAGTAGAGAAACGAGCCGCTCTCGGTAAGTACACGGATAGGACCTCCGCAGAGCGATGCCATGGCACTGAGGGCGGCTGTCCGCAAGTTTCTCTTCTCGATTTCCATAGCGGCGCTCACATTACCACGCTCGCCTGCACCCTGCTCATTGATGGCAGACTGTCTCATGGTAGCTTCCCGTTGCGAGATTTGCGCTTGGTTGGGTGAGAAACCACACCAGTCTTCCATCAGCGTGAAGGCCGACTTGCGGGACTCGAACGTCATCCAGCGCGATGGGTCTTTCGTTCGATTGATGCCTTCGAAGAGCTCTTCCATGAGGCCACAGTAGTGCCGCCTCAATCTCTGGAACTCCCAATCCATCTGGACTTCGACGTCCATGAGGAATAGCTTGAGGTCCTTGGCATATGTGACAAGATTGTTGAGAATCCATTCATCGTTATACACCTCTGGTAGTTTTAGGAAATGGGCCGTCAGCTTGTAGACGTGAGTGATTTCAGTTCGTACCAGATCCATCTTCCGGTTGCGCCTTGGGTTGCTGTTGGTGCGCTGGTGTGGTTGGATTCGCGCCCGAGCTTCGTCGTTACACCGAGATACATGTCCCGACAGCTCCTCGAGAAGGGTGCGGTAAATATGAATGTTGATCGAGCCCATTGCAGTAACCGCAGCATCTCTGACGGAACTGAGTGATGCCCCAAGCAAGGGGTTTAGATATTTGAACAAGGTCCGCGCCGTCACAATCTTGTCAACGGTCGAAGAGGCTTTGGAGCCCTTTCGGTCGTGTTGACCATTTTGTGCCGAGCTCGACTGAACACTACCTGGGTCTGCAAGCGTTGTGCAGGCAAAGACGAGATACAGCTTGAACTGCTCAACAAGCACCTCCGGTTGCGTGGTCGGGGTCCTGGCCATCCGAGAATTGCTTCCATCAGACCCGTAGTACATTCTCCCGGATGGCTCAGAAATAATGACTATTGCCTGGTAAAGCTGTAGGATTCTATTGCAGACAAGGTCGCGGCCGATCGTGACTGTGAACGGGCATTTGTCGTATGCGATCCGGACAAAGTTTGGGAAGATTTTGAACCAAAGGGTAGTGTCGTAGGACACATCACTGGTACAGAGCTCCAGCAAGGCTCCTTGACTGTTCGAATTTTGCATGCCTCGCTCCAGTCTGCTGCGTTCGGCTACGGAGAGGTGGTCATCCTTGAAACTCATGACCTGCATGGAATCGTTCTCCAGAATGTCAATGAGTCTCGTAGTTTTCTCCTCTTCGTGGTTACTGGTCTTCCTCAAAGCTGCGTCGAATTCGGTAATCAGGCGAAGAACTGTGACTGCGTAGTACCGCACACGCCGGGACTGCGAACAGAGAAAGAATAACCCGTGTGCTTCTACTTGGTCGACCTCAGCCCAGATACCAGAGAGGTCGAGTTTGATGCCTCGTTTGTCCGCGCCACCAGGTTCGTCGCTCTCTGCCTTGGCTTCTTTTGTCTTCTGCCTGATCTCATCGATCCATATGTGAAGAAGCTCGACATAAAGCATGAGTGTCTTTTCAATGTGCCCTGGGCCCAACATCCCACCATCGGACATGGTAGAGTACCGGTCGTCGAAGTTGAAGATAAAGCGGGCAAACCCCATGGTAACTTGCTGCGCATGGGACTGCCGAGCAATAGCCTTGAGTGACTGTGCGGATGACCGCGCAATGTTCGATTGGACATGAGCGGTTCCGGTACACAGAAGGTTGATCAGCGTGTTGAACGGGATGTCCACCGACAAACACCGTGGTAGGGCCTCGACCGCGACGTGAAACAGCTCATAGAATGCTTGTTTCTGCTCGTACGCGCTTTGTTGATCATCTCGGCGGGAAAATTTGAAAGTATCTGTCATGGGCGTCTTGGGACCAGGACTATTGAACTTTTCGTCCTTGAACTTTTCATCCAACGCTGCTTGTCCACCAAATGTGTTATCGCAGATGATGGCGATCTTGCCAAGTATTTCGCAAAATCGGCTGTAGTAGTCTTTCACTGTGTCAGATAGGACTGATACCTGGACCGGTTTCGAGAGCCTCTCTTCGACACCGAGGGCCGGTGTAGCCGCCAAGCTGCTGTGTGGAAACGCAAGCACCGAGAAGATGGAAACTCGATCCATGAGAGATGCGGAATAGGTATAATCCAGAGGGAACGGCGGCTTCCCTTTTTCTCCCTTCTCCAAGTCCGCCATCACCGCGAGAAAGGCGTGTATGCCAACCACCATCCTATCCGGATCAAGAAACTCGATCTTGAGATCTTTGTTGGATGCAAACTGGTCGGCGTTGACCAAGGGGAATATGATGTTGCGAAAGCAGTATTCAGGGTACTTGTACCCTATAAGTCTGATGATTTGGACCAGCGGTTCAGTGACAGAAAGGTCTGCAGCGCTAAATGCTCGCTTGGTGTTGGGGAGGGCGATTTTCACGACTTCGTCCAACTTTCTCGTAGAGTTCGCAACGCTATCGTTCGTGCGATAAAGGTAGGTCCATAAGAGCCTAGAGATGGCCTGCAAACACAGCGGTCTTGTCATGCGGTCCTGGAGCTTGCTGTTAAGCGGGTAGATCAACTGCATCCACTGACTACCAAAGTTTTCAGGCACATCGGCGCAAAGCATCGTTGCTGTGAGGGCAAACGAATAGGTCCAGTGCCGCGGCCTCATAAACATGTGGGCTAGCCGGGGAGTGATGGTTGTCACCACTTCTTTCCACTTCGGATAGGCAAGATCATTGCTGCTGGCCGCGGCGGCAATGGGAAGCACGAGCATTTCAAGCATCTGGCAAAAGGCTGCCTTTACCTTTTGGCCATGGGAAACATTGAAGAGCTTGCCGAGAGAAATGAGGAAGTTACAGGAGCGCTCCCATGCTTCCGGAGGTGAGAGTCTGATCCGAAGGTGCTTCATTCCAATGAGAATCAGCTCTATCCTGCTTTCGACATCTCGCCCACCGGTGGGGATCTTGGTGTTTAGCTCTTGCATGGAGCGCTCCAGGTCGTTGATGAACCGGTCGGCCACACTCGTGAAGCTGATTTCGCTCATAGCACCCAACAGTTGAGCAAAAAGGTTCCAATTTGCAAGTTTCAGTGGTGAGATTAACAATGAATCAGGCTCGGTACTTTTGAGCTGCTGGAAAATGATCTTCTCAAGCTTGTCCTCCATCTCCGGGGTGATGGAAGCAAGTGTGCTCTGAGTAAAGACCTCAAGGAGAACACGGCACAGGATGTAAATGGAAACAGTTGACCGGCGTTCAGCCACAGCGACGGTTTGCGCAATATCGGCTTGTCCGGCATGCTGGACTTCGGGCTGGCCATTACTAGCAGGACCGGTGGACTGAACAGGCTCAGTATTCCTCCTTTGCAAAGCACCGCCAGGGAGATGACTCCGCGCTTGGTGAAGTTGCGCGCGGGCCTCGCGGGCCTCATTGGCAGCATCACTTTTGCTCTTTCTCCATAGCATCATCGAGTCTATCAAAGGCTTGGGCTTTTGCTTGGCAATATGGCCAAGAGCGACAATGGACTGGTCGAAGGCAGCGTCTACACCGGGCCCGCATATTTGTTCGACATGGGGTTCCGGCTCGTGGAGAGGAATGCTTGTAGTTTCCGTCAACTTCTCTTCCGCTTGGGCAATGAAGGACGTAAAGAGCACATGCAGCGCGTAATCACCGACCGTCTTCGGGTCATCCTTGTGTCGAGACGAGTGCGAATGGTGGTGGGGATGGTCCCGTCGAGACCTCCCACTGGCCATCCTTTCTGGCTTCCTATGTGTCCCCGTTTGTCCTCCTTGGCCAGCGGGATCATTCATAGCGGTAGCAGACGACGTTCGTTCGGGGATCACGGGCACCGATGCCGCCGTTGTTCCGGAAAGGGCCGTCTGAGGCCTTGAGCCTATGGAAGAGCCGTCGGTTTCCTTGCGCGAGAAGCCATGTAGATCCGCTCGATCGGGGGAAATGCCTGCGCCGGCGGCGGCGATCATCTGGGGGCTGAGAGGGCTCGAGTGGTTGCTCGCAAGACTCCCATTTCTCGAATGCTGGATACCAATGCCGTGTACGATGGACGTCTGTCTGTGATGGCCGTAGGACGATGACTTGGGGTCGACTAGGCGCTGGGGCGCATGGGCGCGAATAGTGCTGCTAGCAGACCACTGTAGTTTTTCGAGAGACGATTCGCGGGAATGCGCAACGCTTCGGCTGTCGGGGGCAATCGGCCTCAGTGTTCTCTGCCAGTCGGTGTTCTCATCTTCCTCTTCAAGCCGGGCAATGGTTCGGGGCGAAAAGTTCAAGGGCTCGTGGTCCGAAGGCAGCGTCTGAGACGGAGCTGTGGCGCAAATTGCGAGTCAGCAATCTGGACCAGAACCTCAATTTCTAAGTATGGTTTGAAAATTTCCGCGACAATTTCTCTTGTTGCGCGCGCACGAGTTGTGAGAACCCTTCCGGTCTGGTTTCAGTGTCGCCGCCCAGAGCCACTCGTAATGGGATGGGAACTGGAAGTTACTACCCCGTCATCCACCTCGGTTTCGCTTTCGAGCCATGGGCTTGTACAGAAAAGACTGTTCTACATAGATAGGAAGGAAGGAGAGGAGAGGAGAGGAGAGGAGACAAGTAGGTAGTCGAATAACGCCATCACAAGACTCACCCATTTTGCCAATGTCTCGCCTCTCATGATACTCCTTCAGCGCATTCAGGGCAGGGTCGAATCCGCGCGCGTTGCCTTGCAGACCGGCAGCGGCAGTGGGTTTTCTTGGGCAAAGTCTGTATATGCACTGATTATTTGGAGGAAGTTGGACAAAAAAGATGGGCGCGAAGGTGACAGAAGCAAGCAAAGAGTCTGGAAGTTCTCAGCCTCTGCTTGTCTGATGGATGTCCGCGGCTAAGGTAGATTCAGGCTAGTCCTATCCAGGACGTGATTCTACAGTAGGTTGCCTGTGGCAGCAGCAAGTGGAAGCCCTCCCGTCTCTCGTGCAGCGCGTTCGCTCCCTGTGTTTCCCGTCCCATCTGGTTGCCCTGCGACGGCAGGACGGGAGCCCTGCCACTCAACCAATGCACACATCGGATGGATGTGTAAACCGAGCTTCATTACCTATGCCCCCTGCGCCCCTCTTCACTTTGTGATCGATAATTGCGCGGGCAGGCCTGCAATGATCACAGAGAATGCGCTGCAATGACAGTGCCTCAAAACGGCGCCTGACAGCCGGGCAGCCAGTCGTATCACTTGGGTGGGCCAAGCAGCCTCCAAGCGGACCCGAACAAAGTGCAATCTGCAGGGCTGCAAGGGGTCCAAGAGAACATCAAGAATTAAATCACATTCTTTGAGTGAAGCATTGTCCTTTCCTAGAGGCATGAGGTTGATATTTTCTTGGTTGGAGAAATGGCTTGACATGGCCGTCAAAAAGACAACACTGAAAGAGCCTCAACTGTAGGAAGGATGTGGGGGTGGGGCCGACTCCGAATACTTGTAACAATACCTGTAACGCCGCGTACTGCTGTCCGAGCCTCAAAAGCCGAACGATGTTCAACCCCAGAAGACAGGCCCGTCACAAGCAGGTCTTCAATATGGGGGCCCCGGAGTTTGCTCCATCTTACATGGAGCTCTCCGCACACGTCATGTCAGTATGTACGTGACCCTTTGATACTGCGTGCCGCTGTGTGTTCTCGAGCCGATCCCGAACAAGCTTATATGTGCCTGAGAGCATGGACTACGGCAGGTAAACTGGATCCGTTTGGGTGGAATGGGCCTCCAACATACAGATCTCCTGGAGGTTTTCGCGAGGTGCCGGTTGGCGATTGCGGAGCGACCGTTTGCAGGGGCTGACCGGAGACTGATAAAAAGGACGAGATCACATCCGTGGGAATTGCCGACAAGAGCTTCGGAGCGCGAGCGGTTCGACCAATGTCCAAGTCCGCAAACCACTCCGGTAAACGACCCGGCTGAATAGTATTCTCCAGCCTCCCTCAATTTCAAGCCAAGGGAAGCTTCCCCCGCAGCACTGTGTTGATCAGAGGACGCTCGGACCATATCTCCTCGTTGGGGTCAAGGGTCTTTTGTTGCCCCTTTTTAAAGTCGAGAAGGGATGAACACCAAGCCTTTGGGAATGACCATCATAAGGCGGCTCTGCACGTTTACAAATGAATCCTGCTGGCCTGACAAGAGTTTCTGCGAATGTGAGCTGTTGATGCGTCTTGTAAGGTATGCAGTCATGTATAAGTACTTTGAGGCAGGACCCCGCTGCAAAACGTGGGGTGCAAGTGCCGGGACCTGGGGTGTTGATCCCGTCAGGTGTGTCGACTTTGGTGACGACAACTGGAGGAGGATAACTACAATTTTGCCCAGCCCCATATTCGTGGTGCTTTGTAGTAGTATATAGAATCATGTTATAATTTCCAGATTTGATACTCTGAGAGCCCGTATCAGCGCCGGAGAGCTACGCTTCCTCCCGCGGCGCGGCGGCCGCGAGTGTCAAGCGGACGTAACCCCACTGCAGGGCCGAGATGTCAACCTACGTACCACTTTCACACCATACGAGGCATAAAATCAAAAGCGTGGGCGAATAAAATCCATCGTCGTCGGCGCAAAGGCGACTGCCGGTCACCTATGTACTATGGGAGTGAGGAGATACAAGGAGCCGATGATATTCTTTGGGGTTCTGCCCGTAACAGGCCGGGTCACAGGAGGTCGACAGCCAGAGGATGTGATATTTGGCAGCCATCAACTTTGCGAACGGTCTTGTTCGAATCCTCAGGCGCTCACCCCACACAGCGTCCGGGGCCCGAATCAATGAATGGAAAGTTGTGCATGACATCCTTCCCGGTCCACTTCTTTAGAGGTAGTGTTCCTGATCTCGTGCCTTTCGCCGGCCTCGTGCTCGACTACCGATCAGGGCTTGGGCGCCGAATCGGCTGAATGTTGACGAGCTGGCGCGGCAAACCACTTCCCGGGGAGTCCAAGGAGTCGGAAGCGGAACGGGGGTGATAAGGATCGGTTGAAGAGAAACAAGCTTGTTCAGAGCCAGAGACTGTGTTTTCAGTGCAAAAACTGCATCTTTTGCACGGGTCTTTTGCATCGTGTGAACCCCGTTCCGCCAGGTGTTCATGCAGACTCCATGTGGGGTACGATGGGGAACTCGCCTAATGCCCGCTTCCCTAAACGGGACGGGAGTTCGGGAGAGTTTCACGGGAAGAGATGCTCTCTACAACAGCGCTCTTCTTTTCTTGCTTGCTCAACACGAAATGGATCTCATCAAATGGCCTCGTTGCTGGCATCGTTTGAGCCCGTCGTTGATGTCATATCGAAGGCGACAGAGGAATCTGGGTTCCGTGGAATGCTGCGGCTGTCGGACACACCCCGGCTCTATGTGTAAGCTGCCCAAGCTGAGGTGACAAAGGGTTCCGGTTACCTTTGTATTTACACGGTATGTGAATGATTGACCTCGCTCATACTTCGACTCCTGTAAAAAGACCTGTATTGAACCATGGCGAATTCTCGAGGCTTGAGATCCCATCTCTCTGGCTCCGCGAGCAAGTACCTCTACTGGTCATGTGAAAGCATCGTAGCCTGAGGTCCACTGTCGCTTTGAAAATGTACACCCCGGGCCACCTGTAATCATTGATGCCCAGGGCGGCCGCCGGTATCATTTGAAGGGGGGAACGTCGAACCTCGAGGAGCGAGGATGGGTAACTCTTTTATGACAGTGGCTGAAATATAAAATGAGAGCATCACCCAAGATGGACAGCGCATTCATTTGAGTATCAACTTTGGACACCGGGGACGGTTGCCCTTTCCCGTGTTGTTCGGCGAATTGAAGGCTCCCGTCAGCACCTGGCCTGAATGTACGGAGGTGGGATGTGTCAAAGTGGGGACCACGGGAGGGGGCCCGGTCATCGGGAATTTAGCGCTGAAATGAATTGGATCCCCGTTGGCCCCGGCCGCGTCCACGGCCAGGGGCATGTGTCAATTTCCAGTTTATCTTCGTTCTCAATCCTTCCGAGTCATCTTTTAAGGGTGATAGCCCGCTGCCATCCCATCTTTCGCCCCTTTCCTGCCTTCTTTTCGACCACCAGCCGCCATTCTTTCCTTTTGCTTGTCTCTTTGCGCTTCTGGTCCCGTCGCTTCTGCCATTTCCCTGCGCGGTTCGTCCCAGGTACGTACGTCGTCTTAACTGCCTGACATAGCCCGTCAGCGAAGCAGGCGTGGCGTGTCTGATCTTGCCATGTGGCCTGAGCTCCCAAGCATACGGCACGCCGATCATAGACCACATGCCAATCCTGCAGTGCGCGAGCAACAACCGGCGCTGGCATCTGTCATCTGGTTCAAAGAGCCGTTTTAGTTGTTCACCGGGCTAACATTTCCCGCAGGCAGCTTCTTTTGGCTCCCCCCTCGGCCAGAGGCAGCCAAGCGAGCCGAGTGCGTTACCGGCCCGGTCCGGTATTCCCCCCTCTAGACATCTCCATATCCGATAGCTTGTAAGACTATACCGTATAGGTCGTGCCCGCTTCAGTACCACGCGCATACCGCCCCCCGTTTACATCGCCGTCATGGCCGAACTCGACACGCTGGACCTCGTGGTCCTGGCGGCCATCCTTCTCGGAACGGTCGCCTACTTCACAAAGGGCAAACTATGGGGCGTTACAAAGGATCCTTATGCGAGCTCCCTGGCGAATGCCAGCGGCGCAAAGGCTGGCAAGACAAGAAACATCGTGGAGAAGATGGAGGAGCAGGGCAAGAACTGCATCATCTTCTACGGATCTCAAACCGGTACTGCTGAGGATTACGCTTCGAGACTCGCCAAGGAGGGCAAGAGCCGTTTCGGCCTTGAGACCATGGTTGCTGACCTTGAGGAATACGACTTCGACAATCTTGATACTATGCCTGACGACAAGGTGGTGTTCTTCGTGCTCGCCACCTATGGTGAGGGTGAGCCTACTGATAACGCCGTGGACTTCTACGAGTTCATCACCAACGAGGACGTCAACTTCACTGAGGGCAACGAACCTGCGCTTGGCAACCTGAACTATGTCACCTTCGGTCTCGGAAACAACACCTATGAGCACTACAACTCAATGGTTCGCAATGTGGACAAGGCCCTTCAGAAGCTGGGTGCCCACCGTATCGGCGATGCTGGCGAGGGTGATGATGGTGCTGGTACCATGGAAGAAGATTTCTTGGCCTGGAAGGAACCCATGTGGAAGGCTCTCGCCGAGAAGATGGGCTTGGAGGAGCGCGAGGCCGTTTACGAGCCCGTCTTCAGCATTGTCGAAAGGGAGGGCCTGACCAAGGAGTCTCCTGAAGTCTATCTCGGTGAACCCAACAAGATGCATCTCGATGGAACCGCCAAGGGTCCCTTCAACGCCCACAACCCGTACATTGCTCCCATCGCCCAGTCCTATGAGCTCTTCTCCGTCAAGGACCGCAACTGCCTCCACATGGATATCGATATCAGCGCCTCTAACCTCAACTACCAGACTGGTGACCACATCGCTGTTTGGCCCACGAACCCTGGTGAGGAGGTTGATCGCTTCATGAACATCCTGGGTCTCTCCGAAAAGCGCCACACTGTTGTCAGCGTCAAGGCTCTCGAGCCTACCGCCAAGGTTCCCTTCCCGACTCCCACCACCTACGACGCTATCGTTCGCTACCACATGGAAATCTGCGCTCCCGTCTCTCGTCAGTTCCTCGCTCAGCTCGCTGCTTTCGCTCCCGATGCGGAGGCCAAGGCCGAAATGACCAAGCTCGGCGCCGAAAAGGATTACTTCCACGAGAAGATCAGCCTTCACCATCTCAACATCGCCAGAGTCTTGGATATCGTCGGCAAGGGTCAGAAGTGGACCAATATCCCCTTCTCTGCTTTCATTGAGGGTATCACCAAGCTTCAGCCCCGCTACTACTCCATCTCGTCTTCGTCCCTTGAACAGCCCAAGAAGATTTCCATCACTGCCGTCGTCGAAAGTACCCAGCTTCCCGGTCGTGATGACCCCTTCCGCGGTGTCGCCACCAACTACCTCCTCGCGCTCAAGCAGAAGCAGAACGGCGAACCCGAACCCTGCCCCTTTGGTCTTTCCTACGAAATCACTGGGCCCCGTAACAAGTACGATGGCATCCACGTCCCCGTTCATGTCCGCCACTCCAACTTCAAGCTCCCCTCGGATCCCTCCAAGCCCATCATCTGCATTGGTCCCGGTACCGGTGTTGCCCCGATGCGTGGTTTCATTCGCGAGCGCGTGCAGCAGGCCAAGAACGGCGAGAAGGTTGGCAAGACTCTGCTCTTCTTTGGCTGCCGCAAGTCTACCGAGGATTTCATGTACAAGAACGAATGGGAGGTAAGTCACACGCGCGCACCCCCCAACGCCCCACCATCACATTTTGGCCAAGATGCTGACACAATTGAAAATCACAGGAAGCCAAGGAGATCCTCGGCGACAACTTCGAGCTCATCACCGCCTTCTCCCGCGAGGGCCCCAAGAAGGTCTACGTCCAGCACCGTCTCAAGGAAAGAGCCGAGGAGATCAACCAGCTTCTCGAGCAAAAGGCCTACTTCTACGTCTGCGGCGACGCCGCCAACATGGCGCGCGAGGTCAACACCGTCCTGGGCCAGATCATTTCCGAGCAGAGAGGCATCCCCGAGGCCAAGGCCGAGGAGATTGTCAAGAACATGAGGTCGTCGAACCAGTACCAAGTATGTGATCTTCTCACTATGCCCCTCCTCCCCCCAGACTGCCGTTACATGATACTAACCCGCTGGCTGCTTTACAGGAGGATGTCTGGTCATAAACTATGTACAGCGTTGTTGTAGATGCATATGAATAAATAAAGAATGAAATCGGATAGAAAAGGTTGGAAGGCGTGGAGAGGAAAGGAAGACATTATACACCCTTTTTGCTCTTATTTTATGGATAGTCGGGGTTTTGTTTCCCAAATGAATCAGCGTCAGATCCTATAGTAAATACCCAACAACAACAAGCGTATATTCATAAGAAACATCATCATCCAATGCGATAGCAAGTTTCCGTGGGTATGTTATGTGGTTGGCCTTCTGTGCCATGGTCTGACACTACTTTACGAGAAATAGGCTGGGGGACAGACTGCCTCGACCACACACCCACCGGGTATCATGTAACGTCGAACGAGGGGCACCTCGGAGCATGTCCCTTCCCTCATGTCACAACGGTTAGTTAGGATGAGAAACGATGAAGAGCTTCTACTCCTCTGGGCTAGAAGCATCTCGCGCCCCCAAGCTTCGCCTCTAAACGGGCACTTCTATTACACAGTACACTAGTGGGGTATTTCCCTGGGCGTCATCTTGTTGGCCTGGCAATACAATAGCAATCCAGTTCATTTTCGTCATCTTTTCGAGCCTCACCGTGTGTAACGTTCGGTGGTCATTCATCCGATGTCACTACGGTACTCCGACGCCACCGTTTTTATGTGCCTTCCTTCAATCTTCAGCCCTTCGAAACACAAAAACCTCCTTGGGGCATCGCACCAGCCAATAACGTTCCAAGCTTCCGAGAGCTTGTGCTACCATCTCGCAAACACGACCACATTTTCCTAATTTCGTTGCCGTAGGTGGAAGTTGTGTGGTGTTCGCCGTTTGCTTTGCTGCGGACTGGAGAGCGGAGGGCTCTGATTGGTCCGAGGGCGGGGCCACTGTTTTATTGCCGATATTGCGACCTCGCAGCCACGGCAGCCCATTGTTTTGTTTTGTCCACTGCTCTTTTTTTCTCCTCTCACCTCTTTTCTTTTCCTTACAAACTACTGCCCCGCTTTGAGTGTCTTTCTGGATTTCTTCCGTCTTCTCGTTGTATCTCGCCCGCTTCTTTCTTATTCTCTCGATGTCGCCCGACGTTCAGCACCCGCAGATGCGACCACAGAACATACGCTGTCGGCCGTCCTGACGCTGACTGGCTTCGTCCACGAGTTCCCGACGTCTCGGTCTCGGATCCGGTTGTGGGGATCTCCGCATCGCCTAGTTTGAGCGACAAGGTACAGGGGCTTTGGAGGGTCGGAGGTTCGTGGGTTGGCTTGGTTGAGCCTCGACTGGGGGGTGTGCCTGGGTCCAGGCGCTGTTTGAACGTCAGCTCTTGCTTTCATGTTTTACGCGAGTAGTTCTCGTCGACTGGAAACATATGTATACACGTACTTTTATCAGTGGCAGAGTAAAAAGCCGTCGGTACTTGCTACCCTGATTCCACGAAGAGTCAGTCAGTCGGTCTTTGTCATGATCTTCATTGGAGATGCGTGATCACCGTCAAGTGGCCCAAGTGGGTAGGTGATTCTTCTAATAGACAAGCCTTGAGAACGATGCAGGTAAGCATATCGCAGTCAAAGGCGACGACACCTTTCTCTTTGCCATCGACTGTCCTCCTAGCCCATCCCACCCGGACCTCCACGGGTTAATATGCAAGTTGGGCTCAAGGAGCCATAAAGAATTCGTTTGCCCACGATGAACTCGAAGAACGACATGCGAGTACTTACCCCAGGCTTCTGGGCTCTCTCATAGTATGTCGCCAAACAAAGCCACCAGGACAAGCAAAACAGAAGGTATTGTCCACAAGGTCTTTTGTTGTTGCCCACGACCATTACCAGGATAACGACACGGCGTGGAAGGAAGCGCATGTTTTGCAGTCGAGCTCCGTGGTGGAAGCCAAGAAGGGGGCAGTACAATGGAAGCGTACGACACTGTCCATCAAGAGGAAAGAGAACGACAGGGTCACCTCCGTTGACGAAGACTTCTGCAGTCGGCAAGTCATATGAATAGCGGAAGGCATGTCCTTATGTCCATCTTCTCCCACACGTCCTTCCGAGTTGCTGTCGATGAAGTATGGGCACAGTCACGGTCAGTTCTCTCCCTTGTGGCTGGTACCGGTTGTCGAGCTTGGATTCTTTGGGTGATATCGGCGGGCGACACTCGATCGGTCGCAGGTGAGTGATGTCGGAAGCTGTCATGATCTTTGGAAGGCAAGCTAACGCGTGTAGGGTTGTTGCGATATGCGTCGCTCGATCCTTCGCTGGTCGAGCAGGGACGCCTTGTCGGACAAGACAACCGGAAAGAGACCGTGTGGTCAATTGACTGGGAAGAAGGCGATCTGTTGAATTGTACCATGTCAGCTGCCATCGTCCTCTCATCTTGGGAGTTTTGTTACGCTTCCTTGCCTCATAACTCATCCTCCTCCCGCTGTCAAAGAAAGTCGTCGCTAACAATTGTGCAGGATTTCCACCCGTGGACGAGAAGGTCCAATGTGCTTGGGTTCAATTGGCGAAGGTGGATCGCCCGGGACCGAGTGTGAGCCTTGCCCGATCTCCTTCCGCTCCCATTTCTGGTTGAATCCGATCCGCAACGAGAAGGAATCCTGGAGACACTCCGAGTTCGGCTGTCAATCGTAGACTGTTGTTGTGCACCTACTCCAGCAAGTGCTGGCAATACCTGAAATCCAAGTGGAATGGGTGGCACTGCCTTTAGTTTGTGTTTATTTCAACCGGTATTTTACATTACACTGCGGCTCTTTCCCTACAAATCGATTGCATATCTGGGGCTCCCGGCATCTCAAATCCCTGACCACCTAATTGGCCAGAAGGCGGACTGTCTACGTGGACGGCAAGAGCAAGGAGGAAACACCAAGCCAAGATTCACACCTGCATCAGCAACAACCTTCACTACACTAGCGATTGCTTCAAGTTGAGGTGTCATTACTCCCCTAGCCTCCAAAGTGGATGCCCCCAGCGTCACTGCCTTTCCATCCAGACCACTGCACCAGTGAAGGGCACTAGGCTCAGTCACATCTTCCCCAAGTCTTGCAAAAGAACCCACATTGTTCAGCTCCCTTCCTGTCAATGGAACGAACATAATGTCGGACTCGGGATTGCTTGGCCTTACGTATCTGTAGTATGGATAACGAGGTCTCTCCTTCCTCCTTTGAGCTCCAATTTAAGCATCGACATTCCGAGTAGTTCTCTGTCCTGTCGATGATCCGAGTTCTCTGCTGCGAGTGCAATCTCGAAGTACCATGGTCCGACATCTCCTTCTTCTCTTCCTCATCCTCTTCCCTTCAACATTCCTTTCCATGCGGCAAGCTGGAACTTAGCATACGGGAGTTCTTCCTTGTTTATCATTATCCTCATCCTCAGCTCTCCTGGCGGATATCGTGGGTCTTGGTGCAGGCTTCAGGGGAACATCGCCTCCTTCCTTGGCCAGTCTACATCGTGGCTGCCCTCGACATTGTTTACATCGTGAGGAAGCAACCTCAACGGCACTGACCCTTCACTCCATCTTAGGTACCGGACAAACATCGACGGGAGTTAAAAGACCGCCCTCCCTCCGCCATCCAGTCCAACTCGACTCTCCTGTCTCTCAACTCTTGGTAGACTCTTCCTCCGATCATTACAGCATCAACACACAATCCATCCCAGCGACCACCACAGTCTCTTCAATTCATCTTGCTTGATAGCTCGGTTCATCTTCTTAAATCCCCTGCGCTCGCTTGCATCAGAGTCTTTGGTACTTACATCCTCCATCGTTGCCGGCCGCCGCTTTCTTGTCACCAAAGCATCTCTCCAAGCCCGACCCAATCAGCCGTTTGTTACAAGGACCACATCTCGTTTTGGAGGTAAGTCGACGTTCGACGTAAGCATGCTCTGCCTGCGGGTTCATGGTGGCCTCAGGATGGAAGGTGTTTGCCTGCGTTTCCCGGCCAATCACTCCGGTCTTCTGCCCAAGTCTCGGTCCCCCTCCGTCTCTTTTAACTGAACCTTTGCCCTCTTCTCCTCCTCCCCTTTTCCTCCTCCCACACACAAACCCCCACTTGATCACAAAAATCAAAAGTCTCACGAGTTACCACCAAATATCACTTGATTGGTTCTCTATCATCTTCACAGATATCCATTGAGCTCCATTGAGTATCAAGCACCTCTTCTTTGCATCTTCTAAAGCATCCCCACTATCACATCTCATCCTCAGCGACGCGTCGGCAAGCAGTCAATCAAGGCACAATGGTTCGTGATAACTTCCCCTCCATCCCTCACTCTGTTCCCCCATCACGTCGCGCCCTTTGAGTCACCTTCATCCGTCCAATTGCCCTCAATTGTTCTCTCGGGATGTCCAAGGGATTCAAGCGCGTCACCTTACCCGATTCCTCTGGTCATGTTTTGCTCAGTGAGAGTGCGCCGAAGCAATGGTCACTTGTCTCCTGAGCATCCTTCCCACCTGTCAAGCACATTCATCACTTGCTTTGAAGTCATCAGTGCCTTCAGGATGGATACTCGGCGAGTGTCCAGCTCATATCCCAAGGGCTTGCGGTCGCGCTACCAATGCGGGGTTGGCCTTCTCTGCGCTCACCTTCTACACTCGCCATTTCTACTTCTTTGGCGTGACTTTGTGGAATCCAGAGCATGGAACTAACAGTGGCATACCCAGACCAACGTTCTATCAAAGATGTCCGCCCATTATCGCACCAACCCGGCTGTCGTCACCGACACCGGCAACAATCGCCAGGGCAACTATCAAGGCTACCTCACGACCCAAGTTGGCAGTGCTCAGCATGACGGCTCTGCCACTCATGGTCATCAGGCCAACCATGGCGCTGACAACATGAACACTGTCATGAGTCAATTCAGCAGCCTTGCCTTGCCTCCTGGTCCTGGCAACTCGGCCGTTCCGCAGAACCAGGCTGGTCACCAATACTACATGCAGGACCAGCAAGTTGCCTACCAGACGTACCCTGTCCCCATGCACGTCGGCGTGCACCCCGAGGCGGCCTACCAGATTGGCGTTGCCGGACAGTATCCTGTTCAGGCCGGATATGCTCCCCTGCCTATTCCTTACCATTCTGTGCCTTACACGCCTGGCCGTGTCGCCTCGTACGGTGAGCGCAGCAGCGAGGCTCCTGGGCTCGAGAACCGTAGGGGCTCGTACTCCACCAACGAGTCCACCCCTGCTACCCCTTTCTTTGGCACTTTCTCGGACCGTGGTGGTAATGGTCGAGTTGCTGTGATCCGCTCCAGCTTCAACACTCCTTCCCCGGAGCAGGTTATTGCATCTGGCGGCGTTGCCAAGTCCGCTCCTGTTGTCGACGAGGAGCTGCTGGCCCTGCTCAAGGAGAACCCTCCCATCCCTGACGCGGTTCCTGCCGTGTTCACCCCGCCCACTCACACCAAGTCCATCGAGCAGTGCTTGGAGAACCGCATCCAGGGCAATCGCAACGTCTACATCCGTGGCCTTCATCCCACCACTGACGATGAGTTGCTGCTTCGTTATGCTTCCCGCTTCGGCAAGGTTGAGCAGAGCAAGGCGATCATCGACACGTCCACTGGAGCTTGCAAAGGGTATGTTGCGCCCCATAGTCCAATCGTTCAGTCATTCATCCATGTACTAACCAAACCTCTAGCTTCGGCTTCGCCAAGTTTGCCAACGTTCGTGATTCGGAGAGGTGCATCCGTGGCTTCTACCACCTGGGCTATGAGGTTGGCTTTGCTCGCGAGAGCTTTAACGCCCGTCTCAAGGCAGAGGGAGATGAGAGCTCCACCAACCTTTATCTGTCCAACTTGCCCAAGCGTCTGACTGAGGCGGTGAGTAACTCCTTTGTGTTGTCTCGTCGTGCGTTCATATGGAATCTAACATCGTTTCAGGAGCTGAATGCTATCTTTGTTGGCTATCACATTGTCTCCAGCAAGATTCTCAGAGATAGCATGGGTAACAGCCGCGGTGTCGGTTTTGCTCGGTAAGTTTCATCCTTTGTTGAGGCTATCTCGTTATCCAAGGAGATCTTCTAACATGCAATGCAGTTTCGAGACCCGTGATGAGTGCGAGGATGTCATCAAGAAATTCCACGGCGCCCCGATTGGAGAGGAGGGCATGCTGATGCAGGTTCGCTACGCCGACACTCCGGCGCAGAAGGAACTCAAGCGCATCACCGCTGAGCGTCGCCAGTTCCGCACCAACGAGTACAACATTGGCGCCTACGGAACTGCAGATGTCGGCATTCATCCCAGCATCTACAACCACCAGGCCCCGTGGAACCGTCGCATTAGCGCCGGCCACTCATCCGATACGTGAGTCACCTTTCACCTCGAACGTTCAATGAGAGACTAACCTGACCAACGCTGGACACAGTTCGTTTGCTTCCGGCGCCCGTATCCGCATCAACGTCAACAGCGACGGTGGAATGGATTCGAACATGTCTCAGGTTGGAAGCCATGCGGTCAGGTACAGCTCCACCAGCATCCCGAAAACATCCTCCTGCACTATCTCCCTGGGAGCTCAGGCGTCACTCTCAAGCGAGAACCGCAGCACGCGTGTTTTTGGAAGCTGGAAGATGACTTCGGTTCCCCGTGACAACTAACCGTCTTCTCTGCAGGCCGGGTAACCTGACCACCGGCGCATCGTCTTCGGATGACGGATCAGCGGACGAGGGCGTCACGATTGTCGAATCCGGTACGGTTGCGAACGGCAGCACTCAGTCGTCGCCCACCATCAAGAAGGAGAAGCCGTAGTTGGCTACGAGGGCTTTGCCTCGATATTCCTGTCTTTGATCTGGCTTCCCTTTGTTCGAGTATACGATACGACTGATGTTTCTTGGAGGGCTCAACAGCTCGGCATCGCTAATCTGTGGCCATCATTATTTTGCTTCTGACGAGAAGTCTGAGCACATAATTGATACGGGAGATGTTTCATCAACTGGCTATGCCAAAGCATATGGCGGATGCTCAATTACTAACCGAAACTTTTTCATGGGATGGGGAATCTTTACAGTTCTGGCACGTGGTAATAATACTGGGAGGTTGGAGGATTACTAGAAATAACCAGGTTTTCTTGTACGGTTATTGATATTCAGTTCTCTGGGACTTTGTACTTCTAATAAGGGAAGCCAAGCAGACAGTATCAATCCAATGCAAAATCATCATTGTTGCAAAATCAGGAAGATGGATCATTACTTTGTGAAAACTAACCAGTGAATGCCATCAAGTCAAGTTGGTCACGATGCTCAAGTTGAGAACGGTGATGTTCAGGACAGAGAGTTGGGAGCAGATAGTCGAAAACCAAGTTGCAACATCAATATCCAGTAACATGGTCTTCATATGGCAACCAAAGGCACAGCGACAAGACTGCGCCTATGGACTTGATCAAATTCTTTTTCGATATCACGATTTCAGGATAAATGTCATCGATTACCTTCAATTTCAATTGCTGACTGGATCCCGTCTCAATAGTGCTGGGAGCAACTGGTCGTGTAGTGGGACATGGTCGGTCGACTGGTCTAAGCTCTTAACTGCTGGACCGTTCTTTCCGCGATTGCTTCAAACCACCCAACGTACCTTCCCATGTTTTCAACAGTAAAATGTCTGACCCGAATCCAACTGAAAGCTTCCACAAATTGCAAATAGGAAGCAAAATCTTTGCCATGATTTTTTGCTGACCGGGTTTTCCTCGTAGTTGGACATTACTTGTGGTTTGAAGAACCAGACAAACTCATCTTCTGGAATAATACAACAGATGGAGCCCCAGGCCCCCTTTGAAGATTATGCCAGACCTCGCCCTTTGCGTACCTATTCCCACAAAGCGAGGACTTCCTCGCCCACCGTGCTTCCGTTGTTAAGGACCACAGAGTTACCGGCGAGCCTTGCTAGGAAGCATCAACGTAACGCCGAGCCCCAGGACAGATACTCACGGGACTATGGTGTAATTCCTGAAGAAGAGACTATTGCTTACCAAACTGAGTACGACCTTGAGGATGCGCATGAGCTTGAGTTTGGTACGTTTGCCTACTTCTAGCGCTCCTAACTCGGCGAAGATCCGAATTACTAACCATAAAATGTACGGGTACCAGAGCCACAATATGCTTCGGATACTTCCCAAAGTCCGGATGACTATGCAACGGAAGAGGAGGCCAGCTTGGAATATAGCACCGATGAAGACGAAGACGAACGAACGACCCCTGAAGAATCCAAGTCTACTCCTCCTTCATCAGCGAAGTCCAGCAGTAGCACCAAGTATCTCCCCAAGTCTGTCACGGATCAGTCAAATCGCCTGAGACGCCGCCCATTCTTGCTCTTTGACAAGCTACCGCCGCGCGGGTTCAAGAGGCTGAAGCCCAAAGTTGAAGACAGCGCCACACCAACCTTGTCCGCCAAGTACAAGCTCGGCGACGGATTTTCCAAAGACGAAGCTAAACCAAACGGGCTGGTTCAGTTGGGCTTGCGTCCGACAGCCAAGAGGAGGGCACCGCATGTTGAATCAAAAGTGGGTGCTTTGGATTTGACACAGTCCAGTTTCACAAGGTTTCCCAAGAAAGATTCCACCGTGGATCAGAAGAAGAAGGCGATGACGAAGAAGAGGGCCTACGACAACTCGTTTCTCCCTGACCCCAAGCAAGCCGAACGTCAGAGGAAGAGACATAAACTACTGAAGAAGAAGGACAACCCCTTGGAGGACAAAGAGATGCTACCGCCTATAGCTGCTGTGAAGCCAAAGATGATGTTGACAAGTGCTATCCTGGGAGAATACGCACATTTGGCAGAGAGATCACAGCATACCGCTGCTGTTGTAGCCTCGGGAAAACAACAGAACCAGACACAGAATGAAGGAGAGAGTACATTGAAAGAAGAAGCTGATCTGCCTCCAGACGACAACGAGAAAGGCAACATCGACACTGAAGAGCTTGTTGCTCGTGAGCCATCCGTTGAGCTGGGAGAGTCTCCGGCAAGGGAGGTTCCTGCGCACTCTGCTTCCAATCATCAGGAGGGATACCAACATCAGAAGGCTACTACTGAAGGACAAGAAGAAGACCCAGTTAAAGTGTTTAACGAAGAAGCTGTTGGAGGACCTGTTCAGGAGCCTGCTGTCAAAGAGTTTGCTGAAGAGTCTCTTCAACAGCCTGTCGAAGAGTCTCCCAAAGAAGTTCTCGAACAGCCTCTTGAAACCCCTCTCGAAGAGCCTGTCAAAAAACCAGTACAAGCACAAGAACAACGCATAAACCAGATCCAGACAGAAGAAGCCCATCCAAAGCCAGTCACCATCAAAGAGAGTGCCAGTGCCGAGGCCAAATCCAAGTCCAGTTCAGAGTCATCGAATCGTGGAACCGAGAAGCATCCAATTCATACAACAACAAACATGCCCAAACTTACTTCTCATGATAATCCCGGGGAACAACACCACCGTCAGAGTCAGAGTCAGAGGAGCAGCCATCGAGAAGATCAAGGTGCACCACCTAGTGAAGAGACTTCCCCAGGCTCAGGCTGGGAGACGTACATCTCGGAAACTGACATTCACACTCCCACACCTCCGAGGCCTATGAATCCGAGAGCCAAATCAGCCGTGCCTTCGGTACCTTCTCACGGACCGGGGAATCCGGGGCTTAGGGGGTCGAGCTCTGCGGTCTAGTAAGATGATAGGGGATGGGAAATGAGCGTGGCTTTTGTACTTGTATTGAAGATATTGTTTGATTTCGGTGAAAGGTAATGATGAATGATGATCGGGTTGTGGGATGTAGTTGTTCGTCGTGAAGTTCTAATGGCGATGTCAAAGACGTGAACGTATCAGGAGCAGACATGTATCAGGAAGGAGCTGTGTCAACATACCAGTGCCATTGAGTTTAGTAGAGGGGTTCTTCGATGTTTTAATGTAAATAGTCATCAGTCTGTTTCAACGACATGGTAATTACCGACGTCGAGCTTAACTCCCTAGTCAACTAATTCCGTACAACCATGTCAGGTCTTTGATCATTCTCATTTCTATTCATCTGATTTGTCTTGATGATGACCAGGTCATTCAATTATCAAAACTCGCAATGTCGATCTAAACTTTTTTTCGACGACGTATTTCCGCAAATAGCAATGCCACATAATGGCCCCCGCCCGCCCTTTGTCCCATATCATATAAAACGCCGATTGCACCTAGATTATACCCGGAAAGATGTCACACAAGACAGCAGGAAGTGAAGAGAGACGACAGACAGGAAGCGAAAGACAAGTGAACTCAAGTCGCTCACTTAGGTCCCTTGCCCTTGGCCTCCGTCTCACCCAACTCCCTGATAAACACCTTCGTCCTCCCTTCGCTGTTGAAATCCTCCATATCCGTCTCAAACCCGCGACACACGCCAATGGCAAGATACTTGCCGTTATTCGAGAAGGCCAGCGCCGCGACGCTGTCGGGGAACTTCTGATACTGTCTCATCCTGCGCTTGGCCTCGGCGTCCCACAGCGCCACGGTGCCGTCGCCGCCGCCCGAAGCAAACGTGCCGTACACGGGGTGGAACGTCAGCGCGTTGACGGGGTAGACCACGTCGCCGCCGCCCTCCTCCTCGGGCGCCGTCTGCCGGTGGCACTTGAAGGCGTACTTGCGCGCCTGCGACTCGGCCGTGTCCTCGAACCACTCGACCGCGACGCGGCCCTCGATTGAGCTGGTGGCGTAGCCGGCGTCGTTGGGCATGCAGGCCACGGCGCGCGTGAGGAACTTGAGCGAGGACTCGCGCTGTTGCCAGGGGGTGATGGTCGCCGAGGCGGGGTCGGCCGACGAGAGCGCCGAGGCGAGCGTGGGAAGGTCATAGATGTGTACTAGTCGCGCGGTCATAGCAACGACTACTTTGGAGGGGCTGGCGGCCAGGGCGTGCGGTTTGCCCGGGAGCGATATGGTGATTGGGGTCGAGTTCGGCGCGGAGGTGTTGTGGACGTGGAGAGTGTGGTCCCAGGAGGCGGAGATGAGCATAGCTATGAGAGAAGGATGGGGAGTTAGTCGATGAAAGCGCAGTCTCAGATGTCTGTCGAGTATAGTGCGTGGCCTTGTGGTTGGACTGTAATGAATCGGACTTACAGTGCTGGGGGCTGTAGACGACGCATCGGACGGGTTTCTCATGTGTGCTCAGCACGGTCTGCTCTCCTGTGGCAAGGTCGAGTCTGTTTGATTCGAATTAGCATCCACAGAGGTCTGTGGCATGATGCTGGACGTCAATAGTTGGGTAAGCTATGTGCGTAACGAACCTCCTAACTGAGCAGTCCAGACCCGCCGTGTAGGCCTCGTTTCCGTTCGCGCCAAAGCAGACATCAAGGACGGGAGCACGGTGCTCGAACTTGTTAAGTAGGGTGGCATCTTCGGTTCCTTCGGCGATCTCGTAAAGGTAGACGTTCCTATCCCATGAAGAGACGAGCAGGCGGTTGGTGTTATCGGGGGCGAAGACCACAGCCGAGATAACGTCACTGGGCGGCTGCGAAACTTCGAATTGCGTTGCTAGGATCGACCGTGATGTTAGCCAGGAAGGACACATATAAGTAGTAGCTTCTTAAGAAATATTCTGAGCTTACAAGGAGCCATTGTGATTGATGTGGTGTGTGGTGTGTGGATTGAAGCCGATGTGGTGTTGACGCAACTTCGAAGCTGTTGGCAATCGGGACGACGATATGGGGAATTGGGAGAGGGGAGCTTGACCGGGAGTGCGACTCCAGCGACGTCGACCTTGCCCAAGTAAACAAAGTTCTGCCAGTAGTCACCGCCTGATTCAAGGTCCCTTGCCGAGCTGGGTCGGGAAGCTGATTGGAAGTTGAGAGGTGGAGTGGGTTGCAGATGCCGGGTTAAGCACCAGACCCCTGTCCATCTTGCCGCAGATCCACAAGGCGTTCTAGAATTTGGTGGAGGGGTGGGCGCCGTTCCGTCATCTCAACCTGACAATTTGGTGGGGTTTCATTGCTGAAAGCATTCCCGTCTCTCGAACAGCTTCTCCCTCGAACATCCAAACTTTGCGCCTTTCATACCCACGAGAACCAACAAGAGCGCCACGCCATATTGCCCCAGAACCTCGAAGCAGCAAATCACAATGCCGTTTGGACAGTTAGTACTCGGCAGTCCCGGTGCAGGAAAGAGCACATACTGCGATGGCAGTAAGTTTGCGCCCCAGTTTCCTTCTTTGTGGGAGTACTTGCACGGGTGCTAACATATCCTCCCCACGGCAAGTGCAACAGTTTATGGGCGCTATCGGGCGACAATGTTCGGTAATCAACCTCGACCCTGCGAACGACCACACCAACTACCCGTGCGCGCTCGACATTCGCGACCTTGTCACTTTGGAAGAGATCATGGCGGACGACAAATTGGGTCCCAATGGCGGTATTCTGTACGCACTTGAAGAGTTGGAAAACAACATGGAATGGCTCGAGAACGGCCTCAAAGAGCTGGGAGAAGACTATGTGCTTTTCGACTGTCCCGGTCAGGTTGAGCTCTACACCCACCACAACTCCTTGCGCAACATCTTTTACCGGTTACAGAAGCTGGGCTACAGGGTACGCCGCTATCCTCCTCCCTCCGAAGCGCAGCCCTTCTCGCTAACTCGCTTGTAGCTGGTAGTTGTCCACCTTTCCGACTGTTTCTGCCTCACACAACCATCGCTCTTCATCTCCAACGTCCTCCTCTCTTTGCGCGCCATGTTGCAGATGGACCTTCCACACATCAACGTCCTGACCAAAATCGATAAAATATCGTCGTACGACCCTCTTCCGTTCAACCTCGACTATTATACCGAAGTACAAGACCTACGGTACCTCATGCCGTCACTTGACGCGGAGTCGCCTGCCCTCAAGAAAGGGAAGTTCACCAAGCTTAACGAGGCCGTTGCGAATATGGTCGAACAGTTCGGCCTCGTCAGCTTCGAGGTGCTGGCAGTCGAGAACAAGAAGAGTATGATGCATCTATTGCGCGTGATTGATCGAGCAAGTGGGTACGTCTTTGGCGGCGCTGAGGGTACGAACGATACCGTCTGGCAGGTTGCCATGCGGAACGAGTCATCATTGCCCGATGCCCTTGATATCCAAGAGAGGTGGATCGATAACAAAGAGGAGTACGACGAAATGGAGCGGAAGGAGGAGGAAGAACAGGAGAAACTTCGGGCAGAGCAGGCTCGGGCCGCTGAAGAAGCAGGTCTCGGTACCGGCTCGATCCCTGGCGTGGTGCCACAGATAACCGCTGGCTCGGGTATTCGGGTAACGCGTAAGCAGAAGACATGATGAATGAATAGCATAGCTGTTCATCCATCGGAGACCTCGCCCTCGTCCATCTCTGCGTCATCATGGTCATCGTTGACCAAGGCCAGATTGCGAGCTGAATCTTTGCCGCCGCGGAAGAGAGCATTGAGGGCGTCTGATGATGATGCCTTTCCGGCCATCTCGTCCTTTGCCGCAAGGACAAGAAGCTTGGCACGGCGGATGGCTTCTTCTTCGACTTTGCGGATGGTGCCGCTTACTCGGACGACACGGAAGATGCATGGCCTGCCGTCCTTGACTGGGAGGCGGTCCATAAAAGTCAAGGCGGCCCAAACAAGCCTGTAATGGGCTCGTGAGATACGCAGAATGAAGGTTGAGGTCGCAGTAGAAAGGTACTTGACTATTAAACCAAGTTAGCCTAGCGGCCACTTTCATCAAGTGTAAGTTTTTGGGTGCTAGTGCTGTGTTTACCTTGTAGGCTGCGCTCGACTGAGCCTGAACCGCAGTCCCCAAATAACGCATTAACCTGACTGCGAATGCCCTTCAGGATGGTTTGGGGCCTGAGTTCTCCGATGGTGGGCTGGTTATAAAGTAGCAGATCGGGTACGGAGCCCTTTTGTCCAGGGGGAAGGTCTGTGTAGACAATGTTGACTAAAAGATAGCGATCCTTAAGGCGAACCATTGTTGTGGAAGTTTTCCAATCGGTGTCGTTCTTCAAAAAATCGAAAGAGTTTGTCGAGAAACCCGGTATGAATCCAACTAGAGATGTCTTGGTTCGGTGCTGTCGTACACTTAAAAAGAAGTCGCGGGGATGCTGTCACTGATGTTCATGAAGTGAAATGGAAGTGAAATGCGATTGGAATCAAACTGCCCAAGAGACACTGAAAGTTACAAACTGTTTGCCGCCGGCAACAACAATCAACGATCCACTGCCTGCAGCGCTCCACTTCCCCACATGTTTTAGCTAATCGTCCCCTCCTGTCGACATGGATGCTTATCTTATCAGCTACAATACCAAGGAACATCAACACCATGACACCATCACGATACTCCCTTCTCTGCAAACTTCATGAACAATCGGTACAAACGGGGGGATTCTTTTGGACTCAGTTTCTAACGCTATCACGTGTGCCACATACTAAATAATGTCTTCAGAAACTCCTCCAGCAGCGCTCAAAGCAGCCATCCTTATCGTCTCAACCACAGCAGCTCAAGACCCCGCAACGGACTCGGCCGACGTCACCCTCCGCCAGGTCTTCGAAGAACAACAATCCCGATGGGAGGTCCACGAATCTAAAATCGTCCCCGACGATGTCGTGCAAATCCAAAAACAGATTATGCTCTGGACGGACAAAAGCACTGATGACATCAACCTCATCGTGACCACAGGCGGCACCGGCTTCGCCGTGTCCGACCAGACCCCCGAGGCCGTCTCCGCTCTCCTACACAAGGAAGCTCCCGGCCTGGTCCACGGCATGCTGGCGGCTTCGCTCCAAGTTACCCCCTTTGCCATGATGTCGCGGCCCGTGGCTGGTGTCAGGAACGGTACTGTCATTATTACGCTGCCGGGGTCTCCTAAGGGGGCGAAAGAGAATCTGCAGGCTGTGATCAAAATGTTGCCGCATGCTTGTTTGCAGGCTGCTGGTGCTAACTCTAGAGCTTTGCATAAGGGGGGAGTTAAGAGGTTGGAGAAGGAGGCGGGAGTTGAAGGAGGTGGTGGTCATGGTCATGGACACGGACACGGACATAAACATCACAACCACGGCGGACACGGAGGAGGGCGGGGAGGAGGAGGTTGCGGTGCCCATGGCCACGGCCACAACCACAATCACGGTCACAGTCACGGCCACGGCCACGGCCACGCCTCTTTAGTCCGACACACCACCCCCTCCGAAAACCCCAAGTCCAACGATCCCAGCCTCGGCCCCAGCCGCCGCCACCGCGAGTCTCCCTACCCGATGCTCTCCGTCTCCGAAGCGCTCTCCCAAATAGCGCAACACACGCCAGCCCCGCAAATCGTCACCTCCAAAGTCGACAGCTCGCTCGTCGGCGCCGTTCTGGCGCAGGACATTTCAGCGCGCGAAAACGTGCCCGCCTTCCGCGCCAGCATCGTCGACGGCTACGCCGTGGTTGTCCCTTCCGACGGGAACATGCGCGGCGTGTTCCCCGTCGTATCGGTCTCGCACGCCGCTCCTGGAGATGGAGAAAACATGGCGACGCTCAAGGTGGGCGAGATCGCGAGGATCACCACGGGCGCGCCCTTGCCTCCTGGTGCGACGTCGGTTATTATGGTGGAGGATACCGTGTTGGTTTCGACCACGTCCTCGTCCAAGACGGAGGATGGAGATGGAGATGGAGTGGTGGAGGAGGAGAAGGAGGTGGAGATTCTTGCGGCGGATAAAGTTCGGGAAGGCGAGAATGTTAGGGAGGTGGGCAGTGATATTAAGCAGGGGCAACTGATTCTGGGGAAGGGAGATCAGGTGTCTGCTGTGGGTGGTGAGATTGGTCTGCTAGCCGCTGTGGGCGTTGGCGAGGTGCAGGTGTACCGACGTCCTGTTGTGGGCGTTTTGTCTACGGGTGATGAGATTGTGGACCATGATCGCCCCGGAGACTTGCGGCTGGGCGAGGTGCGCGATACGAACCGGCCAACGCTGATTTCGGCGGCGAGAGACTGGGGGTACGAGGTGATTGATCTCGGGGTAGCGCGGGACAAGGCTGGGACTTTGGAGGAGACGCTGCGGCAGGCGTTCAGGCAGGTTGATGTGGTGATCACGACGGGCGGAGTGTCCATGGGCGAGCTGGATCTCCTCAAGCCGACGATAGAGCGTTCGTTGGGCGGAACGATTCACTTTGGCCGGGTGGCAATGAAGCCCGGTAAGCCCACCACGTTTGCTACCGTTCCGGTAAAAGATAACGATGGCGAAAGGGTTTCCAAGGTGATCTTCTCGCTACCAGGTAATCCGGCATCGGCGTTGGTTACGTTTCACTTGTTTGTGCTGCCGTCCCTGCACCAAATGTCGGGCGTTTCACCACCTGGCTTGCCAAAGGTGCCCGTGACACTGGGCCATGATTTCTCGCTGGATAGGTCTAGACCCGAGTATCACCGGGCCATTGTCTCCGTGAACAGGGACGGAGTGCTCACCGCGGTCAGCACAGGAGGACAGAGAAGCTCGCGGGTAGGAAGTATGAAAGGGGCAAACGCGCTTCTCTGCATGCCTAGCGGTCCAGAGCCATTGCGGAAGGGTGCCAAGGTGGAAGCATTGCTTATGGGCGGTTTACGAACTGATGTGTAAATGATAATAGAACATGACATAGATAACAGACAAAGGGTCACAGCCCCAGGCAGATGAACATGTTAATGAACTCCATAAACGATACTGACCTCTTTTTCATGTTTGTACAAAAACAATTTGAAAGCTTCTACCCCGCGTTTCTGTTCATGTGCGATGATGCCGACCGCGCCCTAATCGTTTAACCATCCCAATGCCTCTTCCAATAAACGCCGGTGACAATGTGACCTTGAACATAGACTTAGACACGCCCGCTAGCTAGCGCCAAAAAGCCTGCTGATTGCTAGCAGCCCGAAGAAGTTGTGTTGTGAGTGTGCATACCAAGATGCAAGAGAGAAAAGAAAGCAAGGGGAGCCTCTTCTACTTTCTAATCCATCTCTACTGTGCGCCGAAATCGGGGGCCTTGCCGGAAACAAGCAGGCCGACAATGAGGCCGAAAAGACCCAGGACGGAGCTGAAGATTTCGATAACCAGGATCTTGACGAAGCTGTTATAGACAATGACACGTTAGTAACATGACTTGACGACCTCTTTATCCGGTTCGCGACAACAAACTTACAGCGTAGGGTCAGCAGCATCCGCCAACGCAGCACCACTGCCATTGATACCGACGGCAACACCGCACACCAGGTTGCACATGCCAACAGTCAGGCCGGCCCAGAACAGCGCAAAGCCCGTATAATAGCTGTCACCCGAGTAATATTGTTCGCCAGTGACGGGTTGGAGCTTGGCGGAGAACACGATGGCCATGATGACGCCGTAGATGGCGACGACCTCGCAGAAGATGATGGAGATTAGGTTCTTCGTCCGGATTCGTGGCGCCTTGACACCTCCACCGAGAATGGAAGAGCCGGTGATGAAGATGCCCCTGTTCGTTTGATCAACCTGGTGGTTAGCCCAACTCTTGTCTACTAGTCGTAACTGACGCCGTGCGCCGCTGGGGGGTGGATGTGGCCTTTTTCTCCAAACGTACCATGCCGCGCCCACCACGGAAAGACCTATGCAAAGCGCAATACCCAGATCCGCCCAGGCATATGGTGATACCGATTCGAGGAAAGCTCCGACCTATTCAGATTCCATGGGTGTCAGAGGATGACGTCGAGTGGGTAATGTTGGGACTCGGGAGGTTCGTGAAGCCTACATTGAACGCCTCGCCGCTACCGGTAAAGAGCATGTCTGGAACAATTCGTTAGCCATAATATCATGGAAAAGATACAGGCGCATAGTCTTGTTCAGTGCTGAACTGGTTGGTTAAGGATGCAGCCATTCCCAAGATGCCATATACTCACAAGCTCCAATGACGGCCAGAGACGTCCCTATGCCGCCGGCACCGTACGTCAAGCTCATGTTTGCGGGTGTGTAGTATTTGTCGAGCAATGTAGAGAGCTGAGAGTTCGATAGAATCTGACTGAATCCGGTGCGACCTTCTTGGAACCAGCCGTCGTCGTTGTCGTCGTTGTTGTCGTCGTTTAGGTGCTAGCCGGGAACCTCGATGTTCATGGGTGGATGGTGGATTGATGGGCCGTCAACAACGCGCCAATTCGCTACGTACCTCTACCTTCCACCACTTTCATCCCAGGGCACTGCGGTCCCAGTGACGGCGGCCTACCAGAGTGTGCCTGCCAGCCGTGCCACCGCGACAGCGCTATAACTTCAGGCCACACGTGACTGATGACGCTGCCTACGCCTTCTGCTGACTCAGCCATTGTCCCCTTCCTCTCTTTCTCCCAGACTATTTAAGCAACCTTCACCTTTTCATCAACAAACATCGATTTATCATCGTCGTCGCCGCCCCGAACGTCGCCGTGCATCTCAAGTAAATCGAATTAGAAGGACAAAATGGCGGCCAACGGGAACGCAAACTACTACGATTTGTATCGCCATGGCAGGTACATATTGCCAGTCTCACCGTGGCCCTTTGCAGGGCCCTTTGGGGCGCTGACTACGCCCTCGGATTACAGAGGACATTCTGTATGCTAACCCTTTCCAGTCTTGGGACGACCCTGACCGATGCACTCGACGACCTCATTGGGGCGGAACGCATTGATCCTCAACTCGCGATGAAGGTCCTCATGCAGTTCGATCGAGTAATTACCGAGGCTCTCAATGAGAAAGTCAAGGCTCGTTTGACCTTCAAGGTGAATATCTTACTTTTCTGGATCTTACATGACCCACGCATATTCTCATTTGTTCCAACTATCATACCGAAAGACTTCACTTGTCAGCACCTCATGTGCACTTTGGAAAGAAATACAGAACCAATACATCTAATACATACCCTCTGTTCCCTTGTGCTCAAGCACCTCATTACACTGTGCTACGAGAAAGCTAGATGGCTAACTGTTGCTGGCATCTTGCCGGCGAGTAACATACAGGGATCGCTTGATACCTATCGCTTCTGCGACGAAGTCTGGACTTTCCTCATCAAGAACGTCACTTTCAAGATGGATGGCGGTTCGTCAGTGGTTACGGCAGACAAGGTCAAGATCGTGAGCTGCAGCGCAAAGCGCAGTGACGAAAAGTAGAACGGAGGCGATCGAAAACGGGTCCCTACCGGTTCACGCCTCGTCAGACAGGAACCTTACTTCGAAAAGGAACCCTACCTCTACGACTGAGAGGGTGGCGCTTTCGATTATCCCGTTAAGAAGGAGCACCGAGGATGCGGCGACCATCGCACAGCAGGCAGTATCACCACGATCCTTCGAAACGGGCAAGCTCAAGAGTGGGCGGAAGGACACGTCCAAACGATACCAGCAGCTTTTTTGCAGGACGCACTTAGCTTGCTCTGGAACGGGTTGCTTTATGGTTTTTGCTTCAGGCTTTCATTTTGATTTGGCTTCATCACACTCATCAGACAGGAGCTGGCGTTGGGTTCGGGAATGCAGCAGACATCATCGGATCGCATACGAACGGCGTTTTTTTTTTCCTTGCGAAATTTGGGCTTAAGGAAATCCCGACAAACGATCAAAGGGGACAGATTTTTCAGTTTGACACACAAGATATCCCATTCCGGTTTCTATAAATCTTGATAAAGATTGATGGGCTCACGCCTGCATCTAATGGCTTTCGTTCAAGCTTTGGGGATATAAAAATTGATGCTTACATTGTGCCTATAATCGCGTGGTGAATAATGAGTGAAGAACCTGTGTTCCAAGCTTGACAATGACATGAATATGATTCTCATTACAAGCTATGATTTTCTTGTAGCAGGAGTCATTCAAATGTCATCACCAGGCTGCCAGCCGCGCTGCTTCACGAAAAAGGGGGCGCATCATAACACCTTCAACCCTGACCAATCAACCTCGCTACAAAAAAGCCAGGGCAGCAGGCTAAATACGTGTACCGTCGTCTACATTTTCTTGGGCAAGCTCGAAACCTGCATCAACCATCCGTCAGCCCAGAGCCGGCAACCCGGAATCGAAAACGCGTATCGCAAGTTTTCGAAACAACAGAGATCGCCCGGGGAACCCGCCCGGCAGAACCCACTTCTTCCGGTTCCATCCCGTCCCCCGTCGCCCCGCCGCATTCGGCTTTCGCCTTGTTTTCGGTCATTCCACGTTCGGATCAGAACTAAAACTCCCTCCGTTGCCCGCAACAATGCCACGCCGCAGCGCCCGCCTCAACCCCGCCGGCGCCAGTGCAACCGACTCATTATCATCATCATCCTCCTCATTCTCAACAGACTTACCTGCATCATCGTCGGCAACACTCGCCACATCGACATCGACGGAACAACAACCTAAACCAGCTGTGAAAAGGAGAGGAAGACCACCTGCGGTTAAGAAGATGGAGTCTGCTCAGCGAGTGCAAGCGGATGAGGACGAACGCCGGCCGTTGTTGGATGGCGGTCGTGCCCAAGTTACTGATGCGGATTCTGCCGCTGAACCCATAAAGACGACTTGGGCAGACCGGAATCAGTGGATTGTGCTTGCCATGGCTAGTGGAGCGTGTGCTGCGTTTAATGGAGCTTTTGCGAAGCTGTAAGTTTACTATGTATTGAGATTGTGGTTGCGGTTGATCATAGTCTGCAGTGGTGACTTCAAGAGGCTAACAGTGTTGAATGTTTAGGACTACTACGGAACTTACATCGACCTTCTCCGAGGCGATTGCTAGGTTGTTGCATCTTTCAGAGGAAGAGAAGATGATTGAGGTTATTGTGAGAGGTGTAAGTGCCGTTCAACACTTATATGTCTTGCTGCTGGAGTGAGATCATGAACTTATCTGATATTGTTTTGGATGATAGATCTTCTTTGGACTCAACCTGGTGTTCAATGGTGTAGTAAGTTAATTCCCTTTTCACACATTCGCCTTTTGTTTATCCCAACCTTACTCACATTCCCCCCCTCTCACAGATGTGGACCCTCTTCACCCAAGCCCTCGCGCGCGGTCATTCCACAACGCAGGTTTCCATCATGAACACCTCGTCCAACTTCGTCATCACCGCCATGCTCGGTTTTGTTATCTTCTCTGAGGCGTTACCACCCATGTGGTGGGTGGGCGCCGCTATGCTGGTTGCGGGTAACGTAATCATCGGACGGAAAGATGAGAGCGAAGGTGGGAGTAGTGACACGAAACACGGGGGTGGAGATGGACATGGTACTGGCAGTGGCAGTGGCAACAATGATGCTGCTTCCGTGGGCGGCTCGGCGGAAGGTTTGGCTGAGGATGGGTTGGGGACATATAGGCGTGTGGTTCAGGCTGAAGGGTCGGGGAGTCGGGGAAGACAAGGCGATGGAATACCGGCGGTGGATGATGCGGAGAAGGACGAAAGTGATGAGGATGTCACGGCACTTAGTGGTGGAGCAACTGGTAACAGACAGTGACTGATAGACCTCTTCATTATATCTTGGTTGGATACGTTTTGAGCGTGGCATTAGGTTGGTGTTATATAAATACTCCTGATATGTTGAATGATACTGTCCTGCTTGCACAACGGTTGGTTTTGAGCACAGTTTACGAATCAAAGGAAGTTCAACATTCTATAAGTACCATCACTCATGGCCCAGAAAAGCGCACGCTCTTGTCTTGAAGTAAGTAATGTTTTATATACTTTCATGATGGAAGAGTATGGGAAGTCTGGTGGCGTTCGATA
Organism: Neurospora sp. CHS-2018b; assembly: GCA_009806015.1. Classification (NCBI taxonomy): domain Eukaryota; kingdom Fungi; phylum Ascomycota; class Sordariomycetes; order Sordariales; family Sordariaceae; genus Neurospora; species Neurospora sp. CHS-2018b. Next base: position 1,742,280 of record RAOV01000006.1, read on the forward strand.
CACGCCCCTGGGTCCCGGCCCCGCATAGCGCTAAAACGGAAACTCCACAATGACTTTGCAGGGATCTTGAAAGGCCACATTCTTTCCAAGTAGCTCCATCCTAGTGCGGGGCAAGATTTTCCACTGTGCGCTGGAGGGGCGGGCCCCAAAAACTTTCACGAGCGCCTTCATCTTTGTGGTTTTGCAACAGCACAAAACAATCACAAACTCGGTTGCGTGTGTCGTAACCTCTTCCTTTCAGGGAAACCAACAACACCAGGCCAGTCATGGCTTTCGAAATACCGGGTCTGAACCCGGCGGCCGTCGCCGAGGTTGCTCGCTGTATGTCATCCCATCTCGAAATGTTTTTGTTCTCTCTCGGTTCTCGTGCCTGCGCGCGAATCAGTGGACGGTATTGGGGTGACACCGGTTCCCGAAAGCTAATTGTACCCTTTGCGCCGACCTACATCAGATGCCGTGGAACTGTGGCACGAACACCGGATCCCAATCCTACTCTCGGCCGTTTTTCTATTGGGTCTACTGAGGACGTACCTCCATCTCTATTCGGAACCGAGACAAGAGCTGCTCGTCCTGCTCAAGACCTACGAAACCGATAAGAAGACGAAAGAAATTGCGCTTGTTGAGAAGGAAATCAAGGACAAGAAGACTGGCGCGGAGATCACAAAGAAGGAGAAGACTGCCAATGGTGGTCCAAAGAGGATAAAGGGCGACAAGGTCCGCGCGAAGAAGGGGACGAATAGCAACGATAGCGGTAGCGAAAGCGAAGGGCCGCGGAAGATTCAGGTCCTCGTCTTTTACTCGTCACTCACGGGTAACACGGAACGGTACACCAAGGATTTCGCAAAGGAGCTCGGAGACTTGCTCGTTGGACAATCGGACGCCGAGAGCAAGGCTGAGAGCAACTTTTTGGCCCCCCAGGTGCTCGACCTCGCCGAAATCGACTACGACGAATACTTCATTTCGCCCCCGAAGCCTACTGCGGACGGTCCGGTCGACTACTTCTACCTGCTTATCATTCCCAGCTATAACATCGATTCCATCAACGACACTTTCCTTGCGCACTTGGACGAGACACATCACGACTTCCGCATCGATACATCCCCCTTGGCGCCGCTTCTTGGATATTCCGTGTTTGGATATGGCGATAGAGATGGATGGCCCACGGAGGAGGAAGGTTACTGCGTACAGGCCAAGCAGGTGGACAAGTGGATGGCCAAGCTTACAGGGCGCAAGCGCGCATTCCCTCTCGGCATGGGCGACTACAAGCGGGACGGTAAGGAGAGACTGTCAGAGTGGCAAACCGGAGTGGTGGACGTTCTCAAGATGATTGAGCAAACTGGAAGTCTTGGAGAGGGCGTTCGCGGTTCTGGCGAGCCCATCGAAAGTGACGACGAAGATATCGCGGAGGATGACGGTGAGGTTGTGTACGAGGAGTCTGAGTCCAAGAAGACCCTCGAAGACGTCGAGGATTTGGGACGCATCATCAAACAATCACAGGGAGATGGACAACCCGCGCCGATTGCGATCGACTTCACCGACTTCGGAAAGACCGGAAAGACCGTCCGCGCAAGGAAGACTGCGACCGTTACCGTTAAGGAGATGGTGCCCAAAGGCTCGCCCACTTACACTTCCCTGACCAAGCAGGGGTACGCCATTGTCGGCTCTCACTCCGGCGTCAAGATCTGTCGCTGGACAAAGTCCGCTTTAAGGGGCCGCGGTAAGTAATCGAATAATAGATTTAGTAAGAAGTTTTAGCTCTAATTCGTTATTAGGCTCCTGCTACAAGTACTCCTTCTATGTTTGTTTACATCCCCCCTTTCTTTCCACCATATCATGCCCCTTACTCAACTGACACCCTTCCCTCCGACAGGGCATCAACTCTCACCAGTGTATGGAAACCACGCCGTCGCTCTCCTGCTCCAACAAGTGCGTATTCTGCTGGCGTCACGGCACCAACCCAGTCGGCACCTCATGGCGCTGGGTCGTCGACCCTCCAGACCTCATCTTCAACGGCGTCAAGGAGAACCACTACAAGAAGATCAAGATGATGCGCGGCGTGCCCGGCGTCCGCGCCGAGCGATTCGCTGAGGCTATGCGTATCAAACACTGCGCCCTCTCGCGTAAGACTTTTTAGTTTTTCTTATTTAGCGGGTAAGAATACGATTTAATACGTTAATTTTATTAGTGGTCGGCGAGCCCATCTTCTACCCGTACATCAACGAGTTCCTCGGCATGCTGCACAAGGAGCGCATCTCCTCGTTCCTGGTCTGCAACGCCCAGCACCCGGACCAGCTCGCCGCGCTACAGCACGTCACTCAACTATATGTCAGCATCGACGCCTCCAACAAGGAGTCCCTGCGGCGCATCGACCGCCCCTTGCACCGCGACTTCTGGGAGCGCTTCCAGCGCTGCCTCGACATCCTGCGCGAGCGCCGCTTCCGCCAGCGCACCGTCTTCCGCCTCACGCTGGTCAAGGACTTCAACCTCGAAGACGAGGTCGAAGGGTACGCGGACCTGGTCGAGAAGGGCCTGCCCTGCTTTATCGAGATCAAAGGTGTCACGTACTGCGGGACTTCGACGGCCGGAAGCGCGGGTTTGACCATGGCCAACGTACCGTTTTACCAAGAAGTGTGTGATTTTGCTGTTGCGCTGAATAAGGCTTTGAATAAGAGGGGCCTCAACTACGGAATCGCGGCGGAACACGCGCACAGTTGCTGCATCTTGCGTAAGTCAACCGAGTTCGTATCTTGGCGACATACTAACCCTCACCAGTGGCTAGTGATCGGTTCAACGTCGACGGGAAGTGGCATACGCTTATCGATTATGAGAAGTTCTTCAACCTGCTCCAGGAGAAAGGACCAGATGGCAACTTTACCCCTGAGGAGTATATGGGAAATGAGACGCCCGAATTTGCCAAATTCGGCAATGGAGGATTCAGCCCTAACGATCAAAGGGTAGATAGGAAGGGTAGGCCGATTGAGGCGCCATAGAGATGGGGATGAGTATAGTAAACAAGAATGATAGGTATGTAGGGTATATATACATAACTCATAGTGTAAATATTCGTTTTGATCTTGCCGATTTTCATTGTACGAAAGGTAGAGGCGCCGAAACGGCTTCCCCGGCAGTGCCGACCGCCAAGCCAGCCTTAACGCCGCCCGTACGGCGTTAAACGATGCTATCCGGGCTATAAGGGAGGAGGAGCCTAATACGGATGAGGAATAGATTGCCGCTATTTAGTACGTAATATTAGACATCTGCTCGTTTATATTATTATAGCCTATCCCCGATACGTAGCGACGACCTAGTGAAATAGTAATAGCCGTAATAATAGGGTACTTATAATAATTATCCGCCCTCGGTCCTTACTTATTAATTGAATAGGATATAATAGGACGTTGAATTAAGCGTAAGTATTAATAATAGTAGTATTGGTATAAAATCGTATGAAAACGGGTCTTAAAAAGTTTATTTTATATTTATATTATAATTACGGCGTTAATATAGTTGGGGATTAAAATATATAAACGGCAATATATATTTAGAAGTTAAAATACCCCTAAATTTAAAAGTACCCTTTAATTTTAATATATTACCTTCCTAATATATATTAAAAATTACTATTGTAAGAACCCTATTATTATTTTATACTATTTAAAAACTTTAAGTAAATATAAATACTATTTTGCCTATTATAATTTACGATTATTATTCTAAATTATCCTACCTTCCTTTTTAATACTACTTTTTATTACTAAATTAAATAATTACGATGATAATAAATATGTAATATAGGGTAGAAATTTAAAGTATTTATTAGCGGCCTCCCGGTGGCCTTTCTAAAAGGATATAACGAAGAATAAAATATTCTTTCCCCCGCTTCTCTCAACCCTTAAACTTTCTCTTCTTCAATATATTTTAATTATATTTTTATATTTAAAATTAACTTCAATACTTACTCTTAAATATTTTTAACTTTTAATTTTAATATTATCCTATAATAGTAACTTAAATTTAATTATTTATTTATCGATAATAGTATTCGCTACCGTAGTAAAGTAAACGTACGAATGAATCGGTTCCCCTCCTTATATCTCCCTTCCTTATATTTTAATTATTAATATCTTTTTTATAAAGAAGTATATCGGAATTTTTTATAGCGCGAAGTAAAACGCGTCGGTAATCCAACCGGCGAATTTACTTCTCTATTATTTAAATAATAAAATTTACTCTCCTCCCTTCCCTTCCTTTCCCCGCCCCCTATTTAATTCTTTTTAATTTATAAAATTCGTTCTTCGACTATCCATTTTCGCAACGGTATATTATCGTTCGGTTAATTTATATTGTAAGCTATAGTACAAATATATTTATAAAAAATAATAACTACGGCTACTATACCTATTTTTATTTAAATTTTAATTTATAATTCCATTTATTAAGACAAGGTCTTTTCGCACTGTCGTAAAAGTCTTTATACACTGTTGTTCAAAAATGAATTAAGTATAACTTGGCTAAAAGTAGGGCTACAATAATAATAATAGTATTGGAATTTTTGGTATTTTCTCCTCTATACAATAGTACTTCCATCCTAACTTTACACCCTTCCTAGCCTTTATAATAAAGAAGATATTAAAATAGAACTCAATTAACTTTAAATATTAAATCTTCATCTTCAATCCTTAGTGTGTAGGGCTATAAAGACGGTGTGAGCCTAGTAATATAGAGTAAAAAATAACAGAAATTCCAATACTATTATCTTCCTTATATCCTCAACTTTAGCCAAGTTATACTTAGTTCATTTTTTTTACTACAGTGTATAAAGACTTTTGTAACAGTGCGAAAAGACTTTCTCTTTATTAAAGTATCTATAAATAGCTTAACCAATCTTAAATAATTAAAAAGATATTAAATAATTAAAGAAATAGCTATAAAAGTTAATTTATTTCCCTTCCTTATTATTTATATATTCCTCTATTAACGTTTTTATTTTTATTATATTAGAGATTCGAATTAAATAATTTCGATTCGCTCTACGGAGCTCTAATTATATTAATGAAGGCGACTAGCGATTTAATAAAGACGAATAAATTAAGACCGAGGATATTTTATACTTACGTTAATATTAAGAGAAAAAAAATATTCCTACTTATATTCGTCCGAAGGCTTTAAATATATTTAAAGTCCCCGACGGATTTAGAGCTTTCTTAAATTAATATTTTATCTTAATTTTTTGGCTTTTTAGCTTTTAGCCTCTATTTTATTAGCTTAATTATAATTCTATAATAATTATTCGATTTAATTATTTAATTATTAAATCTTTTAATTAATTATTCAAAATAAAGGGAATAATTCGGAGGTATAATATATATAAAAAAGTTAAATTAATATAAGCTTTTATTAGTAAAAGAGATCCTAATAATTATATAGTAATATACGATACCTCCCGGCGTTTAATTATAAACGTTTTAATAGCGAAGATATTAATATTTTATTAAAAGAATTATTATAGGCTCAATAGTAGTAGGGAGGCGAATTTAGACTTCTAATTATAATTCAATAAAAGTTCGAAACTAAATAACGTTAATATAGTAATTTAACTTCAACCGGTTTAAATAAATAGTCTAAACCTAAATCGTCCTATCGTTTGAATTCCCCGAAGAATATTATTAGTTAATATAGCTCCTAACGGTCTAATCTAAATCCTACTTCGGTATTTATTATTTCGTTACTAATTACCCCAATCCCCTTAGCCTATTAAATTTAAATACTATTAACTTCCCCAAATTTAACCTTAATAAATTAATATTTAATCGATTATTAATATTTATTAATTCAAAACTTATATTCTATAATTCTAATTAATTAAGGAAAGGGCTACTCGTATTAAAGAGGATATTCTAAAGTATAAATTCGGTAGAAGGTATTTTTAGGATAATTAAGAGACCGTTGAAGCCCGTCGATATAAAGACTAAATTTAATATGAATATTATTATTAAAAATATAGAAAAGGAGAAAGTATTATACCTACCCCTTTATTAGTAATATTAATTACCCGGAAATATTCCGGTCTATAAGAATCTACCCCTAATTAGTAGGTATAAATATAAGTATAGTAAAATTTACCTAACGACGATAGCAAATTTATTTACTTAGAATACTATATTATTCGACTTATTAGGGACCGGAACCTAACTACGGGTATTTATATAATATATAAGACCGAAGACGACCGATTTATTTATTCGAATTATTATATTTCTTAATATATTATACTTTAGTAGCTACTACCCCTCGATATTATTAAAGAGAATCTTATTACTAGGGTATATATCTTTATTAATATTAATATTATTAAAAATTAGTAATATATATATAAGGGTTAATATATTAACTTCCCTCAAAATATTAGCTATATTTATCGTCAATTACCTCGGCTACCTTTAAAAATTGATATTATTTTTAATACTCCTCAACTATACAAAGAGCCGACTTTAAATTAATAAACGGAAAATTCGTATTTAAATAGGATTCCTCAAATAATATTACCCTAAATATAGCGATATTAAAATTAATAAATAATATTTTATAATTTTATTAAAAGACCGCGATAAATCTCCAGAATATAGTTAAGCCTTCGGCTACTTATACCGCGGTATAATAATATCGTACAATAATTAAAAGTACTCCTTCCTTCTAACGCTCCTTCCGCTTTAAATTATTAAAATATAATTATAATTAAATTAAATAAGTACAATTACTCCTTCCATCTCTAAAATTTCTATCACAGGGCTAGCCTGTGACTGTCATCTGGTCGCGGTATTACTACGGCAATAGTTGCCGGGTTAATATACGCTCTCTAATTAGCTACACCGCCCTAGAGGCTATAGCTAACTATTTACCGTCCCGGTAAATAGGTTAGTTACGTATATTAAGGATAGGGCTCAACCACGGGTATATAGGATAAACCGCTACGTACAAATTCTATAATTTCCCTTCTTCCTTATATAATTATACAAATTTTAATCAACCCCCAACGTTCTATATCGCCTTGCCCCGTAATAATTAATTATACCTCTATTATTACACTATAAGCGTATATTATTATAAGGAAAAAGTACGCCGTTTAATATACTTATCGTAACGCTATCAATTATTAAAGAAGAAATCCTATAACGGGTAGAATTTATAATTCTCAATATTAATATTATTATTACCGACGTAAATATCCTATTAAAAGAATAATAATTGTTACTAGTATATATTTAAGAGGATATCGACGTCCTAAATACCCTTTAAAATAATGAACTGTAGAATTCTAATGAATTAAAGAATTCTATTCCCCCTCTAATAAATAAAGAAATTTATTTTATAACCTTAAATAATATCTTTAAAACCCCGGCTATTAAAACCCTCTTTAATACCCTTATAATAAATAAATCTATACCTTTATAAATTGCCAAAAATTCTATTATTAATACTATTAACCTAATTAATAATAATATTTTCCGTACTATTATTTACCCTATTGTATACGTAATCTAGATATTTAATTATAGCGCTGCCAATTTTATAAGCCAATTCGAAGATTTCAAAATTTAATTCCGGATAAAAATAAATAAAAACGAAGCTCTTAAAACAGCCCTTAGAAAGATAGAACATATTATCGAAATAATATAGTCAATCCTTTTAAAGATATTAGAAGAGTTTAATTAAATTAAGCGAATTAATAATAATAATATTATAATTAATCCTAATTATAATAGTAGGGAGAATAGTAATATTAGTGGAGGATTAGGTATAAAGATTAAAAATACGTTAGGAAATAATCTGGAATATATTTTTATAATTAATTCCCTTAAGGCTCCTTTCGTAATCGTAATTAACCTTAAAGTATTATTTTCCGACTCTAATCCTTTTATAGCCGATTAAAAGAACCTTATTTAATAGAATAAAGCCTATATTATTTAGAAAAACCGTATTATAATAATTTAAGCCTTTAATACATTCCGTTTCCCTAACGAATATATTAAAATCCTTTATATAAATTACCTTTTAAGCCCTATAATAATAGTAACCTTCTAAAACGACTTTAATATCGTCCTAACTAACTTTAATAACCCTAAAAAATAAAAATAAAAAATAAATACTATTTTTATAACGTTTATAAACTCCTATTTTAATAATATTAATTTAAAATTTAATATTATACGCCGCTTTAACGAATTTAAATAAAATAACTATTTTTTTATTAACTTTAAAATAAATTTTATTAAAATAATCGATTATTACTAATTAAATAAAATTATAAAGATTTATTACCTTCGGAATAAAATCTCCAATAAATTCTATATCGCTATTTCGAATTAATATATTTACCCTAAAGATAATAATTTCGAAGGTTAATTATCCTTTTACTATAATTTAGTACGTAATTTAAAAAACGACGAATATTATATTAAATTTAATTAGCCGTAGGCTAATAAAGGCAATAGTAATACTAATACTAGTAGTAACCCTAATAGGAATAATAATTTAAAAGAACGTACTATTAATTAGGGAAGTAATACTATAAATTTAAATGCTATTTATATTAATTATATTATTTATTCGGACGTCTTTAATTAATATATAAGAAACGGCCTATATTAAAAGTACGGTTAAGAAGGCTATATTATATATATTTATAGAAATAATATTAATTATAATAATAAAAGCCCTTAAAATAATAATTATAATAATTCCTATAATAACTGCGGAAATTACTATAGTTATAGCGACCGAGGCGGCTAAAGCGGCCGCGGCGGCCGTAATAGTTAAAGCTCTAATTTATCCGGTTGCCCTACTGCCGGCTAAAAAGGCTATAATAATATTAAATTCCGTAGCGCCGATATAAAGGATATTGAAAATAAAAGTAAAGAATATTATAATGCTAATAGCAGCGCTAATTAGGGAAATACCTAAATTCTATAAATAATTATTTATAGAAATAAGAAAAGTCTATATAAGGGAAGTTTTAAGAGATTAACGAGAATTTAAAGACAATCGTTATTAATTCTTTAAATAATTTTAATTAAAATTCTATACTCCTTTCCTCCTACTTACTCTTTAAACTACGTAAAATCCCGTATACTATTCTTATTAATAGTAATTATTTAATATTAATTTTTATTAACTATTCTTTCGTAAAAAAGAACGGGCTTATTACTTTTAAATTATTAAAATTAAAGAAGCTTACCCTCGCTAATAGTATTATAAAAGGCTTAATTATTAAAGGTCTAATAATAAATTTATATATTGGTTATTATTTTAAGAATATTATATTCTTAATTTATAACCTCTCTCCTACCTACCCGATTATTTTTAGAATACTTTAATTAAAAAAGTATAAACTTCTAATATTTTAAATAAAGGAATAAATTCAATTTACCGACCGATATACCGACCGTTATTTATTAATTAGCCTCTCTCTATTTATAAGGACTACCCTTAACGCTTAACGACGCTTTATAAACGTATAATATTAAATAGAAGTTAATTATATAAATAAAAGAATAAACGGTAATACCCTAACAACGTTAAGACTTAAAATAAAAATAATTAATTATATTAAAAAGATGGCTATTTTGTTTAATAATTTTAAAAATAGAAAAGGCTTATTTAGCCGTTCCGTTCTAATTATATTAGGGGCTCCCGGGTTAATAAAAACTATTTTAAATACCGATATTAATATTATATTATAAATTATTAATAAAATTTATTATAAATATTTAACGTTATATTATAGCGCCGATATTAATAGCCCGGTCCTTTAACGACCGTCCTTATTAAATTACTATATTCGAAGTTTAAAGGCCGTTTTACTAAAGAAATTAAAGGCCGTTAATAGCCCAGCCCTTTAACGGACCGGAAGGTTAGAATTAACCCCTTTAAGGAGGTTAGAAACCGCCCCCTTAAAAAGGCTAAAAACCGCTAATAACCTAACCCTCTATAGAATTAGAAAATTAAAATTTATTAATGAAATTAATAAAACTAATTAAAAATTTATAACGGTTCGCAAACTAAATTAAGAAAGTATAATATTAATTAGCGAATTAGATTAAAAAAACGTAATAATCGACGTTAATTACCTATATAAAATTCAATCCTATTACGGGACCCGCGAAGTTTAATCCTATTATAAAACCTACGAAATTATATTATATTATAAATTCCGCGAAAGATTAAGTCCTACTTCGTTACGTTTTAAAGCGTTATTTATTTATTATACGAATTGCCCTATAGAGGGTATTAATAATAATATTACTTTACTAATAAATATTCTTATTAATAAAATTAAATTACTTCGGGCGGCTTTATTACCTTACTAGAAGGTAAATAGGGCTCGTATTATATTAATATTATAATGTTCTATTATTATTAACCCTAATAAAATAAATAAATTACTTAACTTTAAAAATATTATTAATTTTAATACTATAGCGTTCAATTAATTATACGAATATAATAATTTATAATTATATTTAATTAACTATACCGAATTCGAACGTTTAACGATTATTTATAAAGTTAAAATTTATAATAATATTATTAAATAGATAATCGAAGATATTTACGTAAATAAAAGTTAATAATATAAAGACTATTTTCCCTAATAACTCTATAACTTTATTAATATTTACATTAATTATATTAATATAGTAGAATTAAAAATTATAATACTTATTAATATTATAAAATTTATAAGCGAATTAAAGGCGGATATCTATATTTATAAGGCTATTATCGCTAAAATTACCGAAGAAGACGTATAAAAATTCTATAAAAAAATTAATTAATTAATTAAAACCAACGAAAAAATTATAAAAAAATTACCTTAAAAGTATTAAAGGAGGTTTATAATTTTTCGCGACTATAATATAAATATATTACCTCCCTTTTATATATATAATTATAAAATCGAATTAACCCCTAGCTTAAAAGTATTAAACGTTAAATATTATATAATATCCTTTATAAAAGCCTCTATTATTAAAAAATAAATTAATAATTAACTTTAAAAAAGCTTTATCCGGCCGTCCTAATTAGCCGCGGCCTTACTATTCCTATTTATAAAGAAATCGGGCGGTAGAATCCGAATTTACGTTAATTACTATAGTATTAATAACATTACCTTAAAAATACGTTATTCCCTCCCTTTAATTAAAGAGACCCTTAATACTATTTATTATATTAAAATCTTTATTAAATTCGATATTATTATAGTATTTAACCGTATCCGCGTATAGGAAAGCTACGAATAATTTACTACTTTTATTATACGTTTCGGTCTTTTCGAATCCTTTATCCTCCTTTTTAATTTATAGGGCGCCTTAAATATTTTCTAAAATTATATTAATAATATTTTATATAATATCCTAAATATTTACACTACTACTTACCTTAATAATATCCTAATATACTCCGAGAACGAAGAGGAATATATAATATATATAAACGAAGTACTCCGGCGTATAATTAATACGAACCTATAGTTGGATATCGATAAATACGAATTTAATATAAAATGTATTAAGTATTTAAATTTAATTATTATATTGGGCGGTATTGAAATAAACCCCGAGAAGGTAAAGGTAATTATTAAGTAGGAGGTTCTATAATCGAAGCGCTAATTTTAAAGATTCTTTAAATTTATTAACTTCTATTACTATTTTATTAATTATTTCTCTATTATAGCCGCCCCCTTATATAAATTTATAAAGAAATTTATAGATTAGAAGTAGGCTAAAGCTTATTAATAAGCGTTCGATTCCCTAAAGACGGCTTTTATAATAGGACTAATCCTAAGGATTTACGATTAGTCTTAGCTAATAGTAATCGAAACCGATACTTTTAATTAGGCTGTAGGCGGTACTCTCTTTTAATATAACGATAATAATGTCCTATACCTAATTATTTATTTTTCCTAAAAGTATTCCGCGGCCGAATATAATTATAATATTTATAATAAGAAATTATTCGCTATTATTAAAATTTTAAAAGAGTAATCGCCGGAATTATAAGGAGTTTAAAAGCTTTTTATAATTATAATTAATTATAAAAGTTTATAAACTTTTATTAAAAATAAGAAGCTTTCGCTTAAATATATATAATAATCCTAATTCTTATTATAATTTAATTTTATAATTAAATACCGACTGGGAATATTATAAATCCGCCCGGATACTTTAAATAAGAAGCTAAAGGATATATTTAATAACGTTAATAATAATAAATTATTAATTAAGAATAAAACGCTCTTCGACTCCTCTATATTCGTTAATTATATTTAAACCTACGAATTGGACGCTAAGGAACTCTCTATTAATAAATTAATAGAGGCTAACTACCGCAATTTAACGTTTTATTAAAACATTATAATTTTAATTAATAATCCCGATAGGAAGACGTAGTTTAAAGCCGTTAGAAAGTAAATAAATAAAATTACTTTTACTAAATATTATATTATTAATAAAAAGGTATACCGCTATATAATTTTAATTATTAACCTTAAAAATTACGTTTTATACTTCTAATTCATTTAGCGGCACTACGAATCCGCCCTAACTAATTATTAAAATAAGGATAAAACTTTTATAACACTAAACTAGTCCTTTTATTAGCCTAATATAAATAAAGTTGTAAAGGTATATTATAAAGCTTACTTTTAATATATAAAGATTAAACTATTACGCTAATTATTAATAGGTCTTTTAAAGCCGTTCCCTATCCCTTTCGTAATATAAAAGGATATTACTATTAATTATATTATATTTATAACCTTTTATAAAAAACGTAATTAAAAATTTAAATATATTATTATAATCGTCGATCGTTTAATTAAAATACGTTATTATATCCCCGTTAAAATTTTAATAACCGAAGAATTAATTGAACGTTTTATTAAAAAGGTTTATACCCTTTATAATTTATTTAATATTATTATATCGGACCGCGGGTTTTAATTTATATCTTAATTTTAACGCGCCTTATTTATAAGATTAAATATTATATTAAAACCGTTTAACGCTTTCTATTAATAAATAAACGGTTAAATAAAATATATAAACGCTAAAATAAAATATTATTTAAAGGCGTACGTAAATTAATTATAAAATAATTAAATTAATTAATTCCCGCTAATTAAATTCGTAAGTAATAACGTATAATTAAATTTAATAAGAATTTCCCTATTCTTTACTAATTATAATTTTTACCTTTGTATAGGCGTCGAACTTATATAGCCCTACCCGCCCAACCTCTTAATATAATAATAAACCGAATATTTTAAAATAAAGGAAATTGCGAACCGGTTTAGTATAATCTTAGATAAATTTACTATTATAATAAGACGGATTTAAGTATATTATAAGGAGAACGCTAATAAGAAACGATTGGATTCGCCGTAATACCGGCTAGGCGATATAATCCTTTTTAATATTATTAATTTAATTTCCGGACGCTTTTAAATGAAGTTATTACTATTTTAAGAAGGCTTCTTCGAAATTTTAATAATTAATAACTATTACGTTACCCTAAAATTATTAATTAATATAAAATATAATTGTACTTTCTATATTAATATAGTAAAACCGTAAGTAGCCAAAAGTATTCCCAATTAAAATAATATATAAAATATCCGGGCTAATTATAAGAAGGTTATAAAATATATTAATAATACCGAGGATATAGTAGAATAATTATACGAAGGTATTAATAGTTACCGCTTTGAGGACGGCGTATAGGAATATTATATCGTTTAAAGTAAATTTTATAATTTAAATTAGTAACCGTATAAAAATATAAAGGATTATATCGATAACTTCTACAAATTTTACGCTAATAATTTAAAGGTCCCAATCCCCCTAAAGTAGGCGGCTAACGAAAGGAAGCGGTAAAAGGCCGCTAAAGTACTTATAAAGGCTACCGGATAAGAAGCGCCCGGCCCAACTAGGATAACCCCAGCCCCGACCTTAAAACGGTTACTATAATACAATTAAATAGGCGAAATACTAGTAATAATAATATTAGAAAAGGTTATAAATATTGTAGTAGAAGGTTTTAAATCCCTAGAGAGGGATAGTTTATAGTTTTAATATAATTAGACTCCGGGGGCATTTTTAACCCGGGGAAGTATTATAGGGCTAGCCTATAACTATTATTTAATCGTAGTATTACTACGGTAATAGTTGCCGGGTTAATATACGCTCTCTAATTAACTATACTACTTTAGAGGTTATAGTTAACTATTTACCGTCCCGGCAAGTAGGTTAATTACGTGTGCTAAGGATGGGGCTCAACTACGGGTATATAGGATGAGCCGCTACGTATAGATTCTATAGTTTCCCTTCTTCTTTATATAATTATACAAGTCTTAGTTAACCCCCAACGTTCTATATCGCCTTGCCCCGTGACAATTTCTATTATAATATTAAGATACCCGCTTACAATTCCAAATCCTTATTTTCTCGCGTTTCTACCTTCGTCGTAGGAGTCTTATTTTTATAGTACTACTACGTTCTCCGAAGTCTTTACACTAATAATATTATTATATATTATTCCGAGGGCTTTTATTATAATATTACTAATTTTAGAATATTATTCCGAAAAGTATTAGTATATTTAGAAAATTATTTTCTCTTTATAAAATACTCTCCGATTCGCGTTAGTAAATTTTATAACTTTTAACGTTTAATATTCTAGATTTCAACTACTTTGAGGGCTCATTCTATTATATATATTACTACTATTATTATCCTTAATTCTAATATTATTCCGAAAAGTATTAGTATATTTAGAAAACTATTTTCTCCTTATAAGATACTCTCCGACTCGTATTAATAAATTATAAATTGCTTTTAGCGTTTAGTACTTTAAATTTCGATTATTTCGAAGGTTTATTTTATTATATATATTACTACTATTATTATCCTTAGTTACAATAATTCTTATAACCTATTATAATACTTAGCGTTCGTCTAAACTAAATTCTATTATTAAGAAATCTATACGGCGCTTATTAAAAACCCCTTCCTATTAATTAAACGCTTTCTTATTTACTTTATATTACTAATATAGGAGACTAATTATTTATAGTATCCGAATTAACCGCTCTCTCTTAAAATATTAAAGTAAAAGCTAAGAATCCGGCCCTTCGTAAAAATATTAGAAATAAAGATAAAGGGCGCCCTAATTACCCCTACCTAATTATTAAAACCCCCGAAATTCCTATTATATCTTTTATTCTTACCCTTTCTAATACTACCCTTTCCGGTACTTTAATAGCCCTAAACAGCCTACTATAAAATAGTCCTAATATAAGAAAGCTCTAAAGAATTTAAAAAATTATTATTAAATTTTATAATTACTTCTCTAATAGTTATGAATGTAAAAATATTTTTAGCGAAGGCCTATTATATAGCCTACGGACTATTAATTATAATATAGAATTATAATTCGGTATAATAGTTCTTATTATTAAGGAACTCTATATTTATATTTAGAGTAACGAAATGGCTAATATAGAACGTATATTTACTATAGGTAATAAGAATATTAAATTATTAAATAACGATTATAATATTAACTAATTGGGGTCTATCCTATAATTATAATATAAAGACTATTAGTAAAATTTAGTATTTAATTGCCGGATAAGTATTAAATTATTTATCTTTATTAATAACGATAATACTACGGCCGCTATAAGTATTATATAGATTTATAATTCTAATAATAAGTAGGTAATAACGGACGAATATACCGATTACTATAAAGTTCTCCGTAGACCGATAATCCTAAACCCTTAAATTAATAAAACGTCTTTATTTTTATTAAAGAAGAAATATAAATTTATAGTAATAAATCTCCGTAGGTAAATATATTACTAATATATTCGTTAATAGCCTTCGCCCCGTTTATTTCTACTACCGAGAATTCTATTAAGAAGTAGCGTATTAAAAATAATCCAAGATACGACTCCAATAATAATAATAATAGTAACGAAAACGTCTATTCTAATAGCGAGTATTTTAATTGGATTAACTTCGTATATTCTAATAATAATAATAATAATAAATTACTATCTAAAAACGAGGAAGATAATAGCGAATCTCTAGTAGTAATAATATTACCTATAATATTACTAGACGTATAAGGCCTTCTCCGCGTTAAGAACCGACTTTTAAAGTTATACGCTAATTTAATTTAGAGCGTTCTATAAAGTTACGCTTATACGATAATACGGTCCAGGATTTTAATAAATTTACGTATTATAAACCTATTCTTTCTAGGCGAAATTAAAGAACGTTTGTATAGAATTATAGAAAAACTCGTTTTATATTTAACTTTTACCCTAATAATAATAGAAGGTAATAATAATTATCGATAGTAGTATTATAATTATACTAATTATATTATATTTTAAACTTTAAATTTACGTAGCCCGTCCTTTAAAGTTATATATCCATTTATTATATTAAATAAACGCCTTCAATACTATACAAACCCAAATATTATTATAATTATAATATTTCTTAATATATTTAAATATATTCATCCAATACTAATCCTACTTACTATTTTATTATTCCTAAATATTATAAATAAATTATAGAAGGACTAGGCTCTAAATGTAACGGATAACCTTTATTCTATTTACTACCCCTTTTATTTCGGATATAATTATAAGAAATAATTAATTATATAATCGAATTAGGGTAATACTAAGTTTAGGGAAATAATAGGTATTATACGAACCGGGATTATTATTTCTAAATAATAAGAATAATTAAATTAATATAGGGTAAAGAAATTTTTTAAAATTAGATAGATTAAATATAAAGAAACTTCTTTTATAATTAATACAACCGAAGTCTATAATAATATTAAGAAGATCGTAACGAAGTATAATATACGCCCCTACGAATTCGACGAATTATATTTCGTCGATTCCTTATTTAATATTCGAATATTCTACCTATTCTAGTATTATTTAAGGTAATTAGTAGAAGAGGTCGGTTAGGACTGGTTATTTATATTCGTATTTACGTCTAAAAGACTTCTTCGGTTAAAAGATAAATATAATTGTAATAGGGAAAAAGCTAAACTCGGCGAGAAGGGTATAGATAGGGTCTTTATCGTTTATTAAATAATATATTAAATATATAATAAAATTAAAGTAATTAAAGATTTTAACGAGGAGGCTAAAATAGTAGAAGATATTATTTAGTATTTAATAGATTGGTAGGGGTTACTTATTATATTATAAGAAAGTTATACTTTTAATATATCGTTTTATAAAAAATAAGACGTAAGTACTAAATTTTATTAATATATTAAAGAATTAGGTTAATTATTTCAATAATATAGTATCGCAATACTTTTCAATTTCGTCTCTCGCTAGGGCATTATAATTATCAATTTTATTAACAATTTCAACCTATCTATATCTATTATTACAATCAATAATTTCGCTACTAATATAATAATAAGCTTCTATAGTACCGACTATTAACCTAAACTTCTAATACTCTTACGTATAATACCGGTATAAACTCCCCTTTAATAGATGGATAATAATTTAGAGAAGTGTAGATAGGCTAGTAAAAATACTACTACTATTAATATTATACCCCGACCCCCAATAATAAAGTTTATTATACTTTTATTCGATTTAAACCTATAAATATCGTAGTATTAAAAAGATATATTAATTTACTTCAAATATCCGATT
Organism: Neurospora sp. CHS-2018b; assembly: GCA_009806015.1. Taxonomy (NCBI): domain Eukaryota; kingdom Fungi; phylum Ascomycota; class Sordariomycetes; order Sordariales; family Sordariaceae; genus Neurospora; species Neurospora sp. CHS-2018b. Next base: position 1,760,050 of record RAOV01000006.1, read on the forward strand.
TATAAAGCTTACTTTAATAATATAGGGCAATAGATCGATTATACTCGTCGAGAATATAGTAACCCCCCTACCGCGTTAATAAATTAACCTAGCTTACATCTAAATAAACTATATCCGGACCAACTAATAAAGGATAAAGCGTATTAGAATACTACCCTTACGTACAATTAATACAGTAAAGCCTATAAAATATAGGCCGATCTTAATAGGTACAAAAAGCGCGTATATAGTACCGAACGGCCTTATAAATGTACGGAAATCGGTTGCGACTATGCCGGTAAAAGAAACACGGATCTTACCCTATACGAAAAGCGCGTACACAGTACCGAAAAGCCTTTCAAATGTGCTGAGACCGGTTGCAACTATGCTTGTAACACAGACTCTGGTCTTACCAAGCACAACAAGCAAGTACATAGTACTGGGCCTTGGAAATGTACGGAAATCGGTTGCAATGGTGGTTTTACAACAGAGGGCGATCTCAACCACCACAAAAAGCAAGTACACAATATCGAACGGCCTTAGAAATGTCCGGAAATCGGTTGCGACTATGCCGGTAAAGAAAACTCTTATATTACTAAGCATAACAAGCAAGTACATAGTATTAAACGGCCTTGGAAATGTACGGAAATCGGTTACGACTATACTAGTAAAAGAAACAAGGATCTTACCCAGCACGAAAAGCAAGTATATAATACCGAAAAGCCTTTTAAATATACGGAGACCGGTTGCGACTTTACCAATAAAATATAAGGTTAATTTAACGGGTATAAACGTATATATAACGCCGAGTGGCCTTTCTCGTATAAGAATTACAGTAGACGTTTTAAACGATAGAATACTCTTAATAAATATATAAAGTTAAAACAATATATATATAGTACCGATCGGCCTTTTTCGTATAAAAATTACGGTAGACGCTTTAAATATAAGAGCGCTCTTACTAAATATATAAAGCTATATTATAAAAGGGGATAGGATAGGTAGGGAATTATTAATAGGCTACGGATTACATAACGAAGTATAATTTATACTTCCTTCCTTTCTTCTTTTTTATCCCTATAACTAAATAGGGAATATACTTATATTATAACCCATTTACCCGCAAGCAATAAATTAGAACTATATTTATTCAAATAAATTAAAGAATTTCTTATAATTAATAAGCGTATACTATTTCCTATCGACGTTAAACCGCTTATTAGTTAATAAAATATAATAACGTAGTAGGATAGCGGTTTCCCCTTTCCCTTATAATTAAATTTAATTCGTTAAATATTATTTTATTAAGCGAAATTAAAATAATTAACTTATTAAATAATAGACTTCCTAAATACCTTCCTAACGAAAGGTAGCCCTCCGATAAATAACCGCGGATATTTAAATATCCTTCCCCTTAAATAATATTACGCTTCCTACTTAAAATACTAAATAATCTTTAAAGGTTTATTAATGCGGTTCTTATAATAAGGGTTTATAAAATTTTATAAAAAAAATAATAAAATAATTATATTTAAATTAAAAAATTAGAGGAAATATATAAAGCGGAGAAAATATATCGGGTTAATACTAACCTAATTTCTTATATAAAAATTAGTGGAATATTAATTAAATTACGAAGAATATATTATAAAGTTTTACGTTAACGAACTTTTTAGGATTAATATATATATAGAGGTACCTTTTTATTATTTTAATATATAATATTCTAATAGACCCCTTAAGGGGATATATATATATACGGGCTAGAGAATTACCAATAAAATAAGGCGCTTAATTAATTATACTCTACTATATTAGCTAGGAGCTCGCTTGGTAAATTTATTAAGTATATTTAACTACGGATACCAGCCCTATAATAGTAGCTAAATAAATAAAATTAAATTTAGCCCCCCCTATAATCCTTTTCCCTTTCTTCTCTAATCTTCTCTATTATAATCGAATCCAAAATACTACCGTAACTACGCTATTTAATTTTATTAATTATCGCCGTTACAATTTTTTCGTATTTTTATAAGCCGTCGACTATTAAGTAATACCTAATATTATTTACATTCTTATCCTTTTACTATTCTATCTTATTTAATTTTAATAAATTCTTAATATTATTTTACGTAATTATATAATACTACTTTTTAATATTATACCCTTTGGCTTATATTAGTAGGTTTCTCCTTTTGTAAAATTACGAGGTATTAATTATAATTAAATAACGCTACGTCGAATATTATTAAGTAAAATTATATAAATCTTCGTTATCGTTTTTATGTAGTAATATAAACGCTGTAGTTTAAAGTATTAATTTACTAGCTTACGCTAATATAGTTTTTAATTCTTTAATTATAAAATATTTAGGCTATAGTAGTAATATCGTATCGAAGTAATTTCGGGGTAAAATTTACTAGAGAATGCCGGGTAGTAAAAGAGACCGTTATATATATTATATTAAATAAATTATTACTATCCTATAAAGATTAAAGACTTATTAACCTACTAATTTTATATTCTAATAATAAATAGATATTATTTACTATATTTATAATTACTACTTCGAAGTAAGGAAAGCCTATTACCTAAAAATCTATTAAAAAGGTTATTTTATAACGCCTTAACGCCGTTATATATATATTTAATTTGAATAGCCCCTTTATCGATAATTGTAGGAAAGTTTAATTAGGTAATAAGAAATCCCAATTAGGTAAGAAGGAGGAAAAGTTCGTTCTCGATAATAAATTAAATAGTAATATCGATATAACCTTTATAATTAACTAATATAACAAAAAAAGTTATTAATATAATTTTACTTTAAACTTCGATTATAGTGCGAATAATAAGGTTAACGAGGATAAAGGGTTTAAGGCCTATTATTAATTAATAATTAGTAATTTAAATATAATTAAATTCGAATTTAATAATTAATATACTATCGTAGTAAATTCTTATTCTTATATACTCTATTTTTATTACGTTTAAAATATTAAATATTATATTAAATTAAACTCCCTTATAATATAAACGAATATATAATTAAAATGTAAGACGTTTTAAATAATATTAAACTTCCTTAATAAATCCGTATACTCCCTACGGTTACCGAAATCGTTATTTAATTTTATAAAGGTAGTAAATTCTTAATTGAAAGTTTCGGTCTACCGTTCGCTAACCCTAACTATATAAATAATAAATAAATTAATTAATATATACCGATTATTAATAATACGGATCTCTTCGGTCTCCTTTCTAATTCCTATCTTACTTTCTTCGTTATTAAATTCGTATTGCGTATTAAATTTAGAATTATAGTCGTAGAATTAATATTATTTAATTACCGAAATAAAGGGTTTAAATACCTTTTCCCCGAAAATTAACCGTTCTATATTAAATTATTTATAAAGATAATTAAGGAGAATATAATATATATATATAATACCTATTACGTATATAATTATTAATTCTAACTATTGTAAAATAAATAATTTAAATTTACTTTTATATTTAATAACGACGTATAAAGTATTTATAATAATAATCTAATTTATATTAAAAATATTTATTAATTATATAAAGATTCGTATAGTATTAGTAAGACGAAAATTTATATTTATTTCGTTTTCGAAAAGGAAGAACCAATTAAATCGGACGCTATTATATATTTTACTATAATTTAATTCACTCAAACGTTTCGGGATTAATATAAGGAGTGTTAAAAATAATTAATTAAAGATAGAGTAATTTCCCTCTAGCTTAGAAGTATTAACGATTTTTTCGAAAGTAAAATTATAGAGTGCTTAGAGACTTTACCGACCTTTATAGAAAAATATACTTTTATAAAAAAGAATTCTACGGATAAGGACGCTATTATAAAGTAATTTCGGTTCGATTTTATTATTAAAATAAAGGTAAAAAACGGATACCGAAATCTTTTAAAAATTTTCGAAGAGCGTATCGAAGCCGAGGAAGTATACAAGGTTCGTTCCTATTATATAGATTTTAAGGGACGTAACAAATTATTAATTATTTATTAAATAAATATAATATAATAAAATAATATTATACTATATTTCGATATTCTCCTCTCCGATTTATAGTGTAAGGTTAAAATTATTAAGATTTTCCTGCTTAAAAGGAAATTTTGCCCGCTAATTAATAATTTGGGAGATTGTCCCCCTAAATTCGAATTTAAAATAGTTATCGCTAGGGGCTTAATATATAATACGGATTTTTATAATATTTTAACTAATTTTAATAAACCCTTCTCCGAAGCGATATATATTATAACGCTAAATATAAAGGAAGTATAACCGCCCTAATACCCCTGCTCCCTTCCTATCTTCAATTTTTTTTAAATTTATAATCCGGTCCTTAAATAAACTATTTTAAACGAAGCACTCCCCGAAGATAAATTTAAAATAGAAAAATACAGAAGTAAACGCTATTATAACGTCGTTTTAATTAATATACTTAATAATATAAGGAAAACGATAGCCTTTAATACCTTAACGTTCGGAAGTTTCTATTATTTAAATAGCGGGATAGTCTATAATTCGGGTTTTACTTATACGGTTATTACCAATTTTATATTAAGAATATATAAAAATAAATATTCTATTACCAATAAGTATAATAAAATTACTATATCTATATCTAATTAAATAAGCCTCTAATATTATTACCCCTTTATTATACGTAGATATTCGGCTAGTATTAAAATACAGGCTTTTAAAAAGATTTTACTAAGTAGAATCGCGGACGATATAGTATATAAATCCTAAAACCCTAATAATACGCTTTATTAATAATTAGCGCTATTGCTATTTAATTGGTTATTAGTAATCTTAAAGTCTAAATCTCTTAAGTAAAATTAAAAAACTAGTATTATTAATATTTTATATTTAAAATATACGACCTTCTTCTACGACTTCTAAAAAGAAATCGATAAAAGTAATAGGGCGGTAATTTGGATTAAATAGTTTACTCGTAGTAAAATAATATAAGAAGAGTATTATAATAGGGATAAAATCGATAAGTACCTCCTAAAAAAATAGTTATAAAGGATTATTAATAATATTAATATTATTATAACTACCCTGGCCGTAATATAGGGTCTATAATTTAAAGAAGTTTAGGGGGTAATTAAAATTATCGCTATTAATAAGGTAGGTTATATATATAAAGTTAACCTCTATTTTATTTAAAGTAATACTTTAAAGCTTATTATTCTTACTAACGACGTTAAGCAATTCCTTCTAATAATAATAGAATTTAAGAATTATAACGACGCCGGTAATTATTATAACCGTTTTAGGCTATATAGCCGTATATTAACTTTAACTTAATTATAAGCTACAGGGCTCCCTACATTCCGCCTTCTCCGATAGCTAAAGATATATAATAATATATTTAACTTTCCGAACGAACTCTTCTACTCCGATTATAAAAATATAATATATAACGAAGTTTATAATCTAGCCTATCCTAATTATATTATTAATAGAGTTTTCGAATAATATTTATTCGGCCGCAATTTAACCTTTACGCCGAGCCCGGATAATTACTTATTTTTTATTTTTTAATATATATTAAAAATACAAATTGAAGTAGTCGGTACTTTAAAATTGAATTAGATGTAAGTAGAGGGCGCTTTAGAATTACTTAATAATTTTATTGAAAATTCTAATTACGTTTTACTATAAGATTTTATAATTATTTTAGCTTATAAACTTAATATAGAATATAATAACCGATTCTTAAAGTCTGACCGCCTCCTATACTTCTAAAATAGTGTTTCCTTGGGCGGAGCTGGATATGCCCGAGGAAGACAGTGAAACGCCCATTCTTCCTTCTACCTTAAAAACGTTTTTTTTTTAAAAAAAAAAACCCTCCCGAATTTAATTATTACTTATTTATTATTTTTACCTTAAAAATCCTTTTTAACTAAAGGCCGGAATAACTTCTAACTATATATAAAATATTTATTCTCTCCTTTAAATTATTTTAATAATATTTTTAATTTTAACTTTTTTTTTTCTTTTTTCCTTTTTTTTCTCCTTTTTTTTCCTTTTTTCTTCTAGACTTTTCTTCTTAAAGACTCATCCGTTAAATCTTTTTAAATCCGATTTTCTCCCCAACCAAGGGCCGGATTAACTTATACCCGGGACCAAAATATTCGTCATCTCCGTCTAATTATTTTGGTACCGTTTTTTTAGGGTTAGGGTTATTGGTTATTAAAAAGACTTGGCCATTTTGGATTTTCTTTCTAAATTCTTATTGCCTCCAATTTTCTTATCGCCTCCAATTTTCTTATCGCCTCCAATTTTCTTATCGCTTCCAATTTCCTTATTGCCTTAATAATTTTTAATTTAGTTATTTGGGAATTTGGTTATTTATAGTAAAGACTACGGTCGTATTTTAATGAAGAAAACTACTCTTTTCAACTTTATTTAATAATTAGACCTCATAATAATATACAAAAAGCGCCAAAATGACCGCACGATTGCAGCGATCAATCTGAAACTCTATTCATCTTAGTATACGCGCTAGTTGAGGAATAGTATTAATTTGAACGGTTTCTAATTTTGAAAACCCATAATAATTCCTTTTTGGGAATTAGGATACAGTGTCAATAGCGCGCACGGGTTAGAATACGAACCGATTTTTCTATATATTGGACGCCTATAGATAGAACCGCCGCTCCTTTTAATTTCGGCGCTTCGAGTAGGCCTACGGACTACGACCTCTGGTGCGGATCCAATTGGGATACCGATAGTGTGGGCCCGATACGAAGCGCCTCTACGGTGGAAGGATGGGCGTTTTAATAATATACCCCTACTATAAATTACCGATTCGTTCTAAGGTCGAAAAAGATTAATTTCGGTAATTATTACCGGTATTAGAAACGGTATTACCCTTAATTTCATTATAAACGAAAATCGTCTTAATATTATATTAATACGCTAAAAATCGGGTCTCCTTATTATTAAAGATAAAAATATTACCGGGGTTATTAAAAGTAAGGTAAAGGACGTATAAAAAGTAAATAAAGCTTTAAAGACGGGTAAAGTCTTTTATAATACGAACGGGGAGAAGAATTATAATAAATTAAAGCCTTTGCGGAACGTAATTATTTAATTCTATAAGAAGGGACGGATCTTAAAAATTAAGGGAAAGAAGGGGAAGGATACTTTTAAAGAGGATAATAAGAAGAAGTTTATTAATAAAAAGAATAAATTTATAAAGGAGGAGATAAAGCTCGTAAAGGAGTAAACGGTTACTAAGTATAACGAATTGGATTGGAAGAATTTATATAATTTTAATTAGGTATTATATCGATTAAAGGTATTTAATAATTTAAATTTATATTATAGCGATAAAAGGTTATATTAGGCTAGAATATACTAGAATTTTAGTATACCCTAGTTCCGATATAGTTTTAAGCAATTAAATAATTTACTATAAATTCGTCTCTCTCTTAATTAATTATTATCTATAATTAGAATTACTTACTTAATAATATTATTTATTAATATAAGTTCTAAATTATAATTAACAATAGTTTTTTAAAACGATTTTATCACTTAAATACAATCATCTAATATAAAAATAATCCTCGTTTAATATAATTATAAGAAAGTCCCTAGGCAAGAAAAATACTATTTTACATTTATTTATATAGGCTCGAAATATTAATTATACCCCTTTATACAATAAATCTAAGAGGCGTTTCTAACCTAAACGAATATATTAATTTATCCTCTTTCATTAATAATATTATTTCTTTACCGGGCAATTTTCAAATTAGAATTTTCCTTATCGCTCGAATTAATTGGGGCTTACTAGGTTAGTGTCCAATAATAATAATAATATCTCTTTCATTACTATAACCATCGTATAATACTACAAATTATTTAGAATCTTTAATATCTTTTACTTTTAAACCCTTAAACGAGTACGACGACTATTTGTACGACTTTTCTTTAATACGCTAAATCGCCTATTACTTTATAATCGGGCCGCGATCGCTATTCTAAATAATCCTATTACCTTACATTCTTTAATACTAATAAATAAATCGCAATACTATTTATTAACTATTAATCCCGCTAATATAATTATTAAACGGACTCCCGATTACTATAAATAATCTAATAAATACGTTATTTAATTGCCTAATAAACCCGCAACCCTATATAGACTTTTAAAAGGGTAAATACCTTCTACCTAAATATAATTAACTACTTTCACCACTACTAATTTCTATTTTAAAATTAGGTCAACGCCTATTTACTATTAATTAAATAATTACGACGATAATAAATAAAGATTTTAATATTTAACTAAAATATTTAACACTTATCGGGCTACTTCCTAGAAAAGTATAAGAATCCCCCTCCTATCTACCCTTCTATTCCTAAACTTTCTCCTCTTTAATATATATATATACATCCTTATATTTAAAATTAATCTTAATACTTAATCTCAGAAATATTTTACTTTCGAATTACCTAACTTCTTCTAATTATTATCCGACTTTTCTCGGTATCCGACGCCGAATTAGACCTTTAAACCCGGTCGCTTTTATATTTTATTCTACCCGAGCGCGAAATATAAGAAAGGCGAAGACTTATCGAATTTCTTAAAACGACTTATTAGTTCTAAATGCTAAGCTTTCTTTACAGAGGATAAAGAGAGGGTATTATATAAAAAGATAATAAATAAATAGTAATAGTAGGACTAACGATAATTATTAATATTACCGGGAATATTTACTTCGAACCTTATATAATAATTATAAATAATTATACAAAATACAAAAGGTAAATAATTAATCTCTAAGGTAAATATTAGAAAAAGAGGGCAAAATTATCCGCAGTTTTATAGTAAGCTACCCGCAATATAACCTTTAATTTCGGCCTTCGCTTCCTCTTTAGGTTTAGCGTTTTTTTTAAGGGAGAAATCTAAGTTGCGGGATATATTATAAAAGTCTTCGTATTAATTTACCGATTCGTAATCGCTAATAATATTACTTTCCTTACTATTACTATTTTTCTAATCTATATTAACGTTTTTAAATTTTAATCTAAACGCGGATATCGAACGGCGGTCCTTATTAAATATATTAGTACTAGGAAATAGGATTGAGGCAGATTAGGAAGTCGGCTTTTATTTAGTAGAGGTAATACCGGGGCCTAATAATGTAGGAGAAGCTGTCTATTAGGTTATTATTATCTTAGGCGAATTAATAGTACCAACCGTAAATTAATAAAACGAAGTAGAAATAGAAATATTCGAAGAAGGGGTAAGCGTAAACGGCTTCGTAGATAAGGGCAAAAAACCGTTGCTTCCAAAGATATTGGAAATAGTATTATTAGCCTTAACGGTACTAGTCGCCGCAGTATTAACGATACTATTATTGCCGAAGAGATTGACGGTATTTTTATTAGTCCTAAATAAACTTCCACCACCAGTGCTGTTGCTTCCAAAGATGCTGGAAGTAGTGTTGTTGGCCTTGACGGTACTAGTCGCCGCAGTGTTGACGATACTATTGTTGCCGAAGAGACTGACGGTGTTTTTGTTGGTCCCAAATAAACTTCCACCACTAGTGCTGTTGCTTCTAAAGATGCTGCTAGTAGGTCTGTTGGCCTTGACACTACCGGTTGCACCAGTTTTGACGATACTGCTGTTGCCAAAGAGACTGACAGGAGCTATATTGGTCCCAAATACACTACCGCCACCAGGACTGTTGCTCCCAAAGATGCTGCTAGTAGTGTTGTTGACCTTGACACTCCCAGTTGCACCAGCGTTGACGACACTGCTGTTGCCAAAGAGACTGACAGGAGCTATATTGGTCCCAAATATACTACCGCTACTAGGACTATTGCTCCCGAAGAGGCTGCTAGTAGTCTCTTTCGGTTTGAAGACAGCAACTGTGCCGTTAGAAGCTCCAGATTTGCTTGATCCAGAAGCAGATGGGCTGGCAACTCCCGTACTACCAAATGATATAATGAATCTTCTGCTTGCCCGCTAATCTGCTAGTCTGAGTTCTTTTGGGAGAATTTCTTGGAAGACTGTTGAGCTGTGATGTTTTGTAAAGAGCCGGTTGCGGGTCGGCCGAGATGATCAGTCTCCTGAATAATAGTGGGAGCGAAAGGGATAAAGGCTGTGCCAAGCGAATATATTAAAGCGGAGGGTTGCTGCGCCTTTGCATGGGTAGGAGGATGCGTAGGAGGCGGTTTAGGGGCCATATTGACGACTAACGACCGTGATCCCGTTTATCTAGCCGACGATGCTTTGCTCTGAAACGACGCTTGGATGAAAGAAAGTGAGGCCACGGGCGAGTGAGCGAAGATGAAAGCCAAAAAACCAAAAGCTAAAACGGATCGTCCTTTTTCCAGTCGTTGGTCGCTTTCGTTGACGTAAGTTCCGTGAAGGGAACTAAGAAAGATTTCTCCTGTTGGTGAGAGTGAAAATGTTAGTCGAAGAACAGGCATATGGGGTATGGGGAGGGGAGGGGGACTGACTGCTTGAGTAATGGGGAAGCAAGCTCGCCGGTCGGATAACCGACACGTTCTGCCCCCGGCACTGAAGGATGCCGATACGCTTCTCTGCGAGGAGGAAGATGTTAATGGGGGAGATGCGAAGAGAGGGGAGATGGCCGGGGAGATGCGAGGAGGGGAACTGACCCGTTGTCGATCAGGGAATAGTTAAGCCCAAGCTGCTGTGGGATGGTGTTGAAGTTGAAAGGATATCCGAGATTAAGTGTTGAGGTTGATTTTAGATGTGAGTGTGTGTGTTGAAGAGGGGAGAGTTCGAGGGTCGAGAGAAGGCAGAGCGATGAGGACGAGGCAGCGCATGGGGAAAATGAAGCTATGGGCATGAGCCAAGACAACGACGGGAATTACGAGAGCCACATGCAGAATCATGT